>VXBR01005144.1:127920-194815 GCA_013400215.1 Cisticola juncidis
CGGGGCGGGCGGTGGAGGAGGCCCGGGCGGCGGGACGGGGGCGGCGGGAGCGCCGAGCCCGTGGGTACAACCTGGGGCAAGTCGGGGTATAGGCGTGGGGAGCACCGGGCCGGGACTGCTGCCCTTCCCCTACGGCCGTGAGGCTGCGAGAGGGCTCTTCTCGGCTCCAGCGGGCAGCTGGGAGCCGCCGGGAAACTCGCAGGCGGGTGCAAACCTCTTACTAGGCGCTGAGGAAACAAGGCTGGCTTGGGCTGTGACTGGCCGAGGAATGTGAGGTATTTGTCCAAAATGATGAGCTGTCAGGAAGTAAGGTGCCTGTATTCCTGTGTATAACAGGTATGTGCCAGCACATGACCGGTTGGACTGTTGAACAAGGTTGTTTATGTACCTGTTACTCACTCCCATTTAACTTGTGGTTGCTAATATAGCTCTGAGGACTTTAACAAAAAAAAAAAGACATCAGTTAGTCAGATAGCTACATCTAAAATTATCTTGTCATTGGTGTGTTGTTTCACTGGGTTTGACATGGAAGCAACTTTGTTTTGTGTGTGTTTGGTATCTGAGTCTAGCAGCAAGTGTCCATGAGCTTGTGTAGTACTTCTCAATAATGTAAGAGATGAGGCTATCCTTCCTTCCATCAGTTCTGTCAGGCTCACTCTGTTGAAGTGTAGTAGTTGTCAGTTACAATGTGCAGTGTCAGAAGCTGAAATACAAACCTGGAGACAAGACATAGTAATACAAACTTTCGGGTTTTTGTAGTGTTCAGTGGAACTGCGTTTTTACTACAGACATAGAAGCTGAAGATACTGTGGTCTGTTGCTCTGAGTGTCATAAACTCTACCGATTTTCAGATACTGACCTGACAAGTGTTTTTGGCACCTGGGTACATTGCTGTCTGGTTGACACAAATACTAATAGGTGGAGAGTGCAGTTAGCTGTCTAGTTGAAAACAGGAAGTAAGGCATGGATAGCCTGAGAGGGATTTGGAAAGCTGGAAAGACATAGATGGGGCTGGAGGCTAAGGAGGCCCTGTAAAAGAATAGAAGCGTGTGTTCAACATATGACTGTTTATTATGAACAGAAACTGTACCAGTGATTCACTGAAAATAAGCCAGTAGCCTTAGTCTGTTTCTGAAAAACAGAGCAAAACCACAATTCGATAGCTTTCATATTAGCAAATGAAAAGTACACATAAGTGAAACAGAGGCAAACACTGGTTTCTTCTCCAATACTTGAAGGTAAGTTGTGCAAGACAAGATGAAGGCCCGTTAGTGGAATGTTGGGGAAGCTTGTGAAGCATTGGCTGTGACTACTAAGGGCCTTGTGGTTGAAGGACGGATACCTTGTTAATTGTTCATTAATAGTTACTAGCTCATTATTACTTTAAGATCTTCCTTAAAGTACTTGTTCTTTAGGTTTTGAATGAGCAATGAAATGCCAATGTGGGCCTCCAAAATTAGGCAATCGATCTTCATCTTTCTTTAGTGTGCCAGGTGTTAACAGTTAACTTCACAGCATCAGCCCCTCCTACCTTTGTACAGCCTATAACTCTTTTTGTCATTGATCCAGAAGCTTATTATTAAAAGTTAGATCCCTTTTAGAACATTAATTTGGTGGATATAAGGAATAGGTCAAGTCCTGTGTATGTGATGAATTAGTCTTGCCAATACAAAAGCATGTGTGCATTTTGACGGTCTGACAAAAATGATCAGCAATTAAGCAAATATTGAATTGATCTGTCCCTGGCTCTGCAGTTTGAAGAATTGCTGACTGCTTCTGGTGTGTGTATGTTTAAACAGAAGCTCTCTTTTCATAATCTGTTGTCATATCCTTTCTGATTTTACAGAGCAGTCATAATGTTGAGTTTGAAATATGTCAATTCCATGACTACATATTAACATCAGAAAGATATTTACCATTACCTGATTTCATCCAACAGAGAATAGAATTGTGTGTCTTTTCTAAGCTGAGTAATTAAAATCATTTAAAGGAAAACAGTAAATATTATCCAAATAAAACATATGAAGTCTTTGTCTTTTGAGGATGTGGAGCTTTTGGTTAGCACCAAGTTTTCTCCTTTAACTCACTGTTTGAAACATGCTGCCGGCAATGCTAATATTGTTTTTTAAATATTCAGGTTAACTGTTTTCACACCAGCAGAGTTTTGATAGCTTGATAGACAGGAGTAACATCACCTGGTTGCTGAAAATATGAGGTTCCTCTTGTAATGGCAAAAAATTAAAAGCACTATGAAAAAAGAGATCCTTACTTAAAACTGATCTGAAAGTCCAAGGCAATTCATACTTGTTTCTAAAATCATATTGTGGTAGGAATGGAGGTACACAATGTGTTTGAAATTGTGAAGAGAATATTTATGATAAGCATCTGAAAGCAGCACAGTGTTTTCCAGTGACTGTTTTCCTGTTCCTCAACCAGTTGAGACATGTACCATATATATAGCAGACTGTATTAACTAGTAATACTGGATTTATTCTTGCAGTACTGGAATGATGGAGAACCATTGGGATGTGCTGTTGAATGCTTTTCCATGCTGTTGTTAAAGCACCTTATATCTTATTGCAAAATAACTTTTTGTATGGGACAAAGAACTTACAAAAGATGTATTTACCCAAATAAGTTACTTTATTAGTAAACCAAAGTCTGCTAATATATTTTTCAACCTTACTCTGCATCAAGGACATGTGAATGAAAACAGGACTGTGTGAGAATCATGGAGCATGTTAAGACTTGTGAAATATGTATTTTTTTTTTAGGATTTGGAAGTATGTGGACCTAAAGAATAGAGTTAAGGGCAGTGAAAAAATGGTTTAGTGTCCCCATAAGAGAGGACAAAGAGTAAGAGGACAAAGAGTAAGAAGATAGCATGTGTCAGTTTTTTGTGTTAGGATGATCTGAGCTGCATGCTGGAAAAGGTTCCAAATTGTCTGTGTCATATACTGTAAACTTCTGTACTTTAAAGTTTCCACCTCTCACCATTTCTTTCCCCACTGTACATAAGGGGAGGAATTTATCTGTACCTTTCAAGTGGAGTCAGGTTCCAGAAATGCTTGTTCAGGTCCAGGAAGGGTAAAGAAAGTACTCACGCGTGAGGTGAGCATGGATCTGTTGAAGACATGATGTAAGTGGGAAAGGCATAGAGAAGCAGAGGAAGGGTGCATGTCACTGGAGATGCACTACTGTACTGAAGAAATCTAGTGCTATAGTGGGACAGCTGTCTGAGAAAATGCATCTCCAAAACATTGATTTCCAGTGGTTTATTTTAAGGTGCTGTTTTGCTATTTTTTTTTGTCAGAGCAGTTATGTGTTTACATTGAACATGTAGTAGTGTTCTGTGGAGTTTCTAATACTTTAATTTCCAAATTTCTGCTTGCAGTCAAGACTGACAATTCTGAGATCACCTAACTACTTACCATGTGTAGTATAATCTTTTAATGTGTTTTTATTTTATCACCACTTTATTTTATTTTATCACTATTTGCATGTGGTGACAACACTCTGATGTCTCAAGCTCAAAATGATGATGGTAGCTGTTTGAGTTAGCTTCAGCTTTGCTACCCCGCCATATATTAAACATCACCTCAAGCCTTGAGTATAGGTTCTCAGTCTCTTTGCTTATGCACTTCAACCAAGTGTAACTGCATTGGTTGTTTCTGTGCCTCACTGCCTCAATAATTTCAGTTCGCTGTAGAGCTTTTCCAGTGGGGGTTGCTTTTGTCAAGCATGACTTTTTTGAGTTGTATGAGTATTTGCTTCTGTTTGATGGAGCTGTCAACATATGAATACTTAACAAATACTGATTTAATAAATTAGTTATGTAGTAAAGTGGTGGTACCTTTTAGTTTTGAGATTTGTGATGGCAGCTGTGTATCTCAAGCTTGAAGTCATTCTTAAGGCTTGTCAGCTCCTAAAATATATGTGAATCCAAGGGTTTTTTCAGACTTTGGTTTCCACTTCAACTTACTGACAGTTTTAAGTAGGGCAAGACACTTAACTGTCATTTACATAACTTTTGCCTCAGCAGTTAGTTTCACTTAGCAATTTGAAGAAAGGATGGATGGTCCTCCTGTCATGGAGTATTCAGCAGGATTTTCAATGGTAGCAATGTTTCCAGTAAGTTAAGTTCCATTTTTTCTGTGTTGAAGTAGTAAACTTACCATATGTGTTTCTGTGTAACAATTCTCATTTTTTATTTCACCAGTTTTGAGAGACTTAGAGACTTGCAGAACTACTATTCCAGTTACAAACACTGAAATATGGTAGATAACTTTGGTGTAAGGTCTCCTGTGAGATCTTATTGCAGCCTTTCAATATACAAAGGAGGCTTGTAAGAAAAGTGGAGAAAGACGTTTTGCCTGGTCCCATAGTGACAGGACTATGAGGAATAGTTGTAAACAGAAAGAGCATAGGTTTAGTTTAGATATAGAGTTGAAGGGGTTGAGACACTGGAACAGGCTGCCCAGAGATGGTGTGGATGCACCATTATTGGAAGTGTTCAGTGAAGCATTTGGTTTACTGAAAGGGTTGGTTCAGCAACCTGATCTAGTGACAGGAAGATCAGACTAGATGATTTTTAGTTCCTTCCAACATAATCATTTTATGTTTCTATGATTCTATTGCCTGTAATCAATGATAGGAAAATTACCTGCTTATTTTGTCTTAAGAGCCTATGAAAAAGTCACCTGCAGCCTCACATTGTAGCCCAGTGCTGCTGCAAACTTTGGCAACAGGTATTGCTGTGTATGGATTGCATGTAAGTCTGGCTGTTCCTGGTGTCCATTCTTCTTCTGCTCTCTGGCATCTGCAGCTATGTGAGTGATGTATGCTTTGGTATTGTCTTTGCTTTAGTGTGTTTGTCAGGGAACTTGTGTAATTTTGCTTCAAATCTGTTGGCACTGTTTGCATCAGTAATGTCAGGTGGAAACAAACCCGAAGTTAGCTACTTGCACCTTATTTTTAGCTGCACTTTCTTTTAACTGTTTTAAAGCAATTTCTGACCTATTTCAGTCAGCGCTCTCTGTTGTGGGATTTGGTGATGAATACTCCCCTTAACCCATTGCCTTCCTGAAACTTAGCACTTTAATCATATGTCCCCCTCAGCCTTCTCTTTTCCAGCTTGTCAGCCTTAGTCTATTGAGGCAGCTGCTTTATTCCTTTTTGTTATACTGCTCTTCCTCCTCTCTGCCTTTTTCTAACTGCAAGTCCTTTATGAAATGTGGATGCCAGAGCTGCACCCAGTACTGAATATGTGGCTGTATGAGGGTTTTATAGAGAGTCAAAATGATGCTAATCACTGTCCCAGTGATGCCCAGTATTTTATTGCTATTTTGGGTTGCTGCTGCTTGCATTGAGCTTATGTTTAAGAGAATCATGAGTGGTCATAAAAGATCTATCCTGTGAGCTGAACCTGTCAAACATCAGTTGAGTGTCACATAAGCATAGTTTAGGAATTCCAAAATTCACCACCTTATATTTATCTACAGACAAAGTCATCTGCCACTTTTTGTCCACTGGGTTTTATGAGGTTTCCACAGTAGCTTACCATATAACTGCCTGTTTGATTACTTGGACAAAGTTCTCCACTGGCATGCAGATCATTTGGTTCTGTAAGGAAACAAAAAAACCAAAAACCAACCCAAAACCCTGTGAAGTACCTAGCTGCTCAATAGTATATTGTGAAAGCAAATTATGTGTTTAAAATCTTCAGCTGTCAAGGCTCAGGTAGGCTTTTCTGCATACAACTCAGCAATGTGTGATAGGTGTTGCTGCCAATATTTCAAGTCTTGAGCAGTTTAGTTTCTGATTTTTGTTTGTAGTGTCTGATAGACTGCTCTGGTTTATATTCAGGTTTTTTTTTAATTACAGTTTATATTTTACACTGTCTGCTGTATACCAAATTAGTAGCCATTCACATAGTGTTATTGATGATTTTATAGTCTGTGTGGTCTCTACTAGAAGTTAGTGCCCAGCCCAGATGCCAGAAAATATTCAGATTTTCTTTGAGGTTCATCTGTTTGTGAACCCAACCAAACAACTGTAAGATAGAAAACATTTTTAGTAGATAAGCTGACACTCTTCTGATCTTTAGGTCTTGTGAAACCCAGTAGATTCAATAACTCTAGCTGATTTCAAACTGCTTCACAACTTGACGTTTATAATTAGCTATTGTTTAAGCCATGTTTTGTTGCTTAGCATTTTGTATTTTGAAACTTATTATGTATTTATTTTCTGAAAATCAAGCAGGTGTTTATTCAATTTTTATGCTTATAGTTATTTATGCTTAATAGTTATTTAGCACTGGATGAGCTTTTCTTCAAGATACATCTGTACTGGTTCAGGAGAGAGATAGTTCAAAATGTGCCTTTAAGTTGCTTCCCCTTTCCCCTTAAGTACTTCACTTACCTCACCTGACACTGTTGCTTATAGGTTTTGCTGACTTCGGGGAAGAGCCAGTAGTATCAAGAGAACTATGAGAAGAGACTATGGGCAAGATGCTTTTCAATCTGTGTACAATGGTGTATTTTTGTTTGTTAGTATAATTCTAAGAATTACTTTTAATAACAAGCAGTGTTTTCCAGAAATTAATGCTGTTACTGATACAGGCCCTGAGAGTATTATGAGATGCTTGTAATTTGTGGCATGGATTAGTGTTATCATAATTTTGGTACAATCTAAATTTTGTTTTTGCAGGTTTGGACTAAGCAACAAATTTGAAGCAGAATTTCCTTCATCTTTAACTGGAAAGGTGAGCATCTTTGAATAGAAGTTTTGAATTTGAGTTCAGGTTTTATTACAAAAAACTGTATTCCAAGTATAGAGTACTGTAAAAATAATAAATTACACTGCTGTAGTACTAGTTTGTTTCTTCTCTCTTCGTTTCCTTTGTAGGTTGCACCTGAAGAATTCAAAGCCAGCATCAGTAGAGTTAACAGTTGTCTTAAGAAGAATCTTCCAGTTAATGTGCGATGGCTACTATGTGGATGCCTTTGCTGCTGCTGCACTTTAGGTTGTAGTATGTGGCCAGTTATCTGCCTCAGTAAAAGAGTAAGTTGAATTATTAATATAGTTTTTGATAGTTAGAATTGTACTGATTTTGTTCTCATTTTGGTGTCTTTTTTCTTTTTTTACTCCTTCACCTTTAAAACCTGTTGCTAGAACTTACTTTAATCACTTTTATTTTGTGCATTTTGGTATCAGTTGTCCGTAGTGGTTGAAGTTACAGGAGACACCAGTAAGGACTTTGAGCTTACAACTCAATGAAAAGTAGTATAGCTGAATGCCTCCTAGAGCCACCTATTGTAAAGCAGTTATTGTTATTGAACCAACTTTCAACATACGCTTTAATAGTTGCATCTTCTCTGTGATGCACTGTTTGAGATTATCAGAATTTGGCAGTGAATGAGTGGCAGCTTCTTTTTGAGAAGCTTCTGATTATACTGTGGCCATAAGGAACCACATGTTTCTTGTTAGAAAGGCAATTTTCAAAAAGAATAATTAATTTTTCTTTTTACATTTTTCTTCCAAGTTGTACATGAGTAAGATGCTTTTTTTAACATGAAGAACTTGAAAGTTGAAAGCCTTTGTCTATGTACACTTGGCACTTAGTGTTGTTCACATTGTTCACAACGAAGCTTATTACACATGCCTGGTTTTCGCTTCCTTTTTCTCCGTGCAGTTAATTAGACTACCCTCCTACCTCGTCTGTGTGTGTAAAAAATGTCTTTGGCTAGTTCTGTTTCACTACTTTGCAAGAAGTCTCTGTGCCTCCCCATCATCTCCTCACTATTAAGTACTGTTCATCTTTCCATTTCATGCCTTATTATATATGTTCTCTCTCTTAATGCTACAACTTGTGCACAATTCAGTACACTGAACATTATCATGACTTTCTGTGTCACAATCATAATCTTTTAGAGTTAATAAGTAAAGGCATTCTAAAAAATATTTATGGGATGAACCTGTATGCATTTTTGTATCATCTAACTGTCTGTGTTAAGATCTTATTGTTTAGTCCCTTTAGGAGATTATGCAAGGCTAGTTTTAATTGTATACAAAATAAAGTAGAAAATCTTCCTGGTAATGTTGGAGTCTGTGGACAATCTAACCAAAACAAAAATATTGATGTCAGTGTAAATTATATCAAACCCTCAGTTTTTTGTCTTCAAGCTGTTGCAAACTAGTAAGTATCCTGTAGCATGTTTGTATATCCATAGCCCAAATATCTGGTAGAAGAAATTAGAATCTGGTGATTGCTTCAACACATAAGCAGGTGACTTGACTAGTTTGCAGAGAAGTCCTTTACCATCCAAGGCCCAGCACTGTAGGTAACAAACACAAGGGAAGCTTCCATTGCTACTGTCCATGTTCAGCTTCTAAATGAAAATGCTTCTGGTGTTACGAAGTTTGAACCATTTTTCTCACATAATGTGTTGTAGCAGGAAAAACCAACAGGATGTAACTTGGTTGGGGTGATTTCACAAGCTCTCATCTTCTCGACAGGGTCCTCTAATCAGCTTTTTTACACATTGTTAAACAGTGTCAGAAAAAATACGAGGGCTTCTAGCATCTGGGGTCAGAAAACAGTTTGAAGCTGAGGAGAGAGGTTCTGTGTGGGAACCTGGTGAAACAACAGTTAGAGAAGTTGTGTGGGATAAGGTAAAAAGGTAAGCTCCTTCCAAAAGGATAAATGTAGAACGAAAACCCCTAGCCATGGATACTTTGTTCAGAGGAGGCTGGAAAGAGGATAGTGGTGTCATAGGTGCATTAAGGAGAGGAGTCCTGGAAAGAGTATGAACAGCAGGAGCATGGACACAGATTTCGACTGAACTTGTGTAACTCATGCTAAAGTGTGGCCCAGACTATCAGTCAATGTTGCAATTTTCCTGTTAAAGTTGGTACCAGAAGACATTTATGGACCTTTGCATCGTTTTCTACACTTGGATGTCCACCATTAGTGCAGCTTAGGACTTAGCTGCCTAAGCAAATGATCTTGTGCCACTGTAGATGGCACAATGGCACTAGACATTGATGGCAGTTTGATTATTCTTCCAGAGTAAAAGTAATTTAAATCAATCTGGAGATTTTAGATCAGCATCACTGATGTGACTTGGCGAGTCAACAGCTCACCAAACAGATGTGTGCTTGCAGGGTTGTTTCTCAGACAGAAAACTCAGAACTTGGTGTCTGTTGGGCATCTGGAGAGTATATAGAGAGAATTAATTAACTTGTGTTCTTAAAGACAAAGTGAAAGGGAAGAGACTGCTTTCCCAAACTCCTGACTCTATCTTGGAAATGGCTGGGAAAGAATATTTTTCTTTGGTAGAGGAGTTAAGGGGGAAAGCTGTGGATTCTAGTCAGGACTCCTACTTTTACTTACAGAAAAATGGTGAAAAGTTACTGCCACTTGTGTTGCTTCTATAGATGTGGGTGGATTTAACTTTGTCTTGGTAGACCCAGAGCAGGAAAATATAAAGTGATATAAATCCCTTAAATCCATGTTACCTGGAATTACAGGGTCTGAACCGTGTAAGATCTCAGTACTGAATTGTATCCACAAACTTCAGCATAACAGAAAAATGCTAGGACTTTCCATCAGTTTATGTCAAAGTGCTGTGACAAGTCCAGGAAACTAACAATACATACTTTCCCAGAAGTGAGGAAGGTAAGAGACAGTGCAATGTGAATTACCTGGATCTGCTCAGCAGAAACAGCAGTTATAAATAATACCTGCTTCATTGAGGCTCCAGTCTGTTATTTGCTCAGTAGATTCCAGCAGAACTGTGACAAGAAGCAACTTCATATTCTGCAAAAAAAACCCCAAGAAATCCCCAAAAATTCATTGATTTGCTGATATACAAGACTAATGTATGCAGTGTGAATGACTCACATTTGAATTCTTAAACTGATTGTGTCTGCCTTTACCTGTGTCTTGGAAGAGGGTTGTGTTGATCAAATTATCTTCCATGCTTTGACTTCTTCAGCTGTTCTTTCCCTGGGTGGACTCAGCTGTAGGTATAGTCACAACATCCAGGATTCTTGAGGAAACTGAGGTCCATGATGATGTATGCTTGTTTCTTCCCTTAAGTTTTTAGATACAATGAATTATTTCCCACTTGTTCTCATATTGTAAAACAAGTACGAATAACAAATACAAATGATGAATAAATAAAAGGTTGCTTCTTTTATGCTACTTGCACTTGTCTGAGAAGTGTTACCTGAAGAACTTTGCTAGCTCAGCCCTGTTCTGAGTGATTCCCAGTGAAAGGACAGTTACTTGGAACTGACTTGTGTTATATCCTTTGCTGCAGTGATCACAGAAGACTCCCAAGACTTTACAATTAGAGAATTTGATTTCCGAAAGAATGATGAGAGTGTTCCCATCCTGAAATTTGTGCAGATCATGTTTTAATTGTACCACAAAAATATACAAGTCTTCATATTTGCACTTTTCTACTGAAATAGAAGACTAATACATTTGTTTTGTCGAATTACAGATATAGTGAGCTAACAAGTGGAAGGGTTTCTCAAGGATTTTATTAGATGAAAACAACAATTTCAGCTACAGAATTGCTTTCTTTTAATATAGAGGAGGAATTTTTCTCAGAATGACCAATCAAGAAATGTCTGTTTTAATGACTCTGAATCAATCTGTCCCGGTCTTCAACTGCTGTTATAGTTTGAGGCACTTTTTCAGAGAAAGATTTTTTTTTAATGGTTCATGTAGACAAAGTGTCATTTTCAGCTTCAGAGTTAGAATAATTTTCTTAGTGGTTCTCTGAATTCTGTATTTTTACGTTTCTACCTTTCATTGATTTTTTAAATTCTAATGTAGGACAGTTATCACAGATGTAAATACAATTTTTGAAATTACAATTATTGAAAATCTCTGTATAATGGGAATACATACTTCTTTTTGTGCAGTGAAAAATAAGGTATATGGTTTGTCTCCTTAAATCAGCAGGTTCTTTAAACTAGGAATTTATTAAGCCACAGATATTTCTAAGTTCAGTCGTTAGTTATATCATTTTAACACATTTCCATGCATTGAAAGCTTTCTCTTTGCTGAATCTTTCTTTTCAGTGCTGGTTTTGGAGTCTTTGTATAGTGCTGCTTCCTTCGTTTGCATTGAGATATTTGGAAAAAGCCCATTACTCTTCAGCAGTAAAATAAGTGTTTTATTTTATTGAATATCTTATTGCTTCTCTCCTTTTATGTGGTCTTGATTAGATTTTAATGAATAAAAACTGCAAGAAAGTTGCAGGAAGTACAGTCCCTCACTTGCAGATCTAGATCATAAATGATCTTAAGCAGTTTTACTCACAGAATGCACCATCTTTTCTGGACAAATTCCAGGTTGTACAAATGAACATTAAGTCTTTAAATGGTTGTTCTTTAAATGAAAAGAGCAGTGTAGTGAATTATAATTCAAAAAGCACTACAGGCTGAGGTGCCCATTTGAAGCCACTTTTTCAAATGAATTGCCACTCATTTTCAGTATTAACTAAATGCTGTAGTTCCTGATGGATAAATAGAATATATAATTTCAACAGAAACAGTAACAATGAAAGCTATGATAGAATTCCAATACTGCTAAATTTCTTAAAAGCTGGTATTGTACAAGTAAATTGCATGTTTCAAATGCTTCATGGGCAATCTCTTTAAATGAATAGAATTAGGTATTTAACAGTGTGATCTGTACTAATACTTTCAAGAGTGATTTGTTTGTGAATTCACACAAAGTTTATGAATGCTGCTTAAGCTTCATCATTAGTTGTCACTTTCATAGCAGTTCACATCTTCAGAGTGCTGTATAAACATAGCTAATTACAACATCCAAAGTATAAATTAAATATATGGTGGAGCTGGAAAGAATTTTCTTAAATTCGATAGTCTTGTTTGTCAGTGGGTGATACTGATGTTAAAATACATTAGATCAGTTTACTGAATTTATGAACACATTACATTTATTTTCATAACTGAAGAAAATGTATGTTTTTCTCTTATGCCCATCTTCCAGGGACTTTGCACTGGAGTTTTTCTTAATAGCATAATGCTTTTCTGGGGAGTTCCACAAGACAATTACTTAAAAGGTGCCTTATTTTTGAAGTATCTGTGATGACAGTTTACATTGTAGTTCAATTTGGAAGAATCTATTATAATCTAAATCTATTATAATCTAAAATTATAATCTATTTATTATGGTTATCCTAACCAGAGCACGTATCTTCTCTGTGTTGGGTCTAGTCAGGTTAGTCCAACTTTTTTTAAAGTAGAACTTGTATGTATCAAAAATATATTATTGACCATGTTTCTCAAATGTATTCAGAATTTTTTTTTCTAAGTATTAACTATGAAACTAAACTTCTAAAAAATCAGAAGATTCAGATTGGTGTATTTTGCTTTAGGTATTGTTCACTATAATTTTGGTCAGAAGAGTCACCACATTGTCCGTATACTCAAGCAGCTAAGCTTGTAGAACAAATAAATGTGAAATCATGATGTGTATACCTGTGTGGTTATTTTTTTTTCTATATCTGAAATCAGATTTCTTTTCCTTCACAGCAACCTACAAAAGCTTACCAGGTTTTCATGTGCTTTCCTAAAGGGTATAGTAGTGAGTTGGTGCACAATGGAGTATGGGAGCAGCTAGTTTTACCATGTCTTCTAATTTGCAGACTTGCTTGGTGGGGACAGGGCAATAAGATCAGCGTGAAGAATACTTTGAGATAAAAGCAGATCACAGAATACTAGTTTGTTTCTTTATTGATCAATAAAGAAACCCTTTAGTACTTCAAAAATATGTATTCTGAAGTTAAATTTGTGATTTTATTTTTTCTTGTTTTTATATAAATCCTAAATATAGTGTATGTCTGGGATGTATAGTGAATACTCTAAAGGCTATTTAAAGTTTAATTACATTTGTAATTTGAATTATGTCTTTGAACATTTTAACATTAAAACAATCTGGGTAAAATTAACATTTCCATGTTATAGCCTCTTCTTCGTTGTGATGTCTAAGTTATATAAAGGGATCATGCAATGGTTTGGGTTTGGTGTTGCTTTTTGTATTGCTCTTCCTGTCCGGGTTGACATGTTCCTAAAACTGTCAAAAGTGAGTTGGGTGAAATTTGCATAGAGCTATTTTGAAACAGCATGCTAAAAGTGGTCTAGTTAGTTGTCAGACTTGGAAATCAGTTTAGAAAGGAACATTTTAGGATTCTATCTTTAGCAACTTAAAGATAATCCCAAATAAGGAACATATGCAAACATTTCTTCCTGTTGAAGAAAGAATTAGAAGGCAAAATTACGTGAAATTTTTATGATAAAATTAAGCTAAGTAGAAAGCACTTGACAGAACAATAGCTTGTTAGACTGTTACTGTAAAACTGAAAACGAGAATGAAGTTCTGGCAAGTGTGAAGTAGTAACACACTTCTATGCCTCTTCTTTTGATTTTTCTCAAAGTACCCCAGGTCTGGAAAGTATTTACTTTTCCATTTCATTAAAACAAATCACAGTAAAGTGTTATTTTCTGCTCAAGTGTAGCATTCTCAGTACCTCAAACACTATAAAGGAAGTTACTTAATGAAGAAAACAGTAGTTCAAGAACAATTACTGCTGCCAAAACAGTAGTTAGTGAAGATAAGGGGGGCAGTTCTACAAGAGAGAAGAGTGAAGGACTTAATAAATCTTGCACCATACCAAACACATTTAAAATGTGAAGTGACCAGGTACTTCTAATTTCGAAGCTCATAAACATATTTTTTGCTGAATTTTGGAATAAATTACTGAATCTAGAACAATAATAATGATGGGAAATAAGTCACCAGATTTATGTTTTTTCTGTATTAGTAAAGTAGCTACAGGATCAACCAGTATTTTTCTGATTCAACCTCAGATGTACAAGGACTGTAGAGGCTGTCCCTTTGAGAAGAATCATTCTCTTCATCACGCAGACCAGTGAAGGGATGGATTTTACAGTCTTCTATGGAGTTGTGTCAAGTTGTGCTGCCTTTCAGTCTTTCTGGCCATGTAGCTTCTCTCCCCTTCTTGGCCACTGCCCTTAGACACTGCTAACAGCAGGAGTCAGAGGATTCCTGTGTACTAATGAACTAAACCTGGGAGTGTTCCTAGGGATTGGTCCTTTATAATTTGTACTTTTAGAAAGGTCCCTGGCAGCCTCTGGGTCTGTATTGTGTAACAAATCATAGGCATTATCAGAATGCTTCAGGCCCTATGAGTGGTTCGGAGGTTATGAAAACTTACTGATAGAGATGTAAGCTGTTTCCTGCCAGCTGGCTTGAAATGAATGGGAATGTTTCTGGGCACAGTTTCATTTCTTAGTAGAGATGTAACCAGAGATCTTTTAGCTTCTCAATCTACACTGGCCTTGAACTATTTTCTGTAGCATACTCCTGGTTATTTTGGAAATAAATGTCAGGGACCAAAATTAACATCTCTCTAACCTTAAAAAAAGATGGACATGGAATTTTCATTCATGTTCATGTAAAATTTCCCACAGAGAATGACACCAGATGAGTTATTTGGTGGAGATTTGTATCCTATTTTCATTCCTCTTACAGGATTCAATTCCATTTTATATGTTCGTTTTTTGTGGCCTTCTCTATGAAAATGTCCTTCAGCAGGATGCTTTAGATTGTCATGACTAGATTTGAATAATTTGCTTGGAGAAATCAGAGCTTCATTGGGTTTTGATCCGTTTGATGACAGAATTAGAGCTAGAATTTAATCCTAGAATGAATGAGTTACAAATCTTTATTTGAAAGTTCAAGTAACAACATGAATTGTAGTCATGATGCTTCTTGGATCAGTTCAACATCTGTCTGCCTGTGAAATGAGTTCTTTTGCCACATTTCAAGGCCTTCTTAAGGGAAGTGTGTCATTTTTGCCAAGGTCAAGATTATTTCTGTTACAAGGCATCTCCATAGTATGAAATTTTCACAAATGGTTGCCTCTAGTGAGTGTCACCTCTTTATAGAAAGTAGCTGGCAACATTTAACTGGTGACTTAGCTCTTGTAGGACAGCTAAAATATCCAGTGGCTAAATCATCAGTTTGCATCATGAATCTTTTGAATTTTGTATATTTGAGAGGAAACTTACTTCAATCAACTTCTAGGAACTTCCTTTGATAGTTTCTCTTTTCTATTGCAGACCAAAGTGCCTTTGGAAAATACTCATTCAGTATCTGCCAATTAGTACATTGGTAATAATATAACATCCTCTCCATTTTACTCCCGGATAATATACATGGATTGTATGTTTAATGGCTTTACTGTTTTCTTAGACACTCCAGGAGTTTGACAATCAAAGCAACCAGAGTAGCTGAGGAATCATCTTGAGTTTAGATATTAAAGTGTTATATGCAGTAGTGTCAAATAACACTGAGCCTGTCCTTATATCAGCAAATAGTTTGGTGGAAGAGACCTTTCCAGAAAGTCATTGGTGTGATTTAATTCACTAAGCTTTAAATTCATCTCTTTGTGATGTACCAACTCAAGGTTGAGACTCGTACAACTGAGGTTAGTTTATGGATCATGTGAGATGATATCCTCAGTGCTATCTTCCAGAATGTGAAGTTTCATGAAGTCAGCTTAATGTCATCAGTTCTCCTGCTCCAAAATTCTGTTGATTGTATTTCTCTCTGTGTGATCTGGAGCTTTGATCTGTGCTTTAGGCTGGGCTTGCTTTCTGCACAAAGTAATTGATGTAGTAAGGCAAGATACAGCAATAGCAATCTTGTTGGACAAGGCAGTTATTTCAAGATCATATAAAAAGCACCAGACCGCTGTATTTATTTCCAGATATTCTTCATTCTCTTTAGTATAGATTTCACTTGCTTTCTTGCATGGATGCTGAAGTGACTTCTAGGATGAGCACCCTTACAATGGTCTAAAATAAAAAATATCCTAGCTACTAACAGGAGAAATTATGCAAGATATCCATGTTCACCTATGTAGTAGAACAGACACTTTTTCAAACTGCTGTGCATTAAAGCAGATAGTCCAGGATGTCTGAAATCAACTCAGATTTTACCTTTGTGATCTTTTTCCCTTCACAAATAGAGAATTCCTTAGCAAGATGGGAGTCTTACCGATTTGCAGTTTATATTGGTTTACTTGAGCTATAGTCTTAAAGATGAGGACATTCATCACAGATGTGCATCATTCAGTTATGTGTGCTCCGAGTACAGTTTTGGCATTTTTGTGGTACCAGTATGGGCCTCAAAATTGCCTTGGGGAATGTTCTGGCCTGTTGAAAGTGTGCATATGTGACTCAGTGATGGTCTAACTTTCTATTTCATCATTTTTGCTGATAGCTAAATTACTTGGGTATAAATTTTGTAGTCAGAATGAATAGACATTCCTGCTTCTGTTATTTCTCTCTTGGAATGAGTGGAGATACTATAGTCCTGACCTGTGGCAGTATCCTTTGACTTTTTCTGTGGTATGTAATACAAATTCTGGCTATGTGAGAAGCTAACAAAAGTCTACCTAGTGTTGTCTCTTCGTATTTTGAAATTTAAGCATAAAGTATATTTGTTCAGGGTGGTACTCAAAACAAATAATACTTGATTATGGTAAAGTTTTGTGTGGAGGAATTTGAAAATCTCGTACAATTTGTTGGACTAATAGTGCACTATTATCTAATAGTCCCAAAAATCTACTATAGCAAAAATCTCATGCTATATCGGACTAATAGGATACATATGTGTTCAGATGGGAAGTCAAAGATCAAATGCATGTAGTGTGAGATTCTCTGGGTTTTCCCAAACAACTCTGAATACAATTGCTAGTGGAGGATGGTGGTGTTGCAATCCCCACATAATAAGACAAAGGGAGGTACTCAAATTAGCACCATTTTGGGAGTCATGTAAGATCCTTTTGTTTAATACTGTACCAGTCATTCACTGATTTACAGCAGGACCTTGAGGGGGCCTTGGCCCATTTTCCAGTGTGGTTTAGTGTAGTGTGCATGTTCCTGGTCATGCGCTGCCAGAGCAGCCCTATTGCTGCACAGCCTTCCTGTCCAAATCGTAATTCCATCTGGAGCTAACTGGATAGGCACTGGAAAGATGTAACAGAAATGTCTTGCAGTTGGTAATACATTTGGTACTATGCTTGTTTCTGCATGGAAAGTTTGTATTTAGCCTGTTTTTTTTAAGATTTTTTTTCTTCCATGTTAGAGGGAAAAACTTTATTTTACTGAATCACGAGTGACAAGCATTAGTGAAAGTGTATTCTGTGGTTGGATTTTTTTGGGAGTCTGATTTTTCAAAAGACACTGTTAGACATCCATATCTTTAAAGAATCAGATATTTTACAGAAATAATTAATTAAACATTGCATCTAGACAATTGAAGAGGTCTATTGCACAAAGTTCTGTAGATAGCACTGAAGACTATCTACTTTTCTCATGAAATATGTTACAAAGCATACTTTCTTATCATTGGTATGCTGAAAAGTGTATTTGAATTGTATTTTTTTTTCTTGACTCAAATATTGGACTGGGTTTCTTAAGAAAAAAAATTAAAAGCTGGGTAGTATTAAATCTTCCTAATAAGCAAGTCGCTCTTCCACTTAATTTGTGCTTTTGTTGTGGCTAACAAATAATTTGCTGTATGGGTTTTTCTGTACACCATTGATAGAATATACAAGCTTGTCATCCTAGTGTGCTGGAAATGCTACAATCAAATCAAGTGTTCCTTTCTGGTTTTGTATATCCTCACCTGCTCCTCACTGTAAATCATTGAGATGTCAAGAGCAGTGATTAATTAAGCTGCACGTGCAAGTGCTTTTTTTCACCTGTCAAGTAGGAAGAAAACTTACTATAGTGAATTGTGTGATGCTGTTTAATTAATTTCTTTTTATTCCAAGCTCTGAGGTTTGCAGAAATATTTTACAGTTTAATTTTCATCAACATTTTTATATTAATAATATGGTGCGTCTATCCCAGATTATATTATAGGAATGGTGGGTAGTATTTAAGGCTCTGGGAAGATAAAGAATCATGGTCTCGGGTCTGCATATATTTTTATCTCATGCTAGTCAAATGACTTTAAACTGTCCTCTTGTTTGAATAAACCAATTAATAGTACCTATCAATTTCTTATTTATATTTATGTATTGTAATACAGATGTAATTTTATTGGAATTTGAAAAGCTTGGACGTTTTTCACGTTCTTTGGGGCAAACAATGAAATTAAATTGTATAGTGATCTTAATCTATTATTAAAAGGTCCTGGAAAGGAAGATTACAAGGTAGATTCAGGTTTTGAATCAGTTTTGCCATTGGTTTAGCAGCGGGTGGGCAGGCAGATGCCTGCTCAGAGTAGAACCTATTGCCATTTTTCACCATTGATAGAGTAGCCTTTCAGAGTCAATGAGCTCTGTCAATGTGAGCTTGTCAAGGCTACAACTTCATAGACCTGAGAGGCGGTTTGAGAGGTCAGCCCTTTTCAGGTTTGCTGTGATGCAAATGAACTTTAATGCTTAAACAACTATTGGAATTTTTATGTCTGCTCCTTGTTCTTTTTTCTTCACAAAGTCATTGACGAGACATTCAGTGCTTTTTAAATTGGAAGTTGCATTGTGCTAAAGACCTAGTACAGATTTACGGAGGGCTGAAAGCAGTTAGATCATGTTCTTTTCATGGTGCGATTAGAATCAAATCGATTTCCCTACAGCCTTCAGCATTCAGATGGCAATTTTAACAAAGCTTGGGGGCTAGACAAGGGACAAAACGACTGAACTGAATGTTAATTACACTCTGCAGCCTTATTTTCTTTTGATTTGGAGCTGACTGGCAACTAAATTAACAAAAGTGTGACCATAACTGCTGCCCTATTTTCATTTAAAAGGAGAGCAGACTCTAAAAGGCTATCTTTACAAAGAAACAAGTGAGGTCTACTGATTATTGTTAAAGGGCACTGTCTTTAAAAACATAATAATAAGAATAATCCCAAAAATAGTCAATTTCCAATTGATGTGATGAATTAGTCACTGGTATGTCCACCTTTTGATAATTCCTTGGCTTGTGATTTTAAAATAAAACATAATAAAAAAATTGCTGTAATGAATACTGATAGATACCAATGATCTAATTTTTAATCATGTGACCACGGCACATGCTTAGCTGTGTTTCCCCACAACTCCTTCAGTATTAAACTAGAGGATGCTTGAAAACCACAATATTACTATTTGGGGGGGAAATGAGTAATTTGTTGTCTAATTTTTATTTTGCTCAGACATTTTTGTTTCTCATGACCGCATTTAGTTTGGTTTGTGAAGGTTCATTTACAGTATTAGTATTTTGTAGTAATAACAGCAAGATGCTTTGTCATCCTTTCCCCTCACCCCTCTCTGCCTTGTAAGGAAGCTGCAGCTGCGCTAAGTTGTATTTGATCCTTGTCATTGCTCCGTCCTTTTGCACCTGCAGCTCTGTTGGTCTCATCTTAACACCTGGCACCATGAATTATCCTCTTTTTATTCACAGTCTGTAGTAAATCCCATTTAGAGCTAAGCAATATATATTCTGGCAGTCAAATGACCATAAATGTCAGTATGTATTTCTCAAATGTAAATATAACTGAATAATTATATTCAAAATGCTGTGGAACTTTGCAGCACAGAATGTCCTTTAATTCTAGCATGCATAATCTAAAAAAGCTGTGCAGAGCAGCTTTCAGGATTCTCTATCTAAAATGTCAAGAGTGGATGACATAGGCAGTAAACCTTCCCTTTTGGAATCTTAAATACTGGGTTTACACTCTATACAGATAATATACAAACTTAGTAATGCTTATTTGTGGAATTTACTGTAACTTTCTGCATTTGCTCTTTCACTCTCTGAAATCTGGATATAAATGTAACAAAAATTCCTCATTTATTTAGAGTATTGTATATTTGCACTTGACCTACAGCATTGCAAAATAATTTACAACATTTGTGAGTTAATGTGCTGACCTTAGAAGCGGTGCTGATCCTGGGGGATCCTACTTTTTATACTGAGATCACTTCAAAATTTCTGTGATTTTAAAATTAAAACTGCCATGAGAACCGGAAAGCATACATATCAACAGTTTTTGTTCCAAAGTGGTTGAATATACTTGCTTGGCTATCATAAAAAGTTGTTTCTGTTCTAGATACTATTTAATACCAGACAAGTTTTGATAGTACTACAGACCACCTTGTACTCAGTCACTGTCCTGCACCTCTCTCCTTTTCACACAAAAGCAGCTGCAAAGCAAAGTTTTTCTAAAACCAGTCAAGAGTAAAATTCTTTCTCATTTGTCTTCCAGACACGAAGATCGATTGAGAAGTTATTAGAATGGGAAAACAATAGGTTATACCACAAGGTGAGTGCCGCAGGGAGCAGCTTCGTACTGTTGGAGTTTGAATTGCACAGTATGGAAACAGATGCTTTTGTTGAACGAAAAATATGAAAGGTGAACAAATGGGCTAGTCTGTGTGCTGCAATAAAATACAGCTCATTTTTCTTCTTTTTCTTTCCTCCTTGTCTAGCTGTGCTTGCATTGGAGACTAAGCAAAAGGAAATGTGAAACGAATAACATGATGGAATATGTAAGTTAAAGGGCTGTTTTGTGAGTTTCTCTATTAAATGATCATTTATTTTGCTTCTGATCTTATTCTTTTCATGATTATTAATCAGTAAAGGTGTCAGGAGCTTAATCGCCTGAGTGCAAGGATTTTCTACGGTTCACAGATGCATGGTTTCATGTGCAGGACTGATTTATAAAGTTATGAATGACTTGAAAACAAGGCTTCAGTGTGTTCTGAAAAATAATAAATTAATTGCTGAGATAAAATAGCTTGAACATGTGCTGATGGAGTGTGAAATTTTAGATGCTGTATAAAGAATAACCAGAACTTCGGTTACGCAGCAAGTCAGATATGGCTATTTTATATAATGCTAATCAAGTCGAAAAGTATGGAAGAAGACCTTTCAACTAAGCTGTTGGAGCTTAAGAAACCTTTAGCCTTTTCAGATTTTAACTACCCCTTACCTCAACTATCTTGAAAGTATCTGTATCTCCTATTGGTGTCACTAAAATATTTTTAGGTCAGTCTCTGGAGTTTTGATCTGCTTCAGTCTTTGGCTGAGACTCCATAAACCCTTCTTGGAAATACACAGTAAGAAGTTATGTGTGGTTTAAAATGGGTGATGTCCTGTGTAGGATTTCAGTTTGTTTAGCTTGCAACTTGTTCTTTTTGTTACTGTTCTTATTTTCATTTTCAATATACCTTGGAAGTACTTAGGATAGGATGAAATTAAGCTGCTAAAATACAAGAAACATTAGAATTTCCTTAATTGATTTTAATGCTTTAGTTAGTAGGCTGTAGGAAGGTTAGCTTTTTAAAAATAAAGATTAGTTTGGAGAAATATCTACTGCGTTAGTTCTAACTTAACTGTGATCTTCCAATATGCAGCACTTTGTCTGTTCTTTAAAATAACAAAGCTATAATGCATATAAAAATTTTAAATGTGATTCAAGAGTTCAAAATTATATTAAAATGACCTTTATCTTTTAGTCTTTTCCTTTTCCCTGTCCTTCCACTAGATCTTATCGCTTGTCTGAAATACAAGGTTTTCAAAAAGTATTTTTTACAGAAAGGCTCTATTCAGTTCACTGGATAAGTACTTTTTGTAAAATTTATTCTACTGAATTTCTTAGGTTAGATATATAGGTGTGACTCAAAATGGAATCAATCAAATTTCAGAAAGTAGACTTAAGCCTTGTCTAAATGAAGCATTTGTATTTTGCTGAAAACTTTATTTTTCTGCAGGAAACATTGTCAAACCCAATGTTCTGCAGATTCAATTGGAAAAAAACATAATGTGAGTTTGTAAATACTATGGCCCAGCAGCAACATTTATAGATTAATATTCATTCTATTAAATATAATTTCAAATCAGCTGACCCAGTTGCTATAATAATATATACATGGGCATATAGTTTTACAGGATAAAGGTCAAAGATTTTATTTTGAATTTGTGAAACATCTGGTATTATCTTTGGGTATAGCTGATGAGAAAATTTTTACAAAACCTCACTGTGACATTTTCTCACTTTCAGTGAACTGATTTGCTGATGTCTTTAAAAACTGCCCCTAATCGGATTGTGATTTAATTTTAAATAATAAATATCTGGCCTCAACTTTTCACAAAACAGATGATTTAAATTAGATTCTTGTACCCAAAACTTGGTGCTTCACCAAACTGAGGTTTGAAATCCACTAGTAGTATATGTTAAATTAAATAAATAATTAATTAAATTAAGAAAGACAAGATAATCTTATACTTTTGGCATAAACACAGTGCTTCAGCTTTATTTCTTGCTCCCTTTTTGAAAACTTCCCTGAATATCAGAAGCCCTGGTATCTCTACAGAATCCAGGGGTTGACTCCGGTCAGTGATCAGTGGATTTTGAACACTTTGCATCACTTCTGAAAATAAGCCAGAATATATCAAAAAATAAACTTGTATACCTGGTTTCTGTATTTGTTACTTCAAATTTGTTACTTGTTTGGAAATAAAATTGGAGACTTTTATTTTCTGAGGCTTGGTATGCTTGCAGAAAGAGCCGTCTGTATTCTCTAAGCAGCTAAGTTGCATTCTCCTTTGCAATCAAAAATATTAGGAAATAATTTTTAACTTCTTAAAAAGGTGAGTTTTCCTTACAAGTAAATCAAATACTTATGTATGTTACCAGAAGCATTTATTTGTTTGTAAGTCAGATCATGCTGCTGTGTTATGACTGCCTCTGAAGAAAGAACACGCACTAGTCAACATTTTCTTCAAGTTTCTTATTTAAAGAGGATAAATACTAGGGATTGTGTTCTGCAGTGGACCCTACAGTGTACTTAGCTCAGAAAAATGTAGTTTAAATTTGAATTGAGTCCATAGGAATAAACACGCAAAACCATTAGTCAAGTTCTTGTTGACTGCTTGAACATTTGTAGATTTGGGTGCTTTGCAAAAGTTGATACACTTTTTTATACAGGTATTGAACTATAAACATGATTTAGAATCCTGTATTAAGTGACAACAATTCTGAAGTAAGTGAAATTGCAATTGCAAATTAACTTTTCATGCATTGTGCATTTAGGAGGTTTGTTTATTTTTTTAATGAGTGCATTTATCTCTTTCATATTTTTCCCAATAAATAAATTACGGCATAATAATTCTTGATTAGCTTACTTCAGTTTGTTTGTGTTTCATATCAGTAGGCAAACTTTTCCAGTTGAATTTGGTTCTTTGAGTACTGGTTGTCAACCCCAAACCAATTATACATAGCTTTTCTAATGGTTTCCTACCTCAGACAAATGCCATGATTTTGCTTTACATCACAACATACTAAAAAAAAACCCAAAAAACCCCAAACCTAAAACCATGTGAATTATCATTGTGACATTGTGATAAATAATAGGATTGCTGCCATCTTTAATACGTATTTGTTTTCTTTTTTATACAGGTCATCCTTATAGAATTTTTACCAAAGACACCGATTTTTCGACCAGATTAGCGTTTGATCTATTTATAGAGACTTATTCAAGTATGTTGTCTTTCCAATGGTGCCTTGCTTGGTGCTCTCCTGGTAGTGATATAACATTGGTTCTACAGAATCTTGTGGTTATTTCATTTGTTTTTGTTTGGTTGGTTTGGGTTTTTTTGTGTTTGTTTGTTTGTTTTGGTTTATTTTTGGTTGGTTAGTTGGGTTTTTTTGTGGGTTTTTTTTTAAATAAGAGTATGTTCTAAGTGCATTTGGTCAGACTCTGCAAAGTAATTTCACACAATTGTTAATTACTACTTAAGTTATTTTTACTTTTGCTACTTCTGTTTATTAATGTATCTTGATTTTCAAAAGAGTCTTTTATATGTGTGCGAGCGCGTGTGTACATATATATATTACTATAAATACACAGCTAAAAATGATATACAAGTGGACAGGTATTTTTTTATCCCAATGTGATACCATTGACTGTACATTGTGTAAATCCCTTTAGTCATTCATTTACATGCTGAAATTCCTTCTAAGATATTTGGAAACTTCTGTCAGTGACTAGTCAATTGTAAATACTTCTATTTCTTTTTAGGGTATTGGTTAGTCCCTTCCAGCTAAAGAAGGAGACAAAGTTCTTTTTGAAACTGATTTTTGGAATGCAGATGTTGTTAGGAGAAATCTCTACGCTTTTCACAAAGAAGTCTGGCTTTAAAAAATTTTAAAAAACTCAAACAGGCAGCCAAGTGGAATTATTTTATTCAGACTAGAAGAATCACTGAGAGCATTGCATGCATCTGGTTAGTAGAACTCAAGATCACAAAAGTATATTATTATTGCATTTTATAATGTAGCTGTTTTAATTAAGTCAATTACCATGTGCCAGCTTTATTCATACTGTTTACCAGTCCTATACAGGGGTGCAGAAAGAATTGTTTCACAAAAACTTAATTGCCCAAGAATACCTTTCATGGGTTTTTTTGTTTATTTATTTTAAAGCCACATAAGCAGAAAAAAGTTACTGAAGAATTCTTGAACAGTGCAGTTCCAGATGCAAATACCATGTATTAAAAGTAATCAAAGCAGGGTGCACTGGGCAACAGTGTGAGTTTAAATGTGTTAGACAGTTATTTATTGCACCCTTTCTTTTGCTCATTTTGGTTTACAAAGGTTATTTTCTGCACAAGTATAAGACTTTTTTTAACTGGATATATGATTTATGCTTGGGTCAGGCCAGTTGTATTTCATTTCTTATGATTATATTTCAGTTGTACATATCTTCACACACACCCTTTTGACTTATTTTTAGTTGCAACTCTCATATGGTAAAATTTGCTTTAAGTATCTAAAATTACTAAACACAAAATTGATGTAAGTTAAGAACATGTTCCTTGTACAGTTGTGTTAGCAAGCAATAATGTGAATATATGAAAAAAGCAGATATGCTCAGCTTAATATTTGTATGAATGAAAAGTTGATACCACTACAAGAATAGTCTTCTCTTTTTAATCTTTTAAATACAAGTTTTATTTCAAGGTAATGTATTACATGTACCTTGATGCTGTGAACTATTTTTCTATGTCTTCAAAGTATTTATTCCTGTAAAATATTCCCTAGTGAGTATTATATTCCTAAACTGTTCATAGTGGGAGTGGTCTAGAAAGTTCTAAATTTTCTTAAATCCAAGCCTTCTATATCTGTTACCAAAATTCATCTTTGCTCAGCTTTCATCTGTGGATTCCTACTGTTCACTTTGAAAATAGCTCAACTATGCTTTTCATACAAGCCTATAAGGGTGTTTCTTTGACTGGACAGAATATGATTTTTAATTAACAAATCCCAATTTTGTGCTGGCCTCAGTCTTCTGAGTGCCACCCATGATATCTCTCCAAAGTAACTGTTTATAATTTTCTGAAAATCAATTTCAATCTCTTCTTCAGTACAAATCTTGTTCTGCTGCGCTCCTCTCAGCCAGGGGTATTAATTGTAACCTCAGACTCATTTCAGCCCATTAATGGCAGTGGAGACTGGGGTGGTTGGGTGTGCAGAAGAGAGGCTGGAATTGAACAGGAGTGATAACGGGTGGTAATATTTATGACCAGAAATATATATTGATTTCTTTAAGTGTCAGTTTTCACTGGAATGAATATTGGATCATATGAGGCCTAGATTTTATAAAAATTTTCATTTGACTATAGAGATAATTTGTCCTGGATGCAGTTGTCCACTGATGTGGAAACCTATCCCTCCACTCTAGTGGAGGATATGGCTTGTGATATGTTCATAGCAGCTATTTGCCTTAGTTTACTACTCAAACTTCCCACAGTGTGTTCTGTCCATGTCCACAGCTACCTTGTCAGTAGAACCCAAACCAAGGGACAGTAACGATGCTTTGGGTGTGCTGACACCAGAGCAGTGATTAGAGTCACTGGTTTACAAAATATCCCATTAGTAAAGCTTTCACATTAACAGTAGTGGTACTTAAGATCTTGTCTACTTCTAGATGCATCAGCAGTCATAGGCTTGGTTAGCAGGCATTTCTGTGTTTTAGCTGAGGCTTTCTCTTTAAGAAACAATATAGAGCTCCAAAGTAGAGCTCTGAGCAATTAAAAGGTTAAATCTCTTTGTAAGGAGGCCAGATTTACTCCCGCAAAAAGTTTTTTTGATATTTCATTAAAACAATGTCTCTGACTTATAATATAATCAGGAAACTTGAAAAACTGCTTATGTAGGGAGGTGAATTTTATCTCAGAAGTGGTACTCTCCTGAAGAAGTAATACACTCACCTAGTAAGAATATTACCAAGTATTTTCATACAATCCCTTTCAATTCATTAATTACAATGATAGAAATTGAAGATGGCAAGAGCTTTAATCAAATGTTTAATGACTGAGGCAGTTTGTCAGGATTTTCTTTTGATGTTGCTTCTGAAATACTAAATCTATTTATTTTGATCACTAGTGAGAAGACATATATTACCTTTTTTGTCACTTGGCAAAGAACAAAATTGCACAGTTTGAGCAGACCAGAAGCTATAGTAGGACTTCGAGGACACTGCCTACTCTTTGCTAAAATAACTATAACATTATACTAACTTGTTTAGCTCCCTACAACTCAGGAATTCCTACAGATAATCTTACCTATTTCAAATTTCCTTGAACAATTAAGTTAGGAATCAAGTTGATATGAATCATTTAGCAAATGATGTTAATTATGCCTGTTTCATCTTTAGCCTGCTAAACTAATGGTGAAAGCATCAATGAATCCCTGTGAGCTAATTATTATTTTTAGGTATAGTCACCTTTAACTGGTGAATAAAGATTTCTTTCTTACTTTAATATAATAGAAACAAGTTATTTAAAATTTTTTTAGTCATATGTAGAAGTAAGTTCTGAGGGAGAAGGACTTCCTCTCTGACCCTGTGTGAAGAATTCTGAAGAGCTCACCTGTTGTTAAATAGCTGTGACTTGAAGTTTATATTGGAATTGACAAAATTCAACAGAAATGAAAATGTTTATGGAGATAGGTTACATGAAGTCAGTAAATTTTTTGGAATAATTCAGTATTCATAATTCAGGAATAAGTCAGTAAGAGTAATTTTAATAAACTATTTATGCAAATCTAAAATCTCCCGTGGTACTTAAACCCAAGTACAATAGTTTGTATAAACTTTTTACAATACTTAGGTGTAGATTATAATAGCTAAACCAGTTCGTTGAATTATATGTTTTTTGCAGTTCTCAAGACCATGATGTTTAAATGTAATATGCTGTTTCTCAGATTTACTTACTCAGGCTTACTTAAAGGTCTGTTTTAATTTCTTTCTATTTTAAAAAGTCACTATTTAGCCCCAAAGATTTTAGGAAGAGCTTTATAATGCAATCTGTAACTGCTTAGAAGCCAGGAGCCAAGGAAAAAGAAATTGTCTTTATTCCCTTCACTCCACCCCCCACCCCAAAGTCTTAATTTTAAATTGGTCCCCTTGTTTTGGAGCCCTAGTTTATGGGTTTTGAGCAGCTGGCAATAATGCAAATTGTTCACCAAAACCCCCATTTGTATTCTGAACAGTTTAAAAAGATCACTTTAATTGAAGAGGTGAAAGACTTGTTAAGCAAAGAAAATCTATGGTTCTTTTAAGTTCTGCAGGCACTGCCGTTGAGTAATTAAAAGAAAGGATCATGATGACCCTACATTAGGTCAAAATCCAGATGATTTTGTGTAAAGGAAACACTCAATTAGAGAGGTCTCAGAGCCTCAAATGTCTTGGACTCATACTAGTGACTTATTAAGGGTAAGTGGTGCTGGCTAGTTTTGTATCTGTGACTAAAATAATTTATGTGGCTCTTCAGCAACCTTGCTTATGAAAAGAAAGCATTTCAGAAATCTGTATTCATCACTGCTAATTTGCTGTAATTTCTATGCTTCTCCCTATAGCCACATTGCATTTCCATGACAAACAGCTAAGTGTATGATCATTATAATGCCTTTAATAGCCAT
The DNA here is from genome assembly GCA_013400215.1 of Cisticola juncidis. Classification (NCBI taxonomy): domain Eukaryota; kingdom Metazoa; phylum Chordata; class Aves; order Passeriformes; family Cisticolidae; genus Cisticola; species Cisticola juncidis. The sequence goes on from VXBR01005144.1 coordinate 155,975, forward strand.
ATTATAGGTAGAAATATTAACTTCTCAGGGACTAATAGGAAATATGAACATGGAATTAATGAGCTGAATACCTATCTGCATGAAGGCTTACTCTGCAAATGTCACCCTAAAAACTTGATTGTAATATGCATGACCATTATGAATGTTATCAATATAAAGTTACGAGAGCTTCTTTTACCCTGTATTACTAGGCTGCTGAATGTCAAAGTATGTTGGATAAGGATAAATGAAGGGGGGTTTTTTCTGATTTGGATGGAGTGATGGTGCTACCTTGGTGCTACCTTCTTAATTCCTGTGTTTATTCTTTGTAAAGTTCTCTCTGTAGCTTTGTGAATCAGGGGTTACTGGTGTGCTAAGAAAACAGTATCATTCTTCTTAAGGAAGTAGAATAATTTCAAAGGGGAGAAGTACTCAAGAAGTGAAAAAATTTCACTACTGAGAACATGCATTTATTCTTCATTAGATATCCTTTTGTATTGTTTTGTTGGTAACAGGACTTTGAAGTTCATTACTTTTTGAACTTCCATTTTTCTGCACATTAATATTTCAGTCAGTGTAAGCTGAATTATTGAGTAATTGAAAAATTAAAACCCACTGATTCCTTACATGAAACTTCATATGTGGACACTTGTGCTGGTGTATGTATGTATCTCTACCACATAACACCTGGGTAATATACATCTTTTATAAAATTACATTTTACTGGTTTCATGGAAATTGTCCTTTAAAAAAAAGTCTTCTGGTTTGTTTAGCTCATTAATATTTCATTAAGATGTATTTTCTTGAAAAAGGATTCATAAAGGCTTGGCTCCTGAAAATGCAATAGGCCAGTAGGAACGGTTTAGTGAGGCAAAAGATGAAACATAGGAATTAGCAGAAGCAACAGTCAAAAGATTGGATTTGGGGATTAGGTTTAGAGTTCTGTGTGTATGACAGAAACTCGTTTTGAACTGAATGAAATGTTATTGAATGATGCAGGTTAAGCAAAAGCTAGCAGTCCATTTCAGTAATTCACACAGGCTGTGTGTTAACTTGTGTTCACTTTTTTTATTGTGGTAAGTGTGTTATTAATTTATTTTGGTTATGCTCTAGTTGAGAAACAATTCTGTCATCACGCAGAATAATAATGCAGAAGGTAAGCTTCTAAACTCAGCATCTCTTCGTTTAAAATAGCTAGAACAAAATGGAATTGCTGATGAGAGCTGCACTGAGTGCAGAATAGTCTTTTCCTAAGCTGGAGCCCGTAATGCATGGCTAATTGTTTCCAAAGAAAATTTTGACTTGTCCAGACAGCTCCTGTCATGTGATAGTTTATCTAAGGCCCACAAGTAGGATCCAGTTAGTACAATTTAAGTTGAGGTAAGTAAGACTTCTGTAGTTAATTGTAGTTTTTACGGAGAAGGGAACCATTGACAAATGCTCAGTAGTAGAGAACAAATAGATTTTTATAATATTTACTGAAACTTTGCTCCCCATTTATATCTTAATAATTGAAAGTTACTTTCCCTCGTGTTGAAAACTGGATTTAGTAGTCAGCTGAAGATTTTTTTTTTGTTACAGTATTTTAGGTTTGTGAATACATTTTTTTAAGTCACTTTTAGAAATGTTTCAAAAAGTCTTATCCTGATGCAATGTAACTGATATTTTTAGTGGCTGTATGTTTAAACTGGTTTCATTATGCTGATACAAATATCTAACTCATCCCACGTGTTTATCTCTGATCCTTTTATGCTAGCTAGCTTTCTAATTTGTTAGGATATGCAGTGTATGTACTGGTTAATATTGTCAATGAACAGTTTGATTCAGTGAGATAACAAGGAATGCAAAGTAATTCCTGATTTGAAAAGTGTAACCCAGATTCTTGTTTTCATAAAGGATGGAGTATGGCAATCAGAATATGAACTCATTCCAAACATAAATTTGAAAGAGAATAGTAGCCTACGAAGCAGTGCCTAAATGTTGTGTGCTAAATTAGACCTGTGTAATTCATGTTGTTTTAAAAGAATTTGCAGAGAATTGCATCGGACTGTGTGTACTTATGAAAGACCTATTAAATGTATGAAGCAGTAATGGTAAATAAGTAACTGAAAAGATATTGCCATCAAGAGGGAAAAGTTAAAACTCAGTATTTTGGAGTATGTTAAAAATCCATTTCAAGCAGAAAGCATGTAAGCAATAATTTAACCTAAAACTGGAAATTAAAGAAGCTGCTACTTATAGAGAGACTTGATGTTAATTTTGCCTGTTGGGCACCTCTCCTCTCACAAAGAGTTTAGAAAGTTAGGGTTGCTGTGATTTCCACTATTACAACATTCCTCTTCAAGTATCCTAAGTCCATGTGAGAGACTCAAAGCTTAGAAGCCAGTTCTGTGTTTACAGGGTGCACAGCTTTGGGAGGAGAAGATAGGAATAAAAGGACTTTTTTAAGGCTGCACAATTGTATTTATGCATATTTTAGAATATTTAACCATGTCTGCTAAATTACTGAGGCTAATCTATTTGAGTTACAGAATACTATTTAATACATCGACATTGTTTTTTTCTGACCTGACCCAGAATGGGAATGGACTCCAATATAACTTTTTTTAAAGCATTTCTTAAGTTGTATGTATTATAAACTAATAAAATAATTGTTAACCTATCTTCTAAGCCTTATGATTTTTCATCTGTGTTGGGGGAGGGGATGGTAGGGAGAGGAAGAAAAGGAAAAACTTGAGAAACTGCTGTATTGTGCAATTGTCTCATCTTACTTCCAGTTGATTCTTTTAGTCTAAATGGGGGGATGGGTGAGAGGAGAGAAAATTATTTTGGGTAATTTAGTTGACTCTAGGACTGGAGTTACCAAATTACAGGCATTGCCTGCCTTAAGTGTTTGAAACTGGTTTTTCATTAAGTCCACATTTGGTGTTCTTTAAGCTTTTCAAGCCCTAATGATAGCAGGATTTATTAAATGTACTATCATCATGGTTGAATGGTGATTTGGAAGCTGTGTCTACACTTCTATGTTTTATTCACATGTGCTCTCCAACAAGATAGAGTTTCCATCTACTTGAGGCAGACACCACCTATTCAGAAAGGAGTCATTCCCATCCGTGCAATTCACATTTTTTTCAGACCATCCAATATGAAATGCTGGTTAACCTGTACCTTATGAACAAAAACAAAGTGTGCTCTCCGCCATGCTGAGGATGGCGTTGGTTCTTACCAGCCAGCAGCTTTTCCTTGCATGAAACATTTTAAGCTCTTCGGTTACTCTGGTCTGGAAGTCCTGACAGGCTCTTTACAATGTGCGTGTGTATAATGTCTTTAACATACATGAAAGGGTGTGTTGGACATGCTCATGTCCCAACGTGCGGGCGGGAGGGGTGCTCCTGCCCGGCGCTCTGAGGCATTCCGGGTGTTGTAATGTGGGCTTGCAAAGCGGTAGATACAATGTTGCTGAGCAGAAAAGCGCACGATAGATTTAATGTAGCCAATTGTGTACTTTTGAAAAAAAGAGTAACTGTTCAGTGTGAGTTGATTTTGGATTTTTTCAGCATCTCTCTTTTAGGCTTTGTGCTGCATTCTTCTAGACAAATGCGTATTCCATGTGGGCCACTGTTCTGCTAAATGCTCTCAGTTCTCCTTTTGCAATCAAGATTATGTTGCTAAGGAGATTTTGCTTTTATTGGTGCCATTGATTTGTGTTAATACGTTTTGAATACCTCTCGGTATTCTTCCGTAGACAAGGCCAAAAGAAAAACTTCCCTGAGTTTCCCGATTTACATCACAAACGGAGCGGTGGTGTAATGAAGCCGATATAAAGTGGGCAGTTGAAAGGGAACTAAAGAAGGGCACTCAAGTGAGAAATGAAGAAATGTGCCGAGAGCGGTCTGCGGGCCGCCTCCGGCCCAGCTGCGGGAGCGGGAGCGGGCCGGGCCCGGCGCCGGGGCANACCCGCGTCATCGATGCTCCGCCACGGCCAGGCTGCGCTGAGAGTCTGCGCTCGGGCACTCTGTCTTTGTGGCGCCCTTAGTAAGGGGCTGGGGGCTCTCTGGGCGCTGCCTCATCCCTGCGAGTCTGCCTGTCCATGAAAAGGAAACAAAAAAATACCCTGGAAAGGCAGCTCCACCAGAAAAACAACTAAAACCATCCCAAACTAAGCCCAAGAGTTTAAAATAAAAAGATGAATTTTAAACCACCCAAAGCCTTTTAACCTGGTGTCCATAGATGGCTCCACTGAAGACAAGCCTCAGGAGGACATAAGGTCTCCTGCCCTCATGTACAAGGACAAGAACCTCCATTGCCTGCTCTGGCTCTTTTCTGCATTACATAGATAAGCTCCCGAATGACTCAAAGTGCAGGTAGTTCATTTACATGAAAAGATTATTCAGAGAACATTTACAGACAGAGAACCCAACAGCCAAAGAGCGTTTCCATATTCCAAGGTTTGCCATCAGAGAAATCTGCCTATGGTAGTCTAAACCCCCTGGCCCCTGCCAGGACAGCAGAGAAGATGTGTCTCTCCACAAACAAGGTAAAGGAGCAGTGTTTGTATGTGCAAAGCACGGTGGTGGTTGCACATATTCAGAGACAAGGATTTCTCTTATGCAGAAATAGCGTAATGGGAAACAGTGTGAGCACTGTGCAGTGTGCTAGTGAATGAGCTGGCATGGTAACTGGTTTTCAGGCACCTCATTTAGATTTTGGTCTTCTCTAAGGTGAGGAGCAGAGGTGACCCAAAGTTGCAGATTCACATGACTTCTGATCCAGAGGAGCAAAAGTGATTTGTATATGGAAAGGGTTGCTTTATCTTTTGCATTGGGACCAGCAGTCTCCTTTATGATATATATTGCTTACCGTGAAAATGTCCCATTGCATTTATGTAGGCTCAGCTTGCTTCTTCAGATTGGTCATGCCAGAAGTCTTTATTATTAGGGTATTGATCATGTTATATGTGGAATAAACTTCGTCTTGCATTTTTGCTCTCTGCAGTATTAAGCCCCTGCCAGGAGGGTGAAAACAGAGGCTTGCTGAATGGATGGGAGCAGAAGAGCTCAGCTTCTTTACTCATTTTTGAGCGACCTTTTGAGGACTCCAGGTGCTAAGCGACTTCTTCCTGTTTGTGTGCCTTTGAAGAGCTGTATCTTGAGTAATAGTTTAATAAAATGAGAGAAATTAATAAGGATAACTTTTCCATGTGAATGATGCAAAAATCATTTTAGCAGTGAGTCTTACTCAGGATTTTATGCCATTCTGTTTTAATTTCACAGTTTTAAGTGAAATACTTCATCGTGTTTCCAGAGTGTGTGCCACAATACATCTCGAGTTTGTTTCTTTCATAGCTTTTGTGACACACTCTGTGGAAAGGGCCTGTTTTTATATGAGATAATGTGTTTTGAGGTTAATGAGGATAAGGCCCAAAATTCATACTCTATTGTGTGCCACTGAGTATACAGTAGAAATAAATCGAGAAGCAGACACTGTTTTGAAATCCTCTTTCATTTAGGAATTTTGTTTAACATTCAGAACACAGCCACATTACATGATTAGCTGATTTTAATGACTGTCCTATAATCAGTTAAATGGAAGTGTGTGAAAAACTTAAAACTATTATATTTATGGAGACAGCCTGTTTACATTGTTACACCTCAGCCAAAAGGATACTTGGTATGTATGATACAGCTAAGAGAAAAATGTGAAAGGCTGAAGAAATCTTGAAGACAATTGGATCCAGCCCATTCTTTCTCTCCCCACAATGCAAGCTCTGATGACTTAGTATTTTAATTAATGTCAACCCTTACCCAGTGCTCATGGGAACAATCATTAAACCAACACAAAAACATTTTAAATGGCTGGCAACCTACCAGATACTGAGCTAAGCATTCCCCATGGTAGAGTGGATGGTTTCTCAGCCAATTCTGCACTGGATTAAATAAGTACTCTAACAGTACTGGCTCGATAGGCTATGATTTTTTGTACTAAACAGTGCAGTATGGTTTCTAAATTCTGTTATAAAATGTTTTATATTTACTTCCCAACACTAATATCGATGTTATTTATATGGATGTGGTTGAACTTTACTCTTTGTTGTTACTACAAACGTTTTTTTCTTTTTTCTTCTGTTCCCCTTTTTTGGTTCCCTTGCTGCTAAACCAAAGTCATACACATTTTTATTTTAGTCTCTTATAATGCACGATCAGATACAGCCTAAACCAGTAACTGGTGTCCAGTGTAGCTTAAAAACTTCTGGCCAAGTGAATTTTAAAATTGGACAAATTGTATATTTTTGGTATTGTATTATGTTATTTTTGCATGGTAGGAACTGGGTCATGTTTCTAACTACTTAATAGATACTCCGTTGTCCTCCCCACTGCAATATTTGCTTGTCAAGTACGTTAAGTACCCTGATCTTTCTTATTCCTCGAAGGTCTTTTTCCCTCCTCCCATCCTCTGTGTTTGCTGTTTGCTCAAATTGTTTAAACGTGGAGCTCAATGACAGGCTATTAGCGCTGACTGGAGCCACACATAATGTGGCCACATGTTGTGTAAGCTTCACAACTTGTCTGCTAATTCGCCTCAGGCCTGACCTGAAATACCCTTGCTATTCTAGCTCTTAGCCCTTCCCCAGCACAGACACTCATGCTAACTCATATGACACGTTGGTGAGGTCTTTGATTTGGGGCCAAATCCTGCCTCACTTTGTGCCAAAGGTTGTGTGTGCCGGGGCAGTCAGTGAATCTGCGTGAGGAAGAGAAGAGGACAGAGCCAGCTGTGCTGTAAGGATGGAGATGAGCATAACTCTTCCTCTTCTGGTGCAACCCATCAGGAGCAAAAGCCCGAAGCTGGAGAGCCTCAGGCAGGCAGTGCAAGAGGCACTGCCCTCCTCTGCCCTGTGAATCCCACCGATGGATCACTGAGGAAAATACAATTTCCATAGAAAGTCCACAAGCCATGAGGAAATAATGTGGCAGGGGAAGCCCAGGCTGGCAAGCAGAGAGTGCTTTCTCTTCCATTCTTGTCATTAGGCTCTCTGATGACCCTGTGATGGGTACAGAATGGGGGGATATTTTAGTTAAGTTGGGGGAAGAGCAGTCCACTTAGGAAGAAGATAAGGTTAATGAAATACATACTGAGCAGCTCAAGAGAATGTACTCATTAGAAGAGGAGCTTCCTGGGCAGTAAATGAATGAACCTAGAAGGATCCAAGCCACGGAAAGTGAAAAGATTAATGCAGATGTGTAGCACTGTTATCCAAAAGGGAAACTAGTTGGAGAAATGGATTTCAGGTTATGATACTGATTAGGAAGAAGAGTGCGTGGTAGATTAGGCAATAGGATTGATGTGTTGATATGGCTGACTGGAGAATGCAAATATGTAGAGGAAGCCTTAAAAAGGCAGTGGAAGCCCCAGCAACAATATATAAACTGTTAAAAAAGACTGTAAAGCCAAGAACAGACTAGAAAAAGGGAATATGAAAGTTTTGGGAGTGTGGAATTTAGGAGAACATGAAAAAGTAAAATTTAGTGAAAAATAGAAAATTATGATCAAGGAGCATAGAAAGAAGAAGAATAAATTCTTTTTAAAGAAAAAGAAGACCAGAAGAGAGAGATTATAGAAGTTAAAAGGGGAGAGTTATGTGAATTAAAATCATGGGGAAAGAAAGTGATGTGGTCACAGAGAAAAGTGGGGAAAAGGAGCAGAAGTGTAAGGATGCAGTCTATGTTCATCTCTTTAGAAATACCTTTAAACCTTCCAAAATGTGGACAGCTTTGAAAACTGTAAACCCCAAGATCACCAGCTCTGTTTTGGTATATCCATCTTCATCCTATAGGATGAAAAATTGGGAAGATCTTTACTGTTCCCATTTTATGAATCTACTTCCCACTCATGCTTTTTAAGTCATAGGAAGAACTCTCACCCCATTTATTCTTCTTTCTGCATTCTGTCACCCTGAAACACTTCCAGTATTCAGTTCCACATGTATCTCAGAGACTGAGACCTACAACATGCTGTTTCCAGATCTTTGTTGAGCTTTTCCTCATTCACAACCTGAATTCTCTGACTCCAGGAGATATGAGTAGCAGGGGAGGCTACGTTTTACCCCTAATAAGCTGCTGCAAACATCTTTCCTCATTAAACTGTGATTTTTCTTTTTCCTGAAGATGAAGGATTGTTTTCAGAAGCACTGTAATGATCTAAGGGTTTTTTTTTTCTACTTCAATTCAGTTTATGACCCATATTACAAATGCAGGCTGTAAAACCTTCAGTTGTTACCATGTCCAGAAAGTTTCTGGCAAAGTCATCATCTGTTTCATAAAGGTGAAATTTGCTGTGGCCAGATGAATAGATTTTCTAGCTGAGGCATATAATTAGACCAACAGAATTTTCATGTAAATTCTTCCCCTGGGAATAATGAACAAATATACAGAATTTAGCATGCTATGCCAGACCACGGGCTAAGGACACATGTTCAAAAGAACTCAAAAAATTGAAGCCAGGCATATAAAAACAATTTAAAGTTGATGTAAGCAAGTCTGTGACAAAGACTGTCTTTCCTTGAAATGTGTGTACAGAATGTGTGCACCGCTTTAATTTACATAGCAAATAGATGTTCTCATTTATATAATAAAGCTTAAAAGTTTGAATTAGAAAAGTAAGCTTGTTTCCTTTTGTGCTGTACAAATATGTGTGCTAGAGATGGACCTTATTTCAAAGAATGTGCAAGTAGTTAAACAAGAGAGGCAAACAGAGAAGCTGGATACAAGCAAAATACCTTGTTAGTTCCCTTAGAAATAATGGTGCTTCTTCATCATTTCCCCCTACTCATTTCAGCCGTGCCAAAACTAGCCCTGCCTGTCACAACTGCATACCAAACATCCTCTGTCACCCCCACTGCAAGGATTTAGTTGTGGGGGGAGGTGTGTGTTAATCAACAGGATTCTTCTGTCGTTTTGTTGGTTTTTGGNGGAGCAATTGTCTTTCTCGGGTCTGGTATGAATAAAAAGAAAGAGTAAAATCAGCATAGCTGACACAAAAAAACCCTAGAGACAGTTTGGGTTTCTTTCCAGAATACAAGACATCTCACCCCTGAAAAGTTTTGCTGCTGTCTAGTAGCATATAGAGGTCTTGCTTTTCCCCATTCAGGTTAGTTGAATGTTAAAACTGATTTTCAAAGATTCTCTTTCTTTCACCCTAGTCAGCAGAGAACTGACTCAGCATCCCAAAACAATGCATTTTAGAGCAGGCACTAGTTTTGAAAATGTTGTTTCAACTCTGTGAGAGACCATGGCAACAAAGATAGGATGAAGACCTTTGCATGAACCTTTACTGTTTAGAAGGAGGAGAATGGATAGGAAAAGAGAGGGAAAGAGAGTAGGATTCATTTGCTTCTTAGTGATGCTACCATTTTAAGGAGCAGTACTAATTCCTATAATAGATTTCACTCCCGGGCAAAGAATGCTATGGAATAGCCCCAAATGAGTGCCACTTCCCATTGAGATAAAGTCTAGGGTTGTACTGAGGGTTTTTTACCCCGTGTTTGTTTTGACAAGTAGATTCTTTTGCTTTATCTCTCTTAAACAAGAGAAGTTTTAAGGCTGAAAGGTTTGAGCCCTCTGAGAAATCAAAACTTCAGTCTTTGAGATTGTGCTAAGTATATTTACTCAAGATTTATGACAAATCCCACAGAAGTAAGGAGAATGCTTAATACAATTCAAATAAGCTGGAACTTACCATCTAAATAAGGACTAATCTACTGCCTGCCTGTGCTTCTCTACGAAGGGACACCACCACTCCCAGTGTAAAACAAAAGAGGACTTTAGGGAAATAGAAAGTCTGAAAATCCTCGTAGTCTATTCATGGGTTGTCTCCTTTTAACTGACATTTCAAAAGTTATGCCCGCTCATGACAAATGCACTTCCCAGGTTTTGCATTCTTTTTGTGATTTTCAGTCTGTACTAAGAAAGTCCTATAATACTTTCTCTTGCTCTAGCTATAAACATGGAAGAATTTTGATCAAAGGAGACTGTTTTAACAGCTGTGTTTCAAGGCAACATGTGCAACTCCCTTGGCAGCTTCAGCTTGTAAGGTTCGAAGAATGCAGAAGTATTTGTGAAGTCTTTGCATGTTTGAATTGTCAAAAATATTGAATATATTGCCTTTGCTTGGTGCTTTCTGGGATCTCAAAGCCATAGGCAATAAAAAAACCTGCAGCAGGAACCTTTAATTAGTTCAAAGAAATCAGAATGATTGCTTTTGTGATTTGGGTTTTCTGTTATTTCGGGTTTTGTGGTTTTTTTGTTTGTTTGGGATTTTTTGTTTGTTTGTTTGTTTGTTTGTGGGTGTTTTTTTTTTGTTGTTTTGTTTTGGTTTTTTTGGGTTTTTTGTTGTTGTTGTTGTTGTTGTTTTTAAGTGATCATAATCTGCCTTATCCAGCTATTTGTCATCAGAAATAAAATTTTATTTTCTTGGATAAATGTCGCCTGGGATTAGTTACAGAAGAAAAGGAGAAACTGTTGCTCTTTTTTCCTAAATAGGGAAGAGGGACACCCCTCTGTTACTTTTTCACAGCCAGGGAAATGAACACTTCCATTATGTTGGACAGTGTGGAGCAGAAGTAGCAGGTGGTGATTGCTGCTAATCAGGAAGTTAAGTAATAGCCATACTTGAGCACTTTCTAAAGGATTAGAAATGTTTATGAGAAGATTTGTCCCCTATCTGGGCACCACTGGAAAGAAAACAGAGTGAGAAAGATGAGAAGATGCCTGTTAGTTACAGGTTTTCCATCCACTCCCCATCTCCCCACACACTACACACACTGCCTGCTGCCCTCCCTTTACTGCCCCAACCTGTTGAAATGGTTCCAGCAGACAACCGATAAACTCATAAGAATAGATCCATCACTTAATCCTGTCCCTGCTCCTCCATTCCTGCTGAAGAAAAGCCAGCCTTTGGCTCAGCGTACTGGCTGGTGCCCCTGCGAGCTGTTACTTAACTGATCAAAAGAGACATTGTTTCACCTGGACTAGGCTTATAAATTGAAGTCCTCTTTTTTAACAGCATGTATTGTCAGGAAAGGGAAAGGAAGTTATTATTGCCATTTTTACTCTAGGAATTACTCCTTTTTTTTCTGACAATGCCAATAAGTTTTTTGCCATTAAGTGGACTGGATTTGCCAAAGAGGTGTGTAACCCTATGTCACAAACCCTTCACCATAAGATACCACAGAGTTCATCCTCCAACACAGAAAAATCACAGAATGGTTTGGGTGTTTTGAACCTTCAAAAATCCATCCCTTCTACAGGATGGATAGGGAAATGTTTCACTAGATCAGATTGCTCAAAGCCCTGTGAAATGACATTCCAGTGATGGGGCATCCACAGTTTCTTTGGGCAACATGTTCCAGGGTCTCACCACTCTCACAAAACAAATTCTTCCTTATATTACCTTCTTTCACACTGGTCCCACTGATCACCAAATCTTTAGGCCTTGTTATTGAAGACAGGTCAAATCTTTGGAATCCTCAGCTGAGCGTTTGAGTGGTGTTGTTACACACCTCTGTTTTCCTGTCTCTGACACTTTGCTCTGCTCTAACATCAACTACCTGTCATCCAGATGCAGAAGTAGATCAAATTTGATATACAAATTCAAGCCCCACTACTACAGAAGCCATGAGCTTTTTCAGTCTCCTAGCATCTCACAGGTTGCCCTCAGGATCCAGGAGAGATTAGAAAGCCAAGCACTTAGCTGAGCCAGAACCCAGCAGCCATCTCATTGAGTTTATCTTTTCATTCAGGGAGGACAGTGATGGACACAGAGTAATTCAGCACTGTCTGACATCTTCCCAAGGGGAGGCTAATTTACATGTATTTTATATATCCTCTTGAATTTGTCCACAAGTCAAAGCCACCTCAACAGTGGTTTGGTGGGTTTTAGTGGTTTCGTGTTAGTTTTTTTTCCCTTAGCTTGGGGCTTGTGGTTTAAAGACTATGCTAATTAGGTCTGACATTTTAAGTTTTAGATCAATACAGGGCATATCATCCTCTATGCTACAAGCTGCAGATTTTCAGGTCTCCTCTCTAATTGCATATAAATGCAATTTGTACAAATTAGGTACAACCCCTGGACTTAGTTACACTGCTGGCATGTCCTGGAAGCATAAAAGAATATCCTAAAGATCACCACGTACAGAGCCCTCTGAATTTGCTATAATTCCTCCAGAACAAAACCTTCTTTTAAATACTGTTTGTTCCAGTCATTTCAGTACCACTGTTTGCTTTCTTATCTGTTGACATGGAGGCTTAGCTTCCTCAGAACATTTTTGTCTGAAAGATCATTATATTCTTTTCCAAGCATCCCATGAACAGACCAATTGTACTTCATCAATTTTAAATTTTGACTGTCTGCCAACTGCTTTCAAATCTAAAGCCAATCAAAATTTAAGGAGATTCAGAAAATACAGAAAGAGGAGTATATCCACTTCAAAAAGGTTACCCAACTGTTTATTGTTGTTGTTACATTTTGTCTCAGGCTTCATAATGATGGCTTTCAGCATTTTGGCTCTGTTTATGTGTCCTTGTTTAAAAGTCAGGGCTGTGCCTGCCCTTCCCGAGGCTACAGACACACAGTGGGCTGCTGTGCAGTTCATCATTTGCATTCAAGCCTCTGCTGACTCCAGAGTCCAGTCTGACAAATTGCCAAGAAAGATGCCCTCTGCATTTACTTGGAGGGACTTCACTTTCACAGCTGCTGTTTATCATAATGTATCTTGGAAACATCATATAATGCCAGTGGGTTTTTTATGGGATCAAATTTTGCTTGTTTTAACAGACTACAAATAAGCTTTGTATAATTATATCTGTTGGTTACAGATACAATTATGAGTAAGACTCTAACCTAGCTGTATGTCAGGGAAATCATAAATACTGTCAGTATCTAGAATAACTGAGATCTAATGCTACTTAGCTTCTCAGAGATGAAATGATTTATGCTGTTACACCTCTGACATCCGCAAGACCACAGAAGGATGAGTTTGCTGAAAGTTCTCTCCTAAAAATTGGAAAATTCTACCGATACTGTATGAAACTATGTACATAGTACTGCTGTATCTCAGTTTTTTTACTGACCACAGGGTCTATATCTTCTGACTCCACTACCTTCAGAAGCAGGCTGCCACCCTTCATTGTCATTGGAAAACTTTCTACCAGTAGGAGGCAGGGGCAGATGGCTTCCTGCTTTATAGTGACACCTTGATTTCTGTATTCTACCATATTGGCATCCTTCAGAGAATTTGAAAAATCAGTGCTTCCCTGCAATGACTTGTGGTCATTTTTCATTATTCAAACTAAGACAAAAACATATCATATGGACATTTTGTATGTTTTCAAAAGTACTGGTCTTTGTAGTTTTGATTGCTTTGATATATACCAAGCATTTCAGCGCTATTTACCTGAAACTGAAAATTTTAGAAAAATACTGCGTTTTGAATGTTTGAAGAGTTACTTTCCTCCTCCTGTCAATGTTAGAAATGGTTGGGAAGATATTTTGTCTGTTACAGAAAAACTAAGAGTAAAAAGTTAGTGCAACTCATGTAAATATGACAGGCTTTTGCCACAAACTTCATGTTTGATAAAAGATGTGAGAACAGGTAGAAGACTAAAATTACTGGAGGTTTACTTATGAACACTACAGAAAATAAACGCTGCCATTGCTCCAATTGTCAAAGGACAACACACACTTATGGGGTTTCTTTCTGGGGCCCTAGAGAATAAAAAGTAACCAAGGCAAATGTGTTCATTCTGGCCCCCTGTATTTGGGTAGTGGCAAGGCCAAAGGAGGGCTAGGAGACAGTCTCAGATTTGGTAAATCAGGTTTTGTACCAGGAGGCAGGCACATGTGTTGAAGGAGTGCAATCAAAGTAGAAAATTACTTCTCAGAAATTGGCTTGAGCCATAAGACTGTGTCTGTGTCCTTGGGGAGGAAAGAAGAACCACAACCCACTGCTCTTCTTCTGCCAAACTGGACATGAGAAATGTTGCCCAGGGGCCGGTGTCTTGGGGAGAATTCATAGGCTATGAAACTCAGCCTCAGAGAGAGGAGATTAACTCAAGCTGCAAGGAAGAGTCTGTGCCTCAGAGATGGCTGAATTACAACCATACTTCTCTCTGTGGTGTTCCCAGCGTGTTGTGTTCAGCTTTTCTCCAGTCAGTCTGCTCAAAGTTGCAAGTCTCAGTCAGGTACTCCTGATTCTCCCTTTATAATGTATTGCATTGTTTTCTGCTGGGACTATGGTGTCTAACTCAGGAATTTAACTCTGGAAAACATAAGCTGAAAGTTATGAGTGACAATGAAGAATATAAGTTTTGTGGTTCAGGCTATAAGTTGATGGAGATCTGCTGTGACTGTACACAGTTCATTTTCCTGAAAAATCAGTCTAACCCTTTTCATGTTTTCTTAGTGTTGAAATTGTAGAAAAGTATAAAATATCTAGGAAAGTGAAGAGCATATGATTTTAGTTATAGGTTTATTTTTAGTATAATAAATGAAATTTGAATGGCTCTGAAGTACCTCCCAAGTAAGTATTCCTGTATTTAAGCTGATAGTTTGTAGGATGCCATTTTGAAGTGCTAAGTTGCAAAGTGCTTAAAATAGTGATTTATAGAAGTCTAAACAGCACCCATAAGGAGAGAGGTTTTTCCCCTGGAATTAATGGACCTTGTTTGGTGGTAAAGAAAGCTTTCTTTCTCTTCAAGAAGCTTTGTGTAATGTGAACAGATCCTGTATACGTGAGGCAGAATGCTGGAGGAACAGAAAGGTTCAGCTTGTTTTCTTCAGAAGTCAGTTTTAGCCTTCTTCCAACAGAAAACCACCAGATTTTTTGGCTCTTGTTTGCGTACTTCAGTGCTGACTTTCTATGCTCTTGTCCTCCCGGGAGATTTCCTGTTCTCTTCCCTATTGCTGTCTCACAGAATTTTAATAGCATCCTTAAATGCCATAACATGGTTTAGACAAAAGAGCAGTGAAGCAACACTTGCAGAAAAAAAATCATGTATGATTTTGTAGTGTGCAGTGCAGGGTTCTTGTCTAACTACATCGTCAAGCTAACCAATAAGATATAAAATACAGCTTTTAATTCTTAAATGCAGGGCTGTTTAAATCAATATTCAGTACATCCTGTTAAATGACATTTTGCATATGTATCCTCTAAAGGGTGTATTATAAACATATTAACTGTATGAGAAGCCTTAGCACTGTTTTACGTTTGTGGGAAATACAAAATGTAAATTTACATTTTTAGGTAGTTGAGAGTACAGCGTATCAGATGGTGATGTATGATGAGGCAAACTCTCTGTACTTACACATCACAAAAAGAGTGTGAAACCTACACCTACAACCTTAATTGCAGCAAACCTTAGTTTGCCAGCCTGCATGGACCACCAGTATCATCTAAAGAAGAAAAAAGAAACAAATGTTTAAGTCATTGAGCATCCCACCCACGCTCCTGCCCATTAGTTCCACTCAGCCTGTACTAACACTGCAGTTGTGCACCAGCAGCATGCTCCGACCATCTGGCTAACCCCAGAGACACATGTGGGCAGCTTATCTTCAAAGATGAATGCCAGCTTTTAGCCACAGCACTAACAGCTGTATCAAGCCAGAGAATGGAAAATAGATCCCCAAGTTCCTCTTCTTCCATAAAAGACCAACTGACCTGGAGCTGACAGTGTTATTTTAAATGAAGACTCTTGGTCAGATTTGCCCATACATTCCCTGTTTCTTTGCAAAATATGCTATACAGCAGATTATACTTAAAGAGTGCCAAATATGATGTGAATCTGCAGTATATATTAGCAGATTAATATTTTTAACTTGCCTATTGGAAATCAGGAACAGTCTATAGAAATAAAAAATGGGAAAATTACCCATAACAATTCAATCTTTAACATTCTCTTCTTAGGAAGTACTACTGAGAGCTGTTTGAAACTCATTATGGAGTTGTCTCCTAAATCTCTTGCAAATATACATATACAACATTTTATAAAGAATTTAAGACAGAGGGATGGAATATTTTTATTTCAATGTAGCTCATCCAGGAACATGAATTGTTACGTTGCTTCCTGCTTACCTGTTGTGAAACTAATGTATGGCAGAAAGGATAGAGTTACCTGAGCATCTGAATTCCTACAAAGAACCGACCTGCTGACAATGTTCTTCCTGGTGTACCCCAGCATGCCACAATTCTCTTCATGAAAGTGTAGGATGTGTAGATGCTGAATGCATAATTACCAGTCACAGAGAATAAGGATCACACAGAAGAGTGAAACCAAGTGAAACCAGTTTTGAAAACAAGATAAAAATGCTTCTCGCTTTTTAAAGGAGGATCCCATTTACCTGCATGTGTATGACTGCCGTGTCGTGTGGTCCTGAACAGCTCGTAGTGCTGTGAGCTCCCAGTGGTTTTACCTGGTCAGCCACCCTACAGAACCCTACACATCTGAGTATATGTGTTGTTCTCTGTGCAAATGGTATTTCCAGTGACAAACTTGCAAATATAGCATTATAAAGGGAAGCTCAGTCCCTGCAAATAACCAAGAAAAACAAGATGAACATAGATAACACTTGGTAAGTGATTCTTTTCATCTTAACCCTTTCCCTTTTTTCAAAGCTCCATTTTTAGCCATACACATGGCAACTACAGATATATGACAGTGTGCTAGGAAGATAAAGGGCAGGTAGAAAAAATTCCTCTGATCTTTTTTTCCCTCCATCTGCAGGGTGCCCTGGAAGAAGCAGATGAAATAAACAAAATACACAGATCCACGCCCAGACAGTCTTTCCTCAACCATAACTACCACCAGACTTCTACTGAGAAACCATGATTAACCCACACATCCACATTCAGTATCTCTACTCAGATAACTTTTTTTTTTTTCGGTTGAGGCTATAGTCTCCCCCACACCATCAGTAACTAACCACAAGGCCCTTTAGACAGCTGCTCCAACTGTACATTAACAGGCTGTTAGCCCTACACTTTCCCCAAGTATCACTTATTTTCCCACCACTCCCAACCCATTTCATTATGTAAGACCCTCCCTCTCCTTGTTTGCTGTGTAAAGATCAGGAACTGAACTCAGCTGCTTCTTGTTTCTGAGGTAATTGCCAGCATTTCCACAGCTGCTTCAGGGACGGGCTGAGGTTTTAAGTGACTGGTGGCTGGGGTGGTTTTTGGTTTTCTCTTGTACTTAATTTCTGACCTTATACACTGATATCTACTGGCAGAGCAATGAGCACCTCTCTAATGATGTGAAAGTCTCTTGGGCCTAAGCAAGATTTTTCACAAAACAAGAAAGGATTCATGACATCTGCAGTAGAAAAGGTACAGGTTAAGGTTTTATTGTGAGGTGTGTATGCTAACTTGTAATCAGACACACATGCCGAGTTTCTTCAGCAGGTTAACTTGCAAGTGTTTTAGCAGGCTTTTGGTCACCATCTGGAAACAGAAGAAGCAATCAAACTTTATCTGAATAACATTGTGGAAATTGCTCCCTGATTATCCATGTATACTGTGCACTTTAAGTTGCATAAAATACACTGAAAGAATTACATCAAAACTGCAAAGCCTTGCAATCCAAAGATTGACTTGAAATTGCACAGTTGGCCTTCTAAGTACATACTTGTTCTGGTGCTACTGATTTACTACTACTGTCACATACTGTTCATTTTTTTCTTCATCCTTGCTCAGAACACTCTAAAAATACTTTAGTCTGTTTAACATAAAAACTTGTTTCGTGTCAGAACTTTAGAGACAAAATCTGGTGTTCCCAGAAATATTCAGTAACTTTAACTATGTCACTGTCTTTGCTCTTGCACTTATCTTGCTTCGAAGAGCTGCTTTACCTTGGGACTCTGTGGCACTGCTAGAAAGTGCGTCCCATGCACAAGAGGAAGGGCAGGATCCTGTGGATTAAAAATAAAACCTGCAAATACAGATTGACTGCAAGAGGAAGATTAAAGCTTCTAAATGATTCTGTACTTGAAATAGCTTGTGTTCTACTGATTTAAAATATGGGCAGATCTATTGTATGCCTCTGTATCCTTGCTCAGCAGAAGTCTGCAGGCCGGGCTGCGTGAAGAAGCTTTGCTTACTCAGAACTGCATGTACATCTGCAGAAGCTGGTTTTGTCTGTTTAGCTGTGTAAAAATAAAGGCAAGTTAACCTGCATCTGCAGAGAAGTGAAAGACCTTCCCTGAGTCTTTCTCTCTTGAAATCTAGATGCCAGGGATGCTACAGTGTCAGAGCCACAGTCAGAGCTTTTAGAGGGGGTCATACAGTTCAGTCACAGCATGCCAGTGGAACTGACAAACCTACAAGTGTGCCCAGTCACAGGTACAGGCTGGGGTCTGCCTGCCTTGGCAGGGCAGTGGGAAGTGGGAGAACCATGAAGAGCAGTGCTCCTGTGGTTCACTCCTCCCAACACGGGGAGAATTAACTGTGTACCTTTGTTATTTCAGTTCTGACTTTCTTCTGTCCTTGTTATTAAAAAAGGAAAAAAAAAAAAAAAAGGCAGGGCATGTTTGATTGTTAACTGTAAGGGAAGCATGCCCTGAGAAATGGTTTGAGGGTGAATACTAAAATAAGATGTTACCATAGATGGCTTTGGGGGAAACGGATATGCCATCTTCAGTCACAAATACAGAGGCTCAGAGGAAGTCAGAAAGGTGCATTGAAGACCTGCTTCCCTCCTTTTGTGTGTTACCTGAAAGGTGTGATATACTCAGTTTTCATGGGACTGACAAGATGAAAGTGGGCTTGAGTTTAAAATCAAAACACGATCATGACTACTGATTCTAGTAGTTTGAAAAATAAACCCTGATAGAGAAGTGCAATGAGTTTAGTGAGAAAATCTGGTAGAAGAACGTGGTGGGTTTTTTCCCTCTTTTAAAATACCTAAGTCTTTTGCCTCGTGATCTCTTTTCCCCCTCTTGATAGCTCTGTGTATTGGTTTGTCTGCTCTGTGTATTTGGAAAACAGAAGGGTGAAATGCACGTTTATACCTGTCATTTATCTGAAATATTTCTATTGACTTTAAATTGTTATTACCAATTTTCTGCGCATGGACTTCTATGGCCCTAGAAAGGAATATTTTCTGCAGATCCCTTACTTCTCAGTGGCTTTTGCCTGTGCAATTTTGTTGTCTTTTCACATCAGAATACAAAATTGATATTGAACTCCTGATGTTTGTTGCAGTGATTCATTGGTACCCTTTGTACTGGAAGGTTTTCCAGGAACCGTGCTTGTCTAAGATTAAGCATTTCTGTAAATGATAGCAACTACCTGATTTTTTAATTGATCCAGAAAAGATCTGACTAGCATTGTGGGCAGGTGCCTTACCCTCTATTATTTGAGGGAAAAAGAGATTATTTACTGTCTGCTTACAGGATGGCATCTTTTGAACTTTCACATCCCTCATGGTTTGTTTTTTTTTTTCTCTTCAGCAGCTGGGAACATAATCTGGTAGTGTCTTAGTCACTGTCTGTGAGTTTGCTGCTTTGGGATACTTTAACAAATAAAGGAAAAGGAATTCTACAGTAGGTGAATGGGTGTGTTCTATGAAGTAAATCTATGAAAAATTACTTTCAATTCTAGGTAATTTAAATGTAACTTGGTAATTTATGTGTATAATTTGGTGCAAAAAATTGGAAATTTCCTTTTATAGATACGTAAAAAATCTAGGTCACAGCATAATTTAGTGCTCAAGTTTCCCTTCTATTTTTAAAGACTCCAGCTACTTTAAGGTGTTAAAACTTACTTTTCAAACTATGCTTCAATAGTCTAGTTTTGTACTGTTTGAAACTTTACCTAATCAGTGTCAATATTACAAAAAAGTAGTGTATATATATTAGTCTTAGCTATAAGCACAGGGAAAAGTAAATTCATAGGGATATATAGTGCCACTTGTCACCTACTGTCCATGCATCTGTGTGAATCATTTTGCTACAAAGTGAAAGACTTTCTTTCTCCAGACATATGGGGAGAACACATTCAGACATCTTTGTTACCACTGGGGAGAAAAGGGAATTAAACTCCAGTGCCAAAACATCAGTAGATGTACTCTCAAGCACAGTGTGCATCTGTCCACCAAGTAATTTTTAGGTAAATGCCTGCTTGGGAATAGTGCAGAAAAAGACTTTTCACAACCCCCACTATGAACTGTGTACATTTATTCAGCCTCTCCTATTTTTGAAATAAATTGCTTCCATGTGTGTTCTACCATTTCTAGGTGGACCTCCTGAAGCTATTCCAGTATAATTCACTTCCAACTTATATAATAGAGTAAAAATATCTCATCTGCTAGTATATGTCCAAACTGACCCAGAATTGCACATCCAGGACCACTTTATAAGGAAAACTTGGTTGAGCAAAGAGAAACAGATGTTTCCTGCCTAATAGCATGAAGTGAGTTAGTTGTTGGACGGACATCCAGGATTGCAGTTGCTATGATATTCTCTCCAAGCAGCTTCAGGACTAAAGATTTTGATTTTCACCAGCTTTAGGAAGAGGCCAGCATCCACTGTAGATGCAATTACAAAAGCAGAATGTGAGAGGGGACACAAGGATTACTAGGTCAGAAATCAGCAGTTGTGGTGTTTTATCAGCTGCCAGTACCCAAGTGAAGTTACTGAAGGCTGCCTTGCATGTCTCTCCCTGATTGGAGGCATGCTGAGAGTCCTCGATAATCCAGACCAAGGCATTTTATTGCCACAGAAACAATAAAAGACGATAAGGGGGGTAGTGGTGTGTGTGTGTGTGTAAATAATGCAAAGGCCTCCTGTTTCTCCAAAATGCAAGGCAGCTGTGGCCTCTTCTGTGGCTACATGTTTTTCTCATGGATAATGGCTCCCTTTTGTAGATTACTTTTTTCCCCCCCAGGGCCACTTTTGCTTCTTCTGGACTGCTGTTAATATCCCAGTTTTCCAATTTGATTTTACAAGCCAGTCTAGGTGTCTTGAAACTGAGGTTACAATCCTGTATGTGTAGGAGTATAATATATAGTACTGATTGAAATCAGAGTATCCCACTTGCACAGAGAGTGCTACAGATGCCTGTCTATACACCACGCCCTATATATTCACTTGACAACATTTTAGAATATTCAGAGTTCCTCAGGCAATATGGGTAAAATTTATGAGGCAGCAAGACATGGAGCCATTCAATTGTCCTGGAATGTCAAAAGGCTTGTGCTTCATGCCTACTTTTATGACTATTTCTGTATTTTGTTACATGAATAATTTGAGATGTTTTATTTACCGTTGGGTTTACTGCTTAACAAAGAAGCCTATGTTGTGCTTTTTTTTTTTTTTTGTCACTGAGGGAATTTTTAGTCTGTTCAGATTATTTCTGTCAGAATAGTACAGAGGAGTGATGGGTTCAGAAGAGGTAATTTTTTTGCTTCATCAGCAGTCTGTATGCAAACAGACTGATGCAGTTTGGAGCTCTTTCCTGGAGGCATCATGCAGGAGGCGGATTGCTGGAAATGGAAAAATGAGTAGAAAGACAGCGGGCAGATCAGCACCCTATAATTACTGTTTGAGCTGATTTCTGATGAGTTTCTATCAATCTTCCACAAGGTTTCCAGAGAGAGACTTCATGAAGTGAAACCAAGGGAGGGGGACAGGGCAGAAACCACCACCAAAAGCCTACATGTATGGGGCCTTTTATCTACTGATTAATGGTACAGCTTGTGATTACTCTTTGAAAATGGTGGCAAGAGAGATTGATACAGTGATTGTGTTACATGGGCTACATCCAGAATAGTCATGTACTTGGACTTTTTAGTATTATTTTGCTAGGAAAAAAATTGCTTTTTTAGAACATTCAGGCAAATATTATTTTCACTGATTTATGGTCATTTCTGGTTTTAAAGAGCAGAGCAATTGGTACCATGAAGAAGTTGTTTATTGCTACTATGTTACAGTGAAACTAAGTTTGATTTAGGAATGAAACTAGGGGGGTGTGTTTTATCTGTGAAGATTGGAGTGCATTTGCATTGGTCATGCTACTGTATAAGGAAGAGGAAGTTGCAGTTGGGAGATTGCTTTGTGGAATTAAGGAACTGGGAAGGTTATTTTTAGACTCAAGTTTTCTGTTTTTTCAGTATTTTGTCTGGGCAAGAAAACTGGAAACAAATTGAACACTAGGGATTCATGAAGAGAGGAGGCTGCTCATAACATCCTCATGGGACTGATGAAGTTTGTGAATTGCTACCACTCATTTTACTTGTTTGAGTTTCCAGGGAAGGTCAGTAGATGTAAATACACTTTTAATCAGCTGCAGCTCTCCACTGCTGTTACCCCCTCTGTACATATGACCTCAAGGTCTCCTACCCCGGTAGCAGAGCTAGTTCCCTCTGAGCTAGCTGATCCATGCAACTCCAGAACAGTGTTCTCTTGGAACAGTGGCAGATTTCTCTTTTCAACTATCATATCAAATAGATAGGAGCAGATAGGGCATCTTTCAGTTTATGGATTAAGAAGAGGCTGAGAGAGCAGAAGGCAGAAAATAGGAAGGTACAAACCTTTATTTCTAACCTCAGCTTTTCAGTAGTGCAGTGAGCAGTTTGATACAGTAGATACAGTTCTTAGTTTATAACAACAGTAAGCTTGAAATTATACAAATACAAGAAAACTTTTACAGCTAACTTATACTGATAGAAAAATAGAGGAAAAAATTGTTTGTTAACTCCCATTTCCAAACCTTGAGTTATTACTGTGATTGCACAGTCACTGTTCTCAAAACAATCCAGTAAACAATATCCATCAGAGTCTGTTTTCTGCTTCTGATGTTCAAGTCAGTGACTGAAGACATTGGTAGCCTTTGTTAGAAAAAGCTTGTGTTTTGTTGAAATGCACTGTGCTTACTCCTACAGGTTTCCTCACAGGAGTTTCTGCATGTGTAATCTCAATACTGATGGTTTAGCTACTACCTTGACAGGTTGGTGGTGGCCCATTTTTGAAGGCCACTCTCCAGCCACAATTGGGATAACTCTGGTGCTCTCCAGCTGTTCTCTGCTACTGTGTGCTAGGGTGTGACAGCTCTTCTGAATTTTGATTCCTGAAACTTCTTAAAGCATTTCTCACTTCTGCCCATAAGCCTGCTGAGAAGGTATTTCTGAAAGAAGGGCAGGATTAATTTATTGACTTCTTAAATATTTCAGTGACTCTTCTGCTGACTTGTTTTTGTTGCCATGATAAGAATGTGCATTACTATAAGGAAAAGTACCCATCTGAACTTGTAAAGATACAAGCTGATTCCACTTAAAGCTGGTGGCAGTGAGCATGAGGCTCCATGAGAATGCAGTGAAGGAGTTGCTTAGAGCACAGCTCAGCTTCATGTAGCAGCTGCTGTCCAGTCCTTCCCACACTGCCTGGGCACATGGGGGTGGCACTAGGCATTACCTGAACCCAGCACACATAGACCCAGCAGCTTGTGAGAGCATGTCTGTGAAGGAAAAATGCAGTGGTGGGTGGATTCTGCTTGTAGCAGAACCTTTGCTGTTAAAAAGGTGTTGGTGAAGCAAATAACAGTTTTGTATTACACAAGTTACATGAAATCATTAAGTCCTATGTACCATCTGCTTTATTCATCTCTAGAGCCATCAGGGTTCTGGTCACTTAACATGGTATTAGTGCTGCATTAATAAGGAACAGCTTAAACATAAAATAGAGAGCATTCCATTTATAACAGTTATATAAGTCCTTCACCAGATTACTGCAGTTAAATGAAAACTACTGCCACTTAATGTAGTCAAAAAACTGTATACTAATTCTTAGATTTATCATAGTTATGATGACATTAATTCATTTCTGTTTGTTCTTGTTTCTTTGCAAATGAGATTGAAGTATACCTTACAAAGATGGCATATCTAGCTGCATGACTTCCAGGTGCATGAATTCTGTTTGTCTGCTAATCCCTTGCTGGCTCTGGACTTTTTTGGCAGCTAAACGTTTCCTGGGGTGCACTGTAATAACAGGCAGCTGTCCTGTCAGCTCCACTGAAAAAGGAGATAATATGGCAGACAGCATTTGCTTTTCCCCAGACCCATTTCTTACAGTTCCCTAAACTGATTCAACTAACTGTTCTTAGTTGATGATGTAGTTTGTGAAGAACCAGGATGAATTTTTTGGGAACAAATGTAAAAATTATCTGCTGCAGAGAAGGCATTGTGCAGTAGTTTGCAATCAAAACACTTGTGAGGAGTTGATGTGTTTGTATGGAAGAATAGCTTCAATACAGCAAAATGTTTCCACAGACTTTAATCTGCAAGAGGGCTCTGTGCAGTGATGAACAGGCCCTTCTGGATTTTTATCTCTGTCCCAGTGTCTTGCCAACCTGGAGGTTTAAACTAAGGAGCATATCTAATGAGGCGTTGAGGTGTTTTCTGGGTAGCATTTGACTTAGTGTCTTGCTGAAGTCTTCAGTCTCTCCTCTGAGAGGCTGAACATCCTCTGCCACCCCTGAGAGAATTCAGCTTTTTTAGTCTGCAATGGAAGTTACTGTTATTGCCCACAGTGGCACTGAGCACTCCCTGCTGGGACCTAGTTCACATGCCAGCATTCTGGTATGAACTTCCCTGCTTGAAGCACACATGTGAAGAAGGAGGTGCATATGGATAATTAGGCTTGCTAGAGCATTTTAATGCTTTGATATGTCTAGACAATGTATTATGAGGAGATACCTTTTAGAAAGGCTCAGTACTCTAAAGTTAGCCATTCTGGGACTGATGTTCTGTGGACTCAGTCCTTCAGTTTATGGGTGTTAAGTGGTTAATCCTGACTACAAAATTTCTTCCTAAATAAATATTTTCATTATAAAAGCAGTCTTCCTATTTTTATTTTCACTCACAGACATGAACAAGTCTTCTGAGTGAAGAAATTATGGTTTGTTTACAAAACATACAAAGCTAGATGTAGCTTTTATGTTTCTCTAAATCTAACTTAATTCTTCTGCACTGCAGTTACGTTATCCCCTGGACTGGTAACCTTTGGAAAGTTATATGTGAATCCAATTTATCTCCAGAGCTGCAGCCTAATAGCGGCATTCTTAGGTCTGTACATGGGAAAACTGTTGCTTTAAGTAATCTTGTATCACTGGGATGGAAACCATGTGATGAACTGCTGCTCAGTGTTTATTCTTTTATCAGCTCTTTGATGCTTGCACTTCTGTTCATTTACTGCTCTTGTCTAAGTGGGATGTGTAGGGTGTGTTCAGGGTTGTTGTAACATTTAGTTGTGTGGTACCTGAAATCAGTAAAGCCCTGTGGCTCTTCAGTAGGAATGCAGTTCTGTCCTTTGGAAACTAAGAACTATCTTAATATAAAACTAACTGATGCTCAAGGTTTAAAAAATAGACACCTTGTAAGCATACCTGTGGGCAGGATGCGATTCCTAGGGAGAAGAGAGAGGGATTTCAGCCAGATCTGAAAAACTGTGGAGAAGGGAAGCACAGCTGAATTGCCAGCTACTGAAGTCCTTGAAGTTGATTTAATCCTGATGTCAGGCACTCTTTTCAACATGGGCAAACAGCCCATAATGTAAACTCTGGGGATAAAACTAAATTTGGTGGTCACTTGCATGTCTTGAGGCATGAAAGCAAACTTGTGGTTAAAGCATCTGTCAGGGGATTAGGAAGGTCTAAAGTTGAAAGCAATGATCTTCTAGGAAAACATAACAAGCGTACGGCTGCTCTGCTGAGCACTGGCCGTGCACATCATCACCCTTCACTGAGTGAGTCACCCTTGGGGGTGTAACGTGACCCTCTGGGCTTCCATGCTGCACTACCAATTTATGCCACTCAAAGGCACAGTCCATGGCCTACTAGTAAATGTGGGTCTGGCATGGGCTGGGGGCTGGTTTCATTTTTCTGATAGCACTGTACCAGGCCACCCTTGCTAACAGTATCCTCATTTGATGAGAGGCTGAAAGACAACATAACCCATTCTGGGATAGGAAAGGGGGTTGTGACTTCTTGTTGCTCCTGAAGCAAGGGATATATTGCCTCCTCCCATCATGCAGACAGCTTTTGAACTCTGCTTGTAATTCTGCCCAAATTGGCTCAAATGTGAAATTGAAATTCACCTTTTTTAAGTGCTTCTATCCATTTTGTTTTATCAAGCTCTTGGAGGAACTGAAAAACAACTTAAAGAAAATTTTACCTGAAAATTTCAGAAATTTGTTCTCTGTATGAAATGAGGCCAAGAAGATTGTAGATACCTCAAACTTGCATGTAAAAAACCTCCTTAATAACATGGGCTGAAACCTCTCAGTGCTTCAGTCTTGCTCCTGCATGAATCTGAGTTCTGTGCTCTTCAAACTTACAGTTCAAGATTCTTGGAAACCTCACAGTGAAATGTGTGATGCTTCTGTTACCAGCTCCAATAGTTTGTGAGACAAGTAGGGGAGCAGGTCAGGTGGAATTCTTGAACTTTTCTCCTCAGGAGAGTAACTGACAGCAGTGGTGACAGTGGGTTTGAGACAGAAATACAGAATAAGGATTTCCTTGCTTCTTAATGTCTTGTGGTTATTCATGCACAGATGAAATCTACCTTGGATTTTTTTTATTTTCTTCAATTCAATTGAAGAATTCTTCTTCGATTCTTCTTTATTTTCTTCAATAACTTCTTTATTTTCTTCACCATCAAGGCTGCATATAGTTGTTAATTTGTTGATACCATATTGTGTGGCTCTTAGGAAGTTGTGAAAAAATATTATTTTATTTGCACAACTACTAGTGGAATTGTTAAATCCATAAAAATCCAAATGCTCTAAAGTTCATGGATCTTGTTTCAAATATCCCAGTCAAGCTTCATAGGAAGAAATTTTCTTTTATCCATTATGTTTTCCAGACTGTCCCCTTAAAACATGTGAAATGCTGTGATTCCTCAGTGTGCTTTCCCTAGATGAAATTTGAATATTTTGATATCAGTTGGGTGTGACAGCCATAAGAGAAAACAGAGATAAAAATAAGTGGCTTCACCTACTGTGAAAGTTTGTTACAGAATAGATCTTTCTGTAGTGTATCAGAATATTGCACAGTCATAGAGAACAGTTGTGACACTGCTAACATAAATTTTTCCCTTTAAATCATGCTACTGAAATTGAAATTCAGCCAGAACAGAACCTAGCTTAGTGCCCTAAAGACCAGTGGGTCACAGCCTCCAGCAGTCAAAGGGTTATTTTCAGTCCAAAGGCAGCACCTTCAATAGCAGTGCCATAAGCCATTGTACTTGGTGCTGGTACTTGGGGAAGGATGCTTATCCAGGGAAATGTTTGGCAGTGCCCACAAGCCTGCAGCAGCCAGTTCAGTCTGTGGGGGCTGAGATCATTGTGTCAACAGCCCTGAAATTCTGGTGGGCAGCACTTGCTGGTGGTCTTTCTTGAACTGGCTCCTCTGCGTGTTTCCAGATGTTAGTTGGATTAGAAACAACTGAAAACTTACAGATGCCTTCCGAATATTCCTTGCCCATGTAAGACGTGGTTCTGGTTGCCAAAATGATGTACTGAGATCATGAATAAACAGAGATGTGCAAATGGGATGTGAGAATCCCATAAAATAGTTCTTTTTAATGAAGATGTTGTTTAAACAACATGTAGTGTTAGGGAATGGCCATATTATAACAGAAACTGGGCTTAATGGACTGTAGTGCAGGAATGGTGGTGAATAATATCTAGATTCAGTCGGTTGGCAGTCAGTGGTTGCTGTTACTGGTTCTCACTGATTTTTATGATCCACTCTGTGGATTACCCAGTTACAGAACTGCTCAAATGCCCTCTCGATTAAAAATGCTACTCCTGCCAGTGTTTTCCCTGGTGCACAATGCATTTTTCCTTCTTACAATAAACAATGCATTTGTATTTTTCTGGGTTTTGGGTTTTGCAAATCATGAAGACTGCAGCATGTGCTGGAAGTTGAAAATTGTCCTGTGTTTTGATTCAAGCTCACTTTAAAGAAGAAAACACAGACCTGCCCCTTTCTAACAGGCTCACAGATCTCTTATGCCTGGATTTAGGTTTCTGCATTTTGGAAGAAGAGGTGTAGCCTTTGCAGGTTTTTTAATGTGTTAGTAGTAGTGTGAGCACTCTACAGATTTAAGAATGGTTGGCCAGGTCGTTTAAATAGCCACTATCTAAATTGCCATTTGCCAGTTGATGGAAGCCAGAAATCACTTCGTTGAGTGAAGTTGTTGGGAAGATGCTTCACAGAAGTAACTGATTCCAGTTCTCCTGCTATTCCTCTGCAATTAGCTGGTTTCAGCATCAAAAGAAGTATGAAGATGCCAAGCCAAATTTATCTGCCTGTGTGACTCCAAATACATACAGCTGTCTGGTGTCTGACACTGGGACCTCGAAGCCAGCAGTTTAAAAATTGTAGTGACAAAATGAATATGTTACTAGAGGATAATGGGCCTTCTAATTGACTTTAAGTCCTTTAACTCTGCACTTTTCAATAAGAACAAGGAAATGCACAGTAAGAAAGGTAGAGTGAAGCTTTGTGTAGGATGGTTTTTGTCTCTATTGCTCCATAATTAACTCTCCAAATCCATGGGTTATACTGATTGAAAGTGGTCAGGTGTGTTTTCCTCCATCACAGAATAAAGGACAAGCTAGATCTATGCAGTACCACCTCTGATACTTGCAAATGTTCAAAATGGTTAAAAAGGAGATTTTGTGCAAAACCGAGGTGCTCTATAGCAAGATAACTGCACTATTTATCTAAACTTCCCTGTGCAGATAAGGCTTGTGATCTCTGATTGCAGCTTCTGAAAGTGACTGGTTCAAACAAACTCACAGCAAATCAGTTTGGGCTCATCTGGCTGATGTTGATGGAGCTCTGTGTGGGGAGCAGATAAGATATGGCAGTCTCTTGTCTCCCTGCTTTACATCTGAAAGAAACATGTGGTGAAGAGTGCTTGCATGGCTATGGAGAGCATTAGATTTTACTGATGCTTCATAGCAAGAGTCAGAAGCTGTAGAGGTGTTTCACACTTTCTCAGCTCTGCTGCCAAAGGTCCCCAAGGGGCCATAAATAGGTGAACTTGCCTGAGACAGTCCTGGACACAGAACTGAGCTAGAAATCTTGTGGATTTGTCTCTGTTTTTACAGGTTGAGACTCACTTTTCAGCTAAGTGTTCTGCACAGCAGTAATTTTGCTGTGCCCTCACAATTACCTGAGGTTATTGACAAGTCAATTGAGTATAAAAATCACATATGTGACTTGATTATATCACTCCACCAACAGAGCAGAAGCTGAAATCTGGATCTGAATGTAGGAACTGTCACGTCAGTGTTATTTACACCACTGACTTGGCTGAATTGCCACCTTTATTAAGTGTATGTAATATATAGCTTGTGTGCATGTATATGTTACTGAGGAGAAAGTGGAAAGAATGAATACATTTCCATTGCAGTTAATTTTTCTGCTAGGACTGATGTTATCCCCTGAAATTCACGTTCTAAAAAACAGTGAAGATTGTATCAACATTTAGAGTAACAGGTAATTTTGCTGCTAAAATGAAATCTGACTATTGGAATCAAGTCTCAAAATTATACTTAACTATGTACTAAATAATAGCTATTCCCTAATGATGAATTCATTCTCAGTTAATTACAAGTCTTTGTGAAGTATAATGAAAAATACAGTGCCATGCATAGTAAACTGGCCTCTGTTTTCTTTGACAGAATGCCAGTTTCTCAGCTGCGGCACTACTATACTATTCATCTCCATAGAGGGCTTTTTTGAAACATTATTAAACAGCAGGAAGGAATGGTGTATGACAGCTTCATTAGTCACTAGGAGCCAAACCTGGCCACTTTCTGCTGGGAAATGTTAGCACAATCCAAAACATCCTTGGGTTGATGGCATCCAAACATTTTTTTTTTCCCAAAAAAATTTTTGGAGTGTGGCCAGATCTTGGTTTGAAGATCCTGGAATGGCAGCTGTATTATTAAGTCCTGTGAGGAAAAATGGACTTCTCTGTCTTAAAGTCCAGAGATATTTGTAGGAGACTCTTTAATCTGAAACACACAGACACAGGAAGTTCTCTCCAAGTGCATAATGTGAACTTGCTGAAACTGCAAATGCCCCAGTACCATACCTGCAAGCAAGCCCCTTTGTGCCACACATAGTGCTTGATCATTTTGCATGCGGTGGTCGCTAAAGGTGCATCCAGCTGGCAGGGTGCTCTGACATGTTAAAGATGCTCACAGTTCCACTGAGATCAGGAAATGTGAGTTTCTGAGCTAACAGTATTTCAGGTTCTATTTGTTGGCCTGGGACCAACTGTATTTAAAGTGAGACTCCTCTGCATCTTGCTCAACAAAAGTCCGAGCTACAGGATAAACATCAAGGGTAAAAATCAAGATCCTGCATGCCTCTGTTGCATGATTTATTGCTCTTTTGAAAATATAACATGCAACTTGTAAATTCAATTACCTGTCTAAGAAAAATGAAATGAACAAAGCCTGCAAAAATCCTGTTGAATGCTTT
Source organism: Cisticola juncidis (assembly GCA_013400215.1). Classification (NCBI taxonomy): domain Eukaryota; kingdom Metazoa; phylum Chordata; class Aves; order Passeriformes; family Cisticolidae; genus Cisticola; species Cisticola juncidis. The sequence continues at coordinate 186,498 of VXBR01005144.1, forward strand.
AGCTAGCTTTGATTCCAAGACAACACCACCTACAAGTTGGTTCTTGGTTCAGCAAAGCCTCAGTACCAGAGAAGTCCAGGGAACTGATGGAACTCATATTATAAACAGTGTATACAAAGAAGTATTTTATGGTCCAGCTGCTCTTAATTTCCTGTATATTTGTAAAAATAAAATTATCCCTTAACATATAGTTATTTATGCTTTTCTACCCACCTGGAACTTTCTATGAATGTTTTACAGGTAACACCATCCATAATTAACAGTAAGCCAACAAATTCCTGGTGTCTGAGTGATGTATTAATGTACACTTGCAAGCTTAGCCAATACCTGGTGTGACTAAGCCAAATGCAGGAGGGGAGATTGTGCAAGAGTGCCTCTGCATGTTATTGGAAATCCTGATTTTTTCTATGTCAGCCAGTGTGACCACCCCATTTGGATTGCTCTGTGGACTGGAGCCCAAGCAAAGGGTTTGGCTCAGAGTCCCTGGAGGCTCCAGCTCTTGCTGAGCTGCTCTTGGAGTGTATACCGGGTCAATGTACTTGCACAAGCCTGCGATCGTCAGCTCTGATGTCTGCTACTGCCAGTAACAGCTGAGACCCTTCAACGCAGAGATCACAGGAGGCAATTCTCTTCCAAAGTTTCTTTTTAAAACGAGGAGTGTTTGGTGTGAGAGTCAGTTCTCATGGTTCTTGGGGGCTCTTCCTGGTTCAGGCTATCTCAGTGACAGCCTTGAAGTTAATGTGCGTTGGCCCACAAGCCTTGTAAGGGGTTTACTGGTAACAATAGCCACAAAGCCGCAACTGAGAAACTGTGCCTAATCTACAGGATTAACACAAACAAGATGTCCTTGAGCAGGATAGGTTTACAGCCGTCTAGCAGGAGTCATTTTCTCCGAGAACAGAAAACAAAACCTTTGCAAGGCAGTGCCTGGGGAGACAGGAGCAGTGCAGACCCCCACGGTGACTGTCAGCAATGGGCTGCCGGCTCTCCCTGCTGCTAATCCAAACGAGCCGCTCTCCACTTCGGTAGCGGGTGTCTCTGCTGTGTGAGATCCTCTGCTGTTTCCAGTTCTCTGCAGGCTGGAGCCATTGCTGCAAGTAGCTTCAGTGCAGTTTGTCCTGGTGCTCTGAGGTGCTGGTGAACAGATCTTGGCCATGAACTTCAACTGAACTCACACGTGTCCTTTCTGACCTCTCTTGGTGCATGAAAGCCAATCTTTGCTCAAAGACAGGATTTGCTGATGGTGGAAGTAATCCTCTGCTGCCAGGGGCCTGGAGGAAAGGGTGATGCCCACTTGTTAATGGCCACTGGTTAATTCCATCTCCCACTGCAGCTTCCAGTTCCACTCCAGCAATAACAACTTATTTGTGCCCACACCTTTGTACTCCTTTCTCAGTCTAAGACTCTGCAGTTCACTTTTGTTCAGTGGACTTTGTTTGTGAATCTGTTGTCTTTGCCTTGGTCCACTTGTTCTTGCTGTTGGGCCTCATTAAAAGTCCTCCCTAAACATAACAGGGAGTGAAGGTGAAAAATGTTTCATATTTTTTACTGTTCTCAAAACTACCAATTAGAGTGAATTTATCTAAAAACTGGTTTCAAAATATTAGACCCTTTTCCAGTTCTTAATGCAAAGGATACCGTCTCATGCTGATGACATTCATTGAATCTCAGCTGTCATGATTTATACTTTTAAGGTGATCTCTGCATCCAAGAAGATTAGAAGATCCCTATGGAATTTTTTTTTAGGTTAAAGAGAATCTCTAACATGAATGAACTAAAATCCCCATGCTCTCAAAAAAATTACCAAAAAACTTCTAAAGCTTTATTTTTATAATCATTCTTAACCAGTTGGAGGAAGTATGCTTACTGGTAAGGAAACAGTATTTACTGGGATGGATTTACAGCTTCACTGGTATTCTTCCCTTCCATTTATATTTCTACAGAAATACAAAACGCAATCCTAGCCCAGAAGTTTCAATGGACTGTGTCTGCGTGCTGCAGCTTTGCAGGTGTGATGGATAAATTAAATTTCACAGCACTCCCTTGAGATGATGCCCAGAGTAAGAATCTAGGCCTGGAGATCTGAAGCTAAAATCCCTCTGAATAATTTTTAAAACAGATTGGTGTCACTCTAGAGAATAGTGAAGTAAATCAGGGGAGGAAGGGGATGTAGGGGTGCTGCTGTCCTAGCAGGGCTGAATCAGAGGGTTAAGGAAAGCATACCAATAAGGACTGGAAAGACATAACAGTCTGAGTGAACAGGTGACTTCTGTGATGGTAGGGAAAAGATTCTTTGTTTTTGTAATGCTAGGAACAGATTGATTGCTTCCTAATGCTGTGTGTAAAGGCAGATGGAGCAGTGGTGGGTGAAGAAGGCAATTTAAAAGGCAGTGAGTTACATCTTCCTCTTTCAGAAAATGTTCGCAAATAAATCAGCAGATATTGTATACTCTTTTGAAAATACTTCTAGCCTTAAATACAATAAAGTTAGCTGCTTTGTACAGTGCAATAATTCATTACAAAATAATACTAGTTTCCCTCATGCCTTATATTGCCCTTTCATTTACAGCTCTCTGTACAAAATAGCAGGTACTCCCTACCTGTGTCAGCTGAGTCTCAAGGAACAGTATTATAAAAACTGCTTGGGAAGAATGTGCTGACCCTGGACAGTATGAGAATATTTCACCAGCAAGACCTCCATGGGCATAGGTGAAGCTCTCCTTAACCAGAGTAGAAAGACCACATATTAGATCAGTTTTAAGAAATAGCATGAAATAATGCTAGAAACACTGGTCAAGAGGGATCCTACTTCAGTACAGATATCTGACAATAAGACTTCTGACTTATCTTACAGAAGAGAGAAGCACTTATTCTGTGAAAGATTTTTACCATAGTCTCTAAGAATATCTAGGTTGATTGAATTCTGAATCATTTCCGATTAACAATTTGCTTTATTTTGGCAGTCCTGACTAATTACCTGTAATACATTAATTGACACACTGGCCTATTAACTCTTCTATCTGAGATGCCATAAACAACTCTGCACTTTCATTTTACAACACTATGAATGATTTTTGGAGCACACTAATTACTAAAAAAGCATTTTGAAAAAAAGCCAACCACTCTGAAGGTCTGTCATCCCCTCACTTTATTTTAGAAACACTCAGCATAGACATGACTGTCAGCATTTTATCCAGGTTGGGGATTCACTCTCTTGTGCCTGGTTTGGACACAGTTGCCTTTGAGTCAGTCTCAGGCACTGTCACATCTCTTTGCACCTATGAAAATGATAGTGAGACACTGAAGTAGTTGTGCAAGAGATCAGAACATGTCCAGCATGACCAACCCTGCTTTTGGGCTTGTAAGGCTGGATGGACTCGAGAGTGTCCTGTGTAGTCAGCTGGCAGTTTTGAGTCCCTTTCCAACACCCATATTACACAGATATTTTCCAGTATGTGGAGCAGAAAAGTTGATAATTTCTGAGTGATTTCTTCTCTATCATTTGTGAAGTTAACCAAGTCTGCAATGACATCTATTTATTTTGAGAAGCTTAGGATGAGACTGAGGCCAGTACAGGAGCATTCAGTTAATAGTGTAGAAAATGAAGACTCAAGTGCAACACATCAAAGACTTTGCTTCCATTAAGCTGTGCCAGTGCTTCACATGACCTTTTTGAGTGGAGAATGATGAATACATGATTTGAAGTGTGGGCCCAATATCTACATACAAGAGTAGAGTTCTCCAAGGCAGAAATGGCTTCATAAACCAACATGACCTCTCAAATGAAAGGCTACAGGGCTACTGTGCAAAGGGCTGCCATCCATCTGCTACTCAGCTGGCAAACGTTGACTGTTGCAGAAGCTGGATGTTCTTCCCATGCAGTTAATTTCTTCCCTGGCAGAAAATGCTGATGCAGAGTTTGATTTTAAACAATGAGAAGAATAATGGGAACTACAAGACGGTCCAAGGAACTCAGTTTCTTTCACTTGGCTCAGTTCCTATCCTCAGGCATTGCACTGCAAGAAAAAAAAGCCATCCTGATAGAGTTCAGAAGATACCCCACCTGATGGTATTTCAAAGGCTGTCTGAGAGGTAGCTTGTGATTGCATCAAACCAGTGCTGCAAAGAGAGAAATCTTTCCCTAAAATGCTAATATAGTCCTCTGCTTGGAAGAGGTTTCTTCCCTTCTGGCCTTGGAATCACTGGTCAGTGATGGGATTTGATGAGGTGGTGAGGTCTGTATGATCAGCTGAGGACTTGGGGCAGCCTTGTGCAGGATGGCTGAAGACTCAGTGGTTTTGAGTCTGACCCCAGACTCAAAGGGCCTTCCTGAGCTCCATGTGTCCAGTGTATTGATTTGCTAAAATTCACATGATCTATGCAAGCACTTTTTAATCTTCTTCTTTTTTTTTTTTTTTTTACAAAGATACCTATACCTTTGTGTCTCTCTCCCTATTCTTACACTTTACATTTTGGATATTTATTGTACAGTTTAAGTATTTGCTTTAAAGAGAATGTAGTTCAATGTCTCCCCAAAGATTTGCTGTTCCCCATAAACATTGCCTGGAAACATCTGTTTCCCTCATATGGATCTCATAATTTGTGCTTTGGATCTCATCCAGTGCTCTGTGGAAAAGTGATGCCTTCCAGAGACAGAAACCTGATTATGAGAAACCTCATGGGCCATAGTGAGCGCCTTTGTTGCAACTGATTTTGGAGACACAGAGAGGGAGAAACAGAGATGAGAGAAGCGGGTTTTATGAAATGTTTTTCTTTATGGGACATGTCACGTGCTTTTATAGTCCTTTCAGGGAGATGCAGAGTAGCCTCTGCCTGAGTCTGCCTCTCTGTGTCTTTGACCTTTTACCAACTCCTCCTGTACCTGACAGACACAGGGCTCTTGAAGATAGCAATGTTCTTGAAATTTCACCAAAGTAGGTTAGTGGAAGAAGAAAAGGACCATTTTCTCTGAGTGCTCTGACTGCAGCACTAGTTGTTACATATCAGAAAATCTATGCAGAGAGAATTTGGAAAGAACAAGAGAATTAAATAAAGTTTAACTACTCACAAAACACAAGTGAATACACCCGACTTTCAACATTGTTGAAAATAATTGAAAATATAGCACTACAGACTTCAAACATATTGAAGACCAACCTGTGCTGTGTCCTGTACTGAACAGGAGCTGTGTGGACAGCCAGTAGGACTGGGTCTCTTCTTCATCTTCCTCCCTCCCTCCATGGCAGTGGAAGATGGTCCCTTCTACAGAGCAGCAGTCCAAGAGGGAGGTGGAAAAAGCCCTTTGACCTGTTTTTTCTCTCACCAACTGATGGTGCAAAGGAAGGACAATGTGTTCATTGCCATTCTATGCACTTCTTGGGGTTCAAATGCTTTTTGGCATTTCTTAGGGCTTGTCCTTGTGGAGAATAAGAATGATTTAGCTTAAAATAAAGCAGCTGGAGAATAAGAAGTGGTAAGAACTTGCCAGAAGAGGCAGGAATTAATAATTCCTGTTCTGTGTTCAGTGTATGAATCCTGTCCACCTAGTCATTTGTCTTTGAGAACAAGCCTGAGTGGGAGGTGGCCGTTGTTATATGCAGGTCGAATGATAGATCAGGGTGCAGAGTTCAGGTATGTCCTCAGCCTGAAGTGCCCACGATCCCTCACCTCCTACTTCTCCCCATCCCCGGGACAGTGCCATTCAGCATTTGCGTCTGAATTGAACCATTTTGCTCTACTGTGATTAAAATCTGCATAACAAAGTCGGCTGGGCCAAGTTTGCAGTCAGTCAAGAATTTTTTTGGATTCAGCTCTGCATTTAGCTTTGCTCCCAGCTAGTCATGGAATTCTGGATAAATAAGCGTTCTGTGCTGTATTGTATTGACCTCCTAAATATGTCACAAGGTTTAGGAGTTCATCCTGTGGGAGCAGGAACTTCACTCGTGTTTCATGCAATGCCAAATTCTTTGACTAACATTAAGAAATGGTCCAAGATTACCATTGTCTCTGCACAGGAAAGGTTTTACCTCTGCTTGGAAGAGCCCTGTGGGTCCACCAGGCTGTACATTTGCTTGTGACATACTACACTTCTTGGCTTTTGGTAGCTGCCCACACCCTTCCCTTGTGTTTGTTGTAATCGGTTTCATCTGTCAGTTTGTTTTTGTGCACATACTGACCTCAAATAGGAACAGGAAAATCTCTCATTGGGAATAGCTGTGATGAGGTACATATCCTTTGTATCGATGCATGGTCCCTGGTTGTTTGGTTTGGACTCACCTCTCCACACACATATTTGGTTTTGCCAGGCCTCTGGAATTTTCTTCTATTTTACCCAAAGCAGCTCTTAAGGAGAGGCTTTCCCTCCTGAGCAGTGAATTTGGGGTGCTCCCATGTGTTTGCTGTGTCCAAATAGCATTACACACATCCTACTATGTGAATTGATCACTTAAAATTGCTGGGACTGGGGCTCTGGCACTGGGCAGATCAGGACCATGGTGAATGTATCCATTGCATCTTGATTAAGTGAAAGCAACAGTTTCATTATTCCAACACCTTAAAAAACCTGCTTTATTGTAGTGCTTTCTTTCTAATTCTTCATCCTGTGGTCCCCTTACAGCTGAGGAAACCTTGCCACGCTGCAAGAATTCTCATGCAAAAGGGTGATTAAATGCTAAGCTAAGTGCTGCTCTCTTGCTCTGCTGCAAAAATGCCCCAGAAGAGTGAGCCTGCGTCAGGGCCACGGAGCAGTCCCCAGATGGACAATGTAACCCTGCTAGCGTGAGTTGCTCAGGGTTCTCCTGGCTCTGACTTTGCTCTGCAGGAATGGAGCTGCGGAGTTCTGAACATTATTTATGTCACAGGAAGAAAAATTGGGTAGATTGTTGTCACCAGTCCACTTGTGTTGCACAGACGCACAAGAAGCATCAATAAAGTTTGAGTCCAGCAAAGACATAGTTTGTTTACAGCATAGCTCGATGTGTTTCGTTCCTGGGGAATAGGTGTCTCTTGGTTTTGAGTCAAATAGTACACTTAGGAAAAAAATGAAAAACAGAAAATGTGAGCTTGCAGTATGCCTCATCTGCCTCTTCAAAATACAAGCTGTGCTGAGGTAAAACACTTCCCGGGATAGCAGCCATCTCTGGGTGGAGTTGTTTTGGAGGGGGGAGTTCAAGTAGGCACGGACACGAGTGAGGAAACTGTTGCAGTTTTCCTAAAAGTGGAATGATGTTTTTAAAATTCCTGTCCACCCTCAGAACTTGGGGCTTGCTGTCCATCTCTGTTAGGCAAGCACGTCTCAAAACCTAGCACGAAGTTCATGCTCAAGTGGCCTGCTGGCTGCAGTGAACATCAGCAAAATGCTGGGTTTGGACCTCTCTCTCCAAGAGCCTGATGCTTTCCTCACTGCAATCCAGCCTGAAATCTGTTGCTGGGAGGGAGGGGGCTCTGTGTTTGCGATTGGTTGATGTGGCTGGGTTTGGAAAAGCCCAGTGTGTGATCCCTCTGGCCCTTCTGAACCGTCTGCTTGCTCACCAACCACCAACCCTACCTATCCTTTATCTGTTTGTTGTATTTACATTTATTGCCGTCTTCCCCAGAGCTGAAGAGACGCCGGGGAGGGATGTGGTGTCTTGCTGCTCCTGCCTTGCGCTCTCTTGGGTGGCAGCAGTGGTGTTGTGCCTTCCCGAGGGCAGGCAGCAGCAGACACTTGCCAGAAGCGTTTGAACCGAGGTCTGGCCCACAGCGATGCTGAGCAGTGCCTGATCTCGCCCTTTCCCCGTGGGATGCTGCGGATGCCCGAGCCGTGGTCCCGGCTGGCTGTCGGGGTTGCGGACGTGCTGACGGGGCTCTCTTGGGGAGCACACGGAGCATCCGAGTCTCTGCAACAGAGCCGCTGAAGCGCCTCGGCTCTGGCAGGCCGAGCTGCTCTGCTCCGGTTCCATCTTTATCGGGTCGGGGCAGAGGAGCTGCTCTTTGACCAGGGAAGGTAAAGCTTGAGAACTGCGGTCAAGCAGCAACGCGATGCAGCAGAAGCACGTTAACCCTTCTGCTGGGCAATCCAGGGATGTTCAGGGAAAAGAGGAGCCTCTGGGTTTCCTCATTTTTTGTAATGAAGCCTTAAAAATCATCTTCTTTTTTTTTTTTTTTTTCTCTACACTTCAGAAAGGGGGAGGGAAGGACCTCCAACTCTATATGAAAAAGTGACTTTAAAAAAGAATTACAGTTTGGAAGTGAAGGCAAATGGAATTTGTTTGTTTACTTTTGTTCGGGTTGTTGTGAGGATTTTTTAATTGAGTTGTTTTTTTTTTTTTTTTTTTTTT
>VXBR01005144.1:194824-261676 GCA_013400215.1 Cisticola juncidis
TTTTTTTTTTTTTTTTTTTTTTTTTTTTTTTTTTTTGTAACAACATTACTCAATATTTAATCTTCTGCAGAACAAATAACTTCTGCTTCCTGTGTTATGAAATCCTGGAAACAGTTTTGAATTTTAAGGAAAGCAAGCGCCCTTCTGCAGGAAAGACGCAGCAAAAGAGCTCCCTCTGTTGTCCATTGTAAGTTTGGGCCGGTTTGCTGCAACGTAAAAGCGTCAGGCTAAAACCGGAGAGAAACCGGTGTTACATTACATTGAATTGAAGGTTTACCTGCAGTTTCCTGCTTTATATCAATTTAATTCGAATGTCTGGAAAAAGCTGAGTAGCAAGTGGTGGCATTCAACACCCTGCTGAAAAAAATGAAACCAAAACCAATGAAACATCAAACTGTTTTTGATAAAGCACTGAAATGCTACTTCTGAAATAAGTCCTTAAAACACAGTGGGAGATATGTCTTTCATGATATCTATGAAATATTCCACGAAACTTGGTTTTATATTATATGGATTATATAATGGATTATATTTTTTCTCATCATTTTTAGTTACCAGTAAAACTTCATCATACTGAATAAAAATAAAAATCTCTTTAACTCTCACTTTCAGACTCAGGTCAGCTGGGCTTAATCCAGTTTTAGGGTAAGTCCAAGGAAAAGAGCAGCTATTGAGCTGTTAATTTTTAATTGCTGTGGAAAGCTAGAAACAAATAATGTGTGTAGTGTCACTTTTCCAAGGTAGTTCTAAGAATCTTGTATATATGAAATGTGACTTTCTGGGCTCCACTGTAATAAAAATTGCATGTTCAGTGTTAAATGCTCCATTTAATTTGTGCCATACCTTGTAAAATCAAGTTACTGCATTTGTGTGCTTGGTTTTCCAATCAAAATCTTCCATTTAATGGGAAAATGGCTATACTAAGAAGGCTTCTTCATGATACAGTGCTTCTTCTAAATTGTAAATTTTGCTGTATTTGGAATATGTTTTCATTTATGAAACACATCCTCACTTGAGATTTAATATCACGATTAACAGCATTACCAGTTTTATAACTTCTGCCTTTTTTTCCTACTGAAATAAATAGAATAACTTTCTTATAAGCTTGCATCTGAACACTTCGCAGAAAATTACTCTTATGCCTTAGGAGTAGCCAAGTGCTTTTCATAATTCATCTGAGATGATAAAGCAATTGCAGCATTGCAACAGCTTTGCAAATTCTGCCCTGCAAGTAGATAGAAACCAAGCAGCATATAAATTTGCCTTCAACATTTTCTTAAGCTCCATGCTGTCCTACTCAAAAGTTTCTACACATTTCCCTTCACTCAAGGCCAGACTGATGTTTGTGAAGACATTTAACAGTGATAGTTTGGACTGAAATCTGCCAGTCTTATCAAGGCTGGGGGGATACTGACTTTGCAGAAAGAGTTGAATGACTGTGGACACCACTAAATGGATCCCTAGTACTCGAGATAAATTATGTTGCTTTAAAACAGTGGGCAGAAAGGTCTTCAAAGTTTGAAACAGGGATTAATTAAAGAGGGAAAACAGATCTTCCAGCCAGCTTGGTTTCATGCTCTTCTTAAAGAAACATTCCACTTAAATGAAAAGCTCATGATTCTGTGGAAAGCTAATTTCATTTCCTTATTTGAAAAAGTTACTTTAGCAATTTCAGATTTCTTGTTACTTCAATGGGATTTTTCCTGCATATTATATATTTCATTCAGTCTTTTCATCATATAATCACACATTTTTTGATGGCACATCCACAGTGTTTTCAAATAACTTGGTTGAGTATTTTTACCTTGATTTTAAGTGTTTTGCAGACTCTTCTACTGTTTGGAGACAGAGAAGTACGGCTTGGGAAACTGTATGTATGCTAAGAGAAAAATTCTTACTTTAGCAAACACAGAGTATGCAGAGGTAGCAAAAGCAAGTCTTTCCTAGAAAGGAAAACACTTCAGTCATGTAAAGAAAGTAGCGAGAATCTCTTGATATGCTGTTCTCAAAAGTTCTTAAAGGCAAGTTGATTTGATTTTTTTTCTAACTAAGGCCTCAGATTTTTGTTGTATATCTGAAGTGGGCTGTAACATAAAGGAGATATATTCTATAGCAAACTAGAAATAAATTACAGAAAACAGCCTAGTTAATTTAATAAGCTAGGTCCTCCAAGGAGGAAGAAAATCTTCAGCTGAAATGGGATGCATTTCCCTCCCCTCAGTGATGGTGTGTGCTGCTGTGAGCCATCCCTGCCAGAGGTGATGAGGGGAGATGGATCCTTCCTGGACCCCTTCTGCCTGTCCTCTCTACCTCATCTTCCCCTCTGTGACTGTTTGGCTGCATCTCAGCCCCAGCAAGGCATGGCTGCTCCAAACTTCAATTAGTACCTCCTGGGAAGAGCAAGAGATGACTGGGAAATGTGACTTACTACGAGGAAACTCAGTTTTACTTCAAAACTAAGGTATTTGTTTTGAAAGTGACACCAAGCATGTTGAAGGTGGCCTTGTCAGACTGCTGGCTACTGTTTTGTATAGGCTTTGACACTCGGGTAGCTTGCTGGTAAATCAAGTGAAAAATAATAACAAAACTAGAACAGATGCCTACTTTAAAAACTGGCAAAAAAAGAGAAACCTTTTTAGCTGACCTGCACATAGAAATCCAGAATCTGACAGGCTTAACTAGTCAGTCTTCTTTGGCACCAGAACACTAGAGGTGGCATTGTGCTCTGGGCTCCTAAAGCTTTCTTTTTTCATTGACATCTCCGTGAGTTCCTGTGTAAATAAATAAGGAGTACAAGGCTGCACTGTCCCTTTCCAGAGGGAAGGGGCTTTTCCATGGTGCTGTGCATGGGGCTGACACACTGGTTACCAACCACATCTCCCCACAGACACCCACCCCATCTGACAAAACAGATCTCCCAGAGACCTGCCTTTCAACTGAGGGTCAGCAGACAGAAAAGTGTGGGGAAAGAGGTCTGTGAGGTGGAGACCCCCAGCCCCTGCCAGGCTTTGCTGTGTATTTTCTGGCAAACCATGGCTAATAGCAAAGGAATTTTCTGAAAGTGTTACACAGGTTTCAACCTACCATGATGTGGATTTCCAGTGTGGTGCTTTTTCAGTTTTTCCATTCTTGTTTGGTCTTAACTTGGGGAGAAGTTCAGAAATAAATAAATGGCAGGATGCTTAGTCTGAAAATCTCAGGGTCACATTAGTTTTAAGTCAACTTGAAAACAGCTCAGACAATCACCTTTTTTTTTTTTTTTTAATCTAAAGAAAGTCAGCTCACTACTTTGAAGGCTGTAATCCGTATAATAAAATACAGAGCAGGAGAGGCAGATTCAGCAGTATCTGCTGAAAAGTCCCACAGCATGCAGAATGTATAATAACGGATGCTATCAGGCAGTGAACTCTCATTTACAGGGCCATATGCTTTACAAGGAATGTTGATAGGTTGCCCTTATCTCTGTTTGTCATCACTCCTTCATTTCACTGCTTCCAAAGGAAAACACTCCAAATTGTTAGCATCCTCCACTGAACCACTGCCATTTCTTATTTCCTATGCTGGCCCTTCTACCTTGGAGCTCTCTGCCCCCATATCTCAGCTTCCTTGTCATTTCAGTTTAAAGATGAGCAAGAGGCTGGTTTCACCCTGCATGGTGGTACTCACACAGTTCTCTCTCTATAACTGGCTAGAGAGCTTGTCACCTGCTGCCAGCATCTGAAGACAGGAGCTTAGGGAGAAATAACACAATGAAGCACACAAGCCCTTAAAACCATGCTTAGTGATTTGTCTTGCTTCTTTGCATCCCGTTAAAAACAGGCCCTGTTTTGCCCCCACTCCGAGGGCTGCTCTGTTTCCTGCATGCATTCCCTGTGCAAACCTGGTGCTAACCCTCACACATGCCAGCAAATCCCACAGCTGTTAGTTTGGGGTGTTGTCACCTGCAGGATGATGCACCAAGGTGATGTGTCTGATGTCCTGGAGTGCAAGCAAAGAAATAGGACCAGTGAAACTCTGCCATGATTGGTTTTGGCAAATACCGAATTCTGCACCATCTTGTAAGACTTAACATTGGCAGTGACATCCCTTTTCCAAAGGAAATGAGTCAGGTGTGGTGTGGTGGTCCCATGGGACATGGAAGGTGGGGAACAGGTGTACCCCAGTCCCCTTCCCTGCTGCTGTCCCAGGGCGTGTGGAGGACCTGCCTGTGCAGGGGCCTCACTGCACTGGGCTCTCAAGGAGCCTTCATCCATGGGTGCAAGGCCTGGTCAGGGGTGCACTGCTCAACCAGGCCCCAAAGCACCCAGCAGGAGGGAGAGCAGACAGTGCTTGGGCTGGGATTCACTGGTCCTTGGTCAGTCTTATGTGGCATAAATGGATAGTTTCGACCTCTGGATTTTCCACTGAGCAAATACCAACCAGAACACCTGATGGGGGGTATTCCTCTTCCCATTCTTTCAGGCTTTGTCAGTTCTTAGGCTCATGGGGTATTCCAAGTGATTTTGAACTAGGAGGGAGGCAACCTGCAGGCTAGGACCCGTGCTGCCATTTGCAGTTCTTGTGTCAATAGGAAATAGAACCATGGTACTCTCTTCATTCAAGAGGGACAGGTTTTTGCTGTTTGCATTTTCCCTCCTCTGGCCAAATTTGTCCATGTGACTGGTTACACAGTGCATGAAGCTCTGTGCTGTGCTTTTTGGCATTATAAAGCTCGGTATATCAAAGGAGAGGAGCTATCAGTGCACAGAGGTTTACTGAAATGCCTATGGTGTGTATCAGGAGAAGAGACTTGCCAAGGAGCCAACCCAGTTCAGATGCAGTAAGGCAGTATTGTACAGGGAAAAGAGAACACAAGGAGCTTCTAGGCTCAGGCAAAAAGGCTGAACAGACCAACAGCCTCCTGGAAGGCCTCAGCTAAGGACAACACCAGGACATCTGCAGCAACAGGCAGGGGGGCTGTGACCTTCTCTCCCCACACTGAGCAACAGAGCTGGCCCTGTGGATGTGGGCTGTACAAAAGGACTTGGTGAAGCCACCCATGGGACTGGCTTTGTGCTGATCTCCTCAGTCATAAAGACAGCAGAGTGAATGATTCAGGATGTGTCTTGAATGCTGGTTTTGCCTCAGGTTTCATTTAATTCCAAATTCAAAGAATTTTCTTATGCAACCACTGTTTTGTCCTTCAGTTGTGGTTATTAACTTGCTTTTGCTGGGAAACATTTCCAAAGCTCCAAGTGCCTAGTGCAGATGGTGAGTTGCAGCTTCCCTTGTGCCACTGCAAAATGTCCGTACTCACCAAACATGCTTGTTTTGCAAAAATAAGGAATGTTATTGTCTGTAACATTTTGTCTGACGTTCCCATATTTTAGCTCAGATGGTTTTACAATGTCAGGAAAGTCACACTTTAGGGATGTGTGGCAAACAGGCTGTTGAACAAGCCTTGTAGGAAAAGATTGATGGCTAGGTTGGTTGTTTTGACACATCTGAAAGTCTCATCTCCCCTGATTTTAGGAGTGCAGAGTGTGTAATTTCCCTTGTGATGTAAGGGCTCCGAGGATCTGCTCTTCTGAGCCTCCTCTTTCTGGAGGAGCTTTCAGTAACACGGCTCAGATATCAACTGAGCTTATGGTCATGCCTGAGCCACCTCCTGGGGTTGAGTCATTATGAAACTCAAAGAAGGAGAGGTGTGGGTTGGGGGCAGCAGCTGTAGACACAAAAGGAAAACTCTTAATATGAGAGAGATTGCCTGAAAGAAAATAATTGCAAAATAATTGGAGAAACTGGGGTTTTTTTACTGGAAAATTATTTTTGTCAGCCTCTCTGATCACATAAGAAGAAAGTAGTCAAGAAACCTGACTCAGTTCTTTATACCAAACAAAAGTGCCTTTCTTCCTTAATAACACACCAAAGGTATGTTGTTTGTTTGTGTGAGGCAGATCTTTCTGTAGGAGCACTAAAGTGCAGGGCTCACAGCTGTGCAAACGGAGGGCATGCTTACAACTGCCTAGCACATGCAAAACTTTTTTCACTTCTGGCCTGTGTAGGGCCAGAAGTGAAAAAAAAACAGGCTTCAAAGCTGCTTTTTGAGAGTTCTTTCTTTTTCACTGTTAGCTCCAAGCTAAGCAGGGAGTGGTGCTAAGCCCAGTTCTCATGCTTTGTAGCAAATAGGGAATTATACGCTCTGGCCAAGGGTTGACGGCTACCTCAGCTTATTAAGTACAGGTGCTGGAGGTGATGCCTTGCCCAGTGCGTGCTTTTGAGTCCTGTGCTCACATGTCCCTTTTCTTGCCTCATGTCTTTCAGTCTTTCTTTCTTCTCTTGGTCAGGTCCCTGAGCCTCTCTCAGCAAGGCACAGGTCCCACTTAGGGATGCTACCTTGTATCTCAAGTTTTTTCTTGCAGTGAGCCTGCCCTTCCTTTGTTTTCTCTGGTTTCTGATCACAGCATCTCCCTCAGCTCCCAGCCTCTTTCCCTGTATCCCCACTTTTTCTTTTCCCCCTGCCCACATCCTGGCTGCCATTCTCACCATTGGCCTTTGCTTAGCAAACACTGCTGTAGGTAGATGTCCAGGCAGAGACACTGAGGAGCACAGAGGCTACTGGAAGGTGCTGAAACAAAGGGCTGACACATGGCAAAATGCCCCTGCAAAGAGACTCCCTGTGGAGAGTGCGGTGGCCTGGAATGGCCTCGGCCCCAGGGCTTGGGGACTGCTTTTTTCTGTGCCATGTTGACTTAACTTTGTAAGAAGCCCATCTTGACTGCATCTGAGCATCCCTGTGGAGCTGTCTCTTTGTTAACTGTGTTATCAATTAAAGTCTCGCAGTAATCCAAAGAACCTTTCTGTTTACGCTTCCTGGTACATTTTTTATTGGAAATAGCTCTTACCCATGCTAGCCTGATACTTTTCCTGCCACAGAAGATATCTGAAGTTTTCTCCCCAGTTCAGAGCCTTTTTTGTCCAGCTTTCCCATCCTGAGGTAGGAAAGAAACAATTTACCTGCATTCCCTTAAAGCTGGCTAATGGGAAATGAGGACACTGGATGTAATCACAGCTTGGTCTGGTAAAAAACAGCAGAAATTACAAAAACTCAGTGGATGCATCTTTTTTTTATATATAGTACAACATTTTAGAAACCAAACAGGAAGTTTTTCCTATGTGATGGCCTGTGGCAAAGATAAACTGACTTCTGGTGATTTTAGGACAGCTGCTGGTAAATTAATTTCCATTGTATTCTCTAATTCAATTGCTTGTACTCAGCAAATGTATTTTCACACTACTTCTAGCTTATGTTTGTATAGCTTGATAGAGAAACGGGGTCTGGCTTCTGCAGAAAAAAGAAAACTCCCCTGTTCGTTGAGAGCCCATGTTCATTCATCTCCTTGCCCTCAGTGCATTTTTCTGTCAAGATCCCCATTCTCCGAGCTCATTACATTCCCCATCTCCCCTTCCCTCCAGGCCCCAGCAAACGTCTCCCACTAGCCCTGTAGTCTGACCTTGGACCTCAGTTGCACTCCCTATGTGACCCCAGCTGTGGATCCTGGCAAACAGCCAAGGCAGGGAGCTCTGGGAGAGAGAGGAAGGACAGAAATTTGCCTTATTTGACTCCCGTTCTCCCCAAGACACACAGCAGCTGCAGTGAGAGGTCATCACTGGGCACATGGATTCACACTTCCTGAAAGAATCATCCCTTTGTGAAAGCTTGACCAAAATCAAGGGCCAAAGTGCTTCTGCTTTCTGTACCAGTTTGTAAGAACACCACAATGTAACATCCAGCTTTGGCACTGGATCCCAGATCACAGGAGTACTGAGAGGGACTGAGGAGATCAAGGCTTTGAGAAATACGGGACAAGTCTAATGTAGCTTAGACATTCAGCTATGCTTTAACCCAAACAATAGCTTTTACCAGTCACCCTACTGCTTTCAAGAATGTATTTTCATGCCTAGCTATAAATTAGTCCTGCTCAATAACTAGGAATTTCATCCCAAAAAGCAACATGTGCCAGTGTGTGGTAGAATGCAAATAGCAATTGGAGAAGGGATGATATTAAGATACAATAATGAAAGTTGACATGTTTAGGATATCTGGGAACAGTGACCTACTGGTAGTCTCTCACTCTCAGTAACTGCAATTGACAGGCTGCTGCATTTGTAATAATTTCGGAATAGGAATTAGGAAAAGTAATCTATAAAATATTTTGCGTGAAGTTCTTGGAAAAAATTGTCTCCATACTCACACTTCCTTCTCTGAGAAGTTAAGTGAGCAACACTGTTCCTATTTGTTGTGAAAGCAGTATATCCCAAAGGTTAAAAGATCGTTGAAATTTATGATGAAAGGGCAGTGACTTGCTGCAGAAAGTGGTATTTTATGCTTCCTGGAGTATTTTACCCACTTTGCTGGCCTTTGGCAGGGCTTGATCTGAGAGACTCACTACTACAAGTAATACAGTTTGTCAGCCCTCTGAAAGAGCACAGCTTTCTTTCTCCAAAGTAGGATAAGTATAAACCTAATTGCAAAATGAATCTTGAATTAATGAATGGATATCACCCACAAAGAATTCTCTGAACTCTAGAAATCAGCTGGTTTAAGAGTGTTAGACCTGAACTCTAATGATGTTCTTACAGGTCATTACTGACAGCTATTTCTTCACTAGTTGCACAATACCCTAAAGTTTAATACCCTAAAGATATGGTCAGTTTTATTCCTGGGAAAAACTAACTGTATGGACTTTTCTTTTTTTTACTTTGGGCTTTTCACCTTCCTTCTTCTGCCCTGATATTTAGTTCTAGGAATATCTTCAACCGAATAACTTTTCCTCTGAACACTGGCATTAATTAATGAACATTAGCATCCTTTTCAGATATCAAAATGAAGTCCACACTGTGGACGTTCTGACTGTGCTTGTGTCCTGTGCAAGTTAGTGATCAGCGTTTTTAAATCAGGCAGCAACACTAACATAAGCCCAGTGGTTGCCTGGCTGGTGGCATCTGTGGATACAGATGAATAAATAAACTAAGCATGTTTAAACATATGTCTGTGCTTATACAATATACATTCTGAAAGCCTACCTGCTATTTGGATAGAGCGAGGACAGAGAGTCTCCTTGGCAAAGCTGTGTTTTGCCCAAATGCCAGTTTGTGTGTTGAAAACACCTTTCAGAAGAGCAATTTGGGTTAGATTTTCTGGGAAACATCACAGGAAGCTTTCCTATATCAAAAAGTCATTTTCAGCACAGCCAGACATCACTCTACTTTTCTTCACTGCCCCAGTTGGTCCCAGTGGGGACAATTTCCTCACATTCTCCTATGAAGCTGGGGACAGATAAAAGGGGAATTTACCAGTTGATCCTTTATTCTACATAACGTTTTCCCTTTGCTGGAAAAGTGGATATTGACTGGAAGCTTGCAAAGAAATTTGAATTTGGGAATATATATCCTACTTAAATGAAGAGCTGCCTTGCCCTGGAATTTGTGGTTCAATGCAAATAACTGTTAAATGTAAGACATACTTTATGTTTACACACAGTCATGTGAACAGGCTCTTTTAGATACAAAATGTAGTCTGAGCTAAACTTAGAAAAGGATTCTGAGAAAAAACTAAAATGTGAAAATACAGCTATGAAGAACACAGCCAAAATTGTGCTTCAAATAATCACCTCAAAGTAAGACTTGATTTATTCAGTTTAGAAGTTAATTTATATCTGGATAGAGATCATTCTCAAAGGGTAATACTCTAGAAGTCTTCTAGTCTGCTCAGTAGTGTAGTCGTAGGTACTTCATCTCAGACAAAACTACTTATAGCAAACTTCTATAAATCAGCTGTAATTTGGGAGGGAATAGTATCTCTCAATGGACTTGGCATTAGTTCATTCTCTCACCAAATTTCTGAAACTTTTCAAGCTTTACTAATCATTCTGCATAGCTAAGCTCAGGGTTTTTTTAAAATAATTCTTGATTTCAGCAATACTATTTTCTTCCTGCTGTCTATGAAAGAGACAAACTTGACACTAGGGCCAGTGCTCAGTCTTTGCATTGGAAGTTCTGCCTGTAAAGATCATATCAGCTCTTGATTTGAAGGTCCGTGTGATAATTCCTTTGTGAAGCATGTCTAATCTAGATATTCTTCCCCTTCAAGGATCCTAAGGGCAATAATTTCTGGTGAATGTTTCCCAGTGTTTCTGAATGGCAATGAACCTTTTGGACTCTTGCTACCAGTTTTCTTCTGTGCTTTTTCTGGCCTTTCATGGCCTTCCCATGTAAACCTCCCTCTGCTTAAAAATTTATTTATTGATTTGTTTTCCATTTGGCTGCTCTGATTTGTTCCAACATTACTACCCCTTAAAGGCCCGTTTGGAATTGTCACCATGATTTGCTTGTCTCTGTGTGGTACCACTATGACAGCACTTCCCCAGCAGCAGCCTGGCTTCCTTATCTGGTGCAGCTTTCTAAGGCACCTTAAATCTGCCACTTCACAATGTCCAGCAGTACTGACTACTGCTGTTGTAATCTCATTCCTTTCATTTTCTGAGGCTTTTACATGGTGAGGCTACTGCAAAATCCCTTGAAATATGGGCTCTGCTCTGTGGAAGTAAAGTGGAGCAGGGGTAAAGGGGCAGAAGGAGTGGAAATATCCATTAATTTCCCTGAAGATTGATTAACAGCAATGACTTTATCCTTTTCAGTTCTTGTTTGTTTGTCCAGGCTTCGTTATTTCAAATGGGCCAATGCACTCTCTCCAGCAGGAAAAGGTTAGAGACATAATTAATTCAAGGCATTTGGCATTTCCTGTCAAAATGGCAGATATTCATCAAGCTATGAAGATTGCTGGGTTTCATGTCCACCCAGGGCTGATGCTCAGAGCATTTTTCCAGCATGTCTCTGGACAGTTCACACATTTTGACTTCTTCCTCCACAGCCAAACACTGTTCCTCATGCTGATCCTCAGTCTACTCAAAACCTCCTGCCCAACCCATTGCTACCACCTCTCCCAGTCCCCTCCCAGGGTACTCTGAGAAGTGTCTGGAACTTGTCTGGCTCCCTGTGCCTTCAGGAGCAACAGTGGAATACCAGCACATGCTACAGGGATCCTGCTCTCCCTCTCTTTATTGTGGTTGCAGGGACCCTGAAGCCATCCCATGACCTTGCTGCTGTTCATTGCTGTTCTGGCCAGGAAACTGCAGCAAAGGGGGTATAGGAACAAGGGACAAATAATGGAAAACAGGGAGAACAGAGCTTTGGAAAGTTTAAATGAGCAAAGTCTATGGCTGCATGGCTGGATACAAGCCAGCTTCAAACTTTCAGGCATATTAGGAGAAAACTCTTAAACAACACTTAAACGGTAAAATAAAGAAACTGTTCTTGGCAGCAAAGCTCTCCTGTGGGGTGTTATGCCCCCCAAGAAAACTTCCTGGCAGGTCTCTGCCTCAGGCTGTGGAGATGCACCCAGTGACAAGGAAAGGACTTGATTGTGAATGAAACCAGCATGTTTAAATACTTATGTGATTTGGTAGCTTTTGGATTCCTCCTTTAGCCTTTTGGCTTTTTGCATGTGGTCACAGCTCTCACTGCTATCTGGAAGACAAAGGCTCATAGATTTTTCCCTCTCTGTTACAGCAGTAATGGAATGGATCACTCAGAGAACCTATCTATTCACAAACCCTTGTGTGAGATTAGATGTTAAAGAGTGAAATGGTTTTCTGATTTGTCAAAAGTCTGACAGGTTAGACTTTAACTTAGCAGAAAATGATTAAATTAGATGTGACAGTAGCACAAGAAGTCCATAGTATGGCCTTGTCTTGTAACTACATTGAAATTAGGTGAACAAATCTGGTTGATAATGGCTTTAGAAAAGTAAATGCAGCATCTAAATTTGACAGCTATGCTGCTGAGCTGATAGATATGGTGATTGTTGTTGGCACACAGCGGAAAAATAGAATTACATTGTGTTTAATCAAAGGGACCTAGTCTGGGATAAGCCTTGGATCCCTTCTCTACATGAAAAACAGGCTTTAGAACAAAGGAAGTTCTGCATAATGTTATTTAGTCTGCATGAACCACTAACTGTGTGTCAGAGCCCTGATGAAGTCACTGCTTAGAAAGCATCAGAAGATAGTGTACAATCGATGTGATATACTTTGCTTTAGTTGGGTGATATGTTTCTGGCAAGTAATCCAGCCATCAGGTCTGGTGTACACACACAAAAATTGTGTGCACACACAAAAAACAAGCTAGGGAACATCAGATATAAAACCCTGAAGTTTTCTGCCACCCTAAAAAAAGAGTTTCCTTTCAAAATGTGCCGTGAGACCATTCTTTGTGTTGTCCCATCTCTAATGTGAATCAGGACAGTAATGTTCTGTTTGTCTGAAAGGAAAGATCTCTAAAGATGAGTTTGATATAGAAAAAATATAATTTGTGGACTCCTATAAAATAATATGCAACTAATACTGACACTAGTGCCAAGGGAAAAAATGTGTTCTTTATTTTGACTGAAAAAAAAAATTTCCTGAAGGAAAGAAGCCCTTGAAGAACGAAAATCAGTACAAAAGGATACCTGAGCATACACACATTATCTGTTGGGAGAAACATTTTAATTAAGTGGTGCAGTTCACCCCCATCAAAATCCATTAAATCATGAAGGTAAGGCAAATCAATGTAGTACCAAGGGCTGCAGCTATGGGAGCACATAGGAGGAGTGAGGAGTGGAAGGGTCATGAATGCCCTCTGTCGCCTATCACAGAATAAATCAGAGATGAAATCTTTCTTTTGTGTGGTTTAGAACAGACGTGGGCCTCAAAGACAGAAGATTTGGACCAAAAGACAAGTCATCCCTTTATCTAGTTGTAATTAACTCCAGGTGGTTTCTGCTAACATAATGCAGATTTGAGTCTCATTTATCTTTTTTATTTGGAGACAGCACAGCTTTCACATTTTTGGGAAAAGTCAGAGGAAAAAAATTAATTATTTTCTTATTAAGGCAGATCACATCTTTCAGTTTGAATTCTTGGCATGATTTTTCTTTCTTTTGATAAAGACAACACTGCCTGCCACTCTCTGACGGATGAGCTGAACATGACATGGGACAAACCAGAACTGTTGAAGGTCCGGGCCAATCTTTAAAACTGAATCTTGTCTATCAGAACAGCAGTGAAAATAGATGTTTCTACTGGTGCATACTTGTCCCTTTCCCTGACAGTAAATCAGTGCCATCAAATCCCTTGCTCAGTCTTACACTACATTTTGAAGATTTTTGAAGGATTTCTTCCTTCTTGCTTCTTGGCGGTGTCAACCACAAAACCCTGTAGCCCTTACACATCTTTCTTTCTCTCCTCTCTCTCTTTCACATCAGCATCAATCAGGAAAGCTCACTGGAGAAGCCAAGACAGTATAAAGCTGCTGAGACAAAGCTGGGGCTGTTGTTTCTACTCCATGCTGGCCTGAGAGCAGACACCTAAAACACACTTTTGCCTGAATGCTGCTTGTAATCATTATTCCTCTCTGAAAACTGGATCCTTCCTAGGGGAGCTCTGAGGTCTGAATATTTGGCTTCTTTCTAGTCCTGTAAGTCTCCAAAGAGAGAAAAAGTCTCAAAGACTAACTGAGAGACTGAGCAGTACAGTTAATTGGAACAGGATAAGATCTGCATGGACTTTTTATGACTTGGGATGTGAGAGTTGCACCGATGTGGCTCTGCACTGAGGGCTGAGAGGAGCAGGGATTAAGCTCCAGGAAGGAATTTGTGATTCTTCTGGAGGCAGAAAAAACATAGGTTTTGTTACTCTCTCTTTATGCTGCATGCAAAGCTGACTCAAGGGGTCTGAGGCAGTAGTGCTTCTTAGCCCAAACTAAACGGCAGCAGGAGATGCTGGGAGTTCTCTGGGTCCTTTTTGTGTTGCAAACAGACGTGAATTGCATGAGTTCATTGCAATAGCAGGAAAGGTGAAATATGAAACTGCTTCCCCACCCTGGCTTGTAAGGAAGTATCAGATTCTGGCGAGTTTGGACACCTGCAGCAATTGACTTCTTTCCAGCACAAGTCCAAAGACATTCAGCTTTCCAGCAAGTAATATTCTCTTAGGAGAGAGGCACAAGAGAAAGGGAAAATGGAGGAGCAAACAAGCAAAGATAATGCAAGTAAAAAGTATTTCAACAGCAAAATACTCTGCAGGCTATATTTTGCGGGGAGGAAAGAAATGGAACATTCAAGGCAGGGTGTATTTTTGAGGTAGCTACAGATGTCATGTTTGGTTTCAGCATTGCTTGTTATCTTGGGAAAAAAAGCGTGAGTGGAAGATGTGCAAATATGTTAAGGGTGTCAACAGGGGATGGAAAGTCTCAGTGATGCAGGACAGTTATATTGTTGAGGCAGATCATATTGCTTTTTCCTTCACCTCCCCCAAAACCAGTAATAAGCCTGAGAGAACTGAATATACCAGAAAAAAATCCTGTCTTGGCTACTTGGGAGGAACTCCAGAACAGCCCTTCTAGTATAATCAGGGTTAGATTTTGGCCAGACCTGTGGAGTGCATTAGGAGACTGCTGCAACCGTCCTGACAGGCAGTGAGTTGGTACATTTAATGCTACACCAAGGCACTCCTTGCTTAGTCTGGGTATAAACCCTGCTGTGACTCTATAGGCAAGGGTACCAACTATTTACTTTCTCTTTAAGTGCTTGTGTTATTTTTGAAAATTATGATATGTTTTCATGATAAAATTACAATTTCTATACATTTAAAATTTGCCCCCAAAGCATTATAGTCCAAACCTTCCTCACCACTTAAATTTGTTGACTTAGTCTAATTCAAGAATCTACATTCCTAAATCTTTTAAGTCCTCAAAAAAATGCGTTTGAAGAAGCTAACTGAAAACTTCGAGGTTGTTTCAAGCGAGTTCATTTTGAACAGCTGAACTTTTATTGCTGGCTGTGAGGTGATGTTAGTTCTTCTTTGGCTCGCTAAAGACAAGAAGTGGTTCTTGTCTGGCACATCAACATGGAATTCAATAAGAGGCATAAGCAAGCAGACGATCTAGTCCCTGAGGAATGTTTTAGTGTGTGGAATGGGTGGGAATAATACGTAGCAAAAAACCCCCCACATTATAGTTGCTTGTATATTGTGTAAAGGTGCATTTGTAGCTGAGAGTTAGTGACAACAAATTCAATGCATAAAGGCCATAAAATGTGCTAGCAAATGAAAACTTAAAAGAAAAAAAAAGAGAGGCTCAAAAGTGGATAAATATTTCAAAATATAGATTTAATTCTGAATATTTGTGGAAAATCTTTAACATTTTTGGAAACTATAGTCACACGTTTGCAGTGGACTTGATTTCTTATGAGTAGAAGTTATTCAGTCTTCTCAACTGCACTAATTCACCAAATATGATTTGTGCTTGTAATTTGTAGTGTATTAATGGATTTTAAGTGGTTCCAGCAATTCCATTAAATGTGGATGGAACAACTAAGTGAACAGTTTGCCAAAGGTGGAGACACCACAGTTGTGAAACCAGCCAGTGGTTTATGTCAAACACAGTCATTTAAAAAATACAGCAGCGAATTAAAGTAAAAGTGACTTAAAGATTAGGTATTCTACAAAGTGTTGCTCTAAACGAAGACAGAAGTATGAGCAGTAACATCTGGATGGAATAAAGGCTGATCTGAGAACTAAAGTATAATAGAATTGCTTATTTGAACAATTTCAGTGTTAGAAAATAGAAATTATTATGAAGAACAAGAGTCTCTGGGAGTTTTTGGAAGAGGGACAAAAAGTTGACAAATGATGCAGGGTTTTCAGCAGCTTTACTATCTTAAGCTGGATAGTTTATCGCATTTGCTTATGATGTGCTCAGTGGGGGACCACACTGTCTGCCTTGGGCATCTTGGAAGTGTAAAGTCCACAGAAGGAGTCATAAAGCCAGCTGACAAGGGAGCAGAGATGGCACAACATGTAATTGCAAATGGATTTCAAGATAATCCCTTCTGTGTAACTCCTCTAGCTTCACCTGGGGCCACACGGGGACTGAACATATGTGTGTGCATTTACTTGTGAGAAAACATGCATAACAGCCAAGTTTAGGTTTTCCTTTTGTTTAGACTTTTACTTTATGGAGTGGCTTAAGTCAAAATGGAGGTCTCATATGCAAAAAAATTTTTACGTTCATAAGAACTGCTGTCTTGCATATAACAATTTTCTATTTTTGGCCACCTTCTTCCTCATTAACCTACCAGAGAATTATACACACCAGGGTTTATTTAGATGATCTTTCAAGTGTCCTTCCTGTTTACAGAGTGATTAGCCACATGCACCAGAGAAAATGGGAGGCCAGGGAATGGAGGATACCATGCTAACAGGAAGCACATTCATATAAATAAGGGTGATGCTCCACAGCATTCAATAACTACATCTTCCTGCAGGATGCAACCAGCTTTGAAATACTTGTTTGGAAATAGAAGTATTTCTTCTATTAACAAAGTTAAGCAACATATGAAGTGGCCATGTTTGCACAAACATACACAAAAAGGTGGGTTCTGAGGACCAGTGTAGGGAATTTCTTCGGGTTACTGATGCTGTCATACCTTTGGAAGAGTTAATCATTGCTTTGCCTGATGGACTGAGATAATTTCACCTTGATACCATTTATTGACCATATGAATGAACTTTCAACTATTCACAGGGGAGGACAATGTAGGTGATGAAACAGGCTCCTGGGAGCACAATGTTGTGCGTGCTCAGATATATTTTATTCCTGGGGTACTTATGAAAGGCCTAATCATATCTGTTATTAATACTATGTTTGTGCCATTATTTAAGGACACATATGGACACCAGAGCTGCTATATCTCCAGCATGAAGCCTTCCCAGATTTCTCTCTGAAAACCAAAGTCTCTGCATGTTCAAAAATATTTGTCAAATAAAATAGTGAAGACAAATTTGTTTGTTTTTATTAGGAATATTTTTTTTCTCATTTTGCAATCTTTTGAGTTTTGTGGTGTTTCCCAGTGCTCATGGATGAAAGGGTTATTTCTGCATCTAAAATGGACCTTGGTGGCCCCTCAGTAGGAGATCAGTTGCCAGTGACCTCCTGTGGACCCAGGCCAACGTATGGTGCACTGACCTCACCCACTCACAAACAAATTAAGATGATCCAGAAACTCATTGATGAACAAAATTAAACACTGAAGGTCAAATGGAAATCTATTACAAGCTGTGCATAAGACTTTGGAAGTCAATAGCAGCTCTCAGCCACAAACTGGGATGGAGGCAATCAAACATTAGGTCAGCTCAGGTCATCCTGTGGCTTTGGTGTCCATTTTTCACTCAGTATAGGATGGGGAACTATAAACATCTGAGAAAGTGAATGAAGTTAACAGATGACTTGGACATAGTGATAGATCCTGTGCTGAACACATTGTGCCAGTACAAACAAATAAAATTATTTAAGGGAAAAAACCCTCTTTTTGTAGTAAGCAGAAACATGGCCACAGTCATCTAAACAAAATCTGTTAATTTTTGAATTTAACTCTGCCTCTGATTTATGTATAAATTCTACTTGGTATCATCTGTCTAATGCACTTAAACAGTTTTCAGCACTGAGCTTCTCTTAACATTTAAATGGACACAGATAATTTTTCCTCAGCCATGGGCCCAATAGGAGTAACACCAACAGACTATCAAGAAAAGCACTTAAATAAATTAGACATCCAAAGCCCACTCATTTCTGTTTCTATACAGCACCGTGCTTTGGACTAACTTAAGATATTATTTTATGCCAATAATCTTTGAAAATAATTGTGAGCTGAGATGGTTCCAGTGCTCCAGTTTAAAATGCAAGTCATGATTTCTTGTAACACTTAAGTTAAAAATCTTTAACAGCTATGAAAGTATCCTGAACGAAGAAATAATTTTTAATGTATCTAGTAGTTATTGCAGACTTCTGGAAGTATGACAAGGACCCATCATAAATTAACTTTGTGTCTTGACATGGAGTTACTTTCCTTCTCAGTTGGTAACCAAAAATGCAGGGTATTCCAGGTTGTGGTCACAACAGTGATGATGGACATGGATGTCTTAAACCATAGTCCTTTTGACTTCTAAGACATTCCCAAAAGTCCTGCAGACACACATGAGATGAAACAGCCCAAACTTTGTTGATCCAGCACCTGACCCAAAACTCAAGGACTGTCCTATCAGTGCTTTTTGGGATCTGAGAGTCTTCAGTCTCTCTTTTGTGTTTGTGGGGTGGTGATGAATTCCTGCAGTTTGACAGCTCTGGATGTGGCTGTTTGTAACCCAGGAAGGTTCTCTGTTGAACAGCTTCACAGGGGTGACCATATTAAGATTATAATTCTTTTAGTGTGTGTGTTGCACAGTTAATGATACGTGTGAACCCAGTGAAGATTTGTATTTTGGGCCAAGGACTTTCTTTATTGTTCCTGACACAGAGTTGGGTACTTAAAGCATTTATCCAGCAACGTTAGCTTTGCAATGGGGAGCTTGCTGGATTTGTCTGTGGTTTGGATATATTGGGGTGGCTGCAGCCTTTCCAGCAATATTGCAGCAGGTTTATCCCTTTGGATAAATGGGATAAATGGATCATGGGATTAATGCAGTAAAAAACATAATTTCAGTCTGTGCAAGATGGAAAGCAACAATATGAATAAATTTGCATATTCATCTCTGTGCTGCATTTATTTGAAGAAAGACTTGATCATAATCATAATGTGTAGATGTCTATGGTATCTCATGGAAGTCTTCTCTGGACAGGAGTTCTGGAAGGAAAAATATGCATAAAATTCAAATGGATAGCAATCTGGGCTTTTAAGATAGCATGACCACCAAGGACACCCTGGGTCAGAGCATTAAATTTTCTCCCTTGATCCCAGGGGCTTGGCTGCAATGCCCACTGGGACCTGAATTCTCCAAATATAGGTGACTGCACCTGCCTGCAAAGAGTCTCAATTGAGGAGTTTTATAGCTTGCATCTGCCTCACAGCCCATACCTTAAACGTCCTCCAGGGAGCTTACAGTCTCATTTTTGTTCTTTAAACACTAAAGCAAAATTAAAATGAAAGTCTAAAATGCAAACCTTTTCCCCAAACCATGTGAAGGTCAAGGAAATAACCTCTTCTGCAAAAACAGTGGGAAAACACATACAGCAAAGCAGATATGAATAAAAGTAAGCAGCTATTGTAACACCACTAGTAATCTCCTTTTAAACTGGCTAGCAGTTTGGAAAAGTTGAAAATGTTCTTTTAAATGGCTTCGAACAGCAAAGGATAGGATATTGCACTGGGCACAGTGTTCTAGGAGGTGGGTCCCACTACCTTCTGCTCATATGTGTTTTCCATAATAAATCAAGGCAAAGAACTTCTTTCCATGCTGCTGTTTTTGAAAGTGAGCTTTCAAGAGAAAATTCCACCATCACAAGTGGTCTAACAGTAGTGGTGGGGACATGCACAGAGCCCAGATCAGAAATGCTGATGGTGCCCTTGGGAACAGGGCTCCTAACTTACCAGCAGATCCTCCATGAGGTACCTGCAAGGCTGGAGCCTGTTTGTAAGGAGGCTCTTTGGCAGCAGTGTTCCCACACTGCCCTAAGGCTTCTGAGCAACACGGGGAGAGATGATTTTCCCTGCCTCAGGATGAGCCCTGCACAGGAGATACTGCAGAGGAAGGACAAGGAGAACTGAGTGTGGACAGACAGAGATGTTTCTGCACCCCATGCATCTGCCTTTCCTTCAGCAGCTGTTGGTTGACCACATCTCTTGCATAAGTGACAGAGTAAGGACTGCTTCGTTGTCACAGGCTCTTCCTGGAGCTAGAACCAGTTCTGGGGCCGACAGTGTAAATGTGTTTAAGCAGAGAACAGCAGCCTCTCCCCCTACCCACGGGTGATGAGGAGTTTGATCCAAGTGCTTTATCGATGTGGAAGAACAATCATTTCATTACACACAAAATGTACTGCAGCCTGCTGACTCAAAAACCCCAGGTCTTTGTTGCAGCATTTTGTGCTGACTGTGTTTTTATGATGCATATAGACTGTAGATCAAAGGCTATTTCTAGGTCATTTTACCCATAAGATTTCTAAGATTTCCTGCTAGATCACTGAGAATAGTGAAAATTTGCAGTTTTTATTAAACTTTCATAGTCAGCACACAGCAAAATTAGATGGCATGTCAGCTTGGGTTTGAGTACCTCAAAGAAACCAAAATGCTTAAAAACCAAGCAGTTAAACAAAAGCCAACTTATAAATCTCTTGAAAAGTCCCAGAGACCTTCCAGTCTGTCTGCTGACACCTTCTGCCTGTCTCTGGCCCTCCTAAATCAAAGTGTTTATCTAAAGTACAAAAGTTGACAGTTTGCATTTAATAAAAGTTGCTTGTCTTGTCGAACTGCAGAACTCTTGTTTCCCACTGACCATTTCCTTGATGATGTGTTACAGCAATGCAATAGCCAGCAGCACTTACAGAAATAGATACTAAAAGTGGCCTGATTAATTTTAAATACATCCTTTCTTTAATACTAACTGTAGGTTGGAAAGAGAGGCTGTCTATTTCAACCAGCAGAAATTCTGTTTTGGGGGAACAAATACTGTTATTGATAACACACATTGTATGACAAAAGAAAAATAAATAAAAGGACCTGGTTTGCTCACAGGCATTTTCAAGGGCTTTTCAATTAACAATAATTCTGAAACAGTTTCAAGTTTCTGTGTACAGTTTTGCTCTTCAGTAAAGCTAAAGATCTATTGCACTTGCAAGCATCAAAAAAATTATTTGTGATGCTTTTGTGTCTCTGAAATTTTACAGAATTAAGTTCAGTCCTGTGTACTTCTACATGGGGTTTTCCCTTATCCCTGTGCTTTAAAGGCAGCATTTTTCCACCTTATGTAGACTGTAGATTGGAAGTAATTATAATTTTGAGAACTATATATTTCCTTGCATATCACATAAGAAGTCCTGTTCATAAACTAATGTTACTCTTTAATGCTGCGTACCCCACTAGCCTTCAGAAAACAGTGTTACACTTTAAAGGTTTGGGAATTTATTTGTTATACTTAGTTTTGCTTTTGTTTAGAAGAAAGATCTTTTCTGATACACTGTAGAATGCACATTAGACTCAGGCATTCTTAATTAATGCTAAACATTATTCATTTGTTTACAAGCAATTGCTCTTCCCTGGACTGGAAGAGAACTGTGGAGCCTTCCTGGTGACCATGGAAACATCATCTACATCATCTGAAACAACCTCTTAAATTTCAGGCTACTTCAGGGTTGTAAAATCTATTTGGAGAGGAAAGCCAAGTGTGTTGGGACCAGTTTAGGCACCATGCAAGATCAGCCAGGGTGTAGAGGGCATCAGGCTGCTCGTAGCAGCCTAGGATCACCAGTAGCTCCTGCTGTCTGTTTTTCCCATGCTGAGATGTTGCATTTTCTTCAGGAAAGGGAAGAGGTAATAGGGAAGTGGCCACTTGTGTGTGGGCCCAGCAATAAGGAGGGATGTGCAGGACAGCTGAAGAGCAGCAAACCCAGCCTCCCCCTAGCTGCAGACCCCACTGATGCCTCTGGAAGGTTGTGACAGGGTGTAAGGGAGTGGGCATGAGAGGAGGGGTGGTACCAAGGCTGCACAGATAGATGTGGTGAGACACAGAGGGTCCCACTCCAGACACGGATTGAGGAATTTTGTGTATGGTCCATGTGTGTATTTTCTAGGTTCATTTTTACCAAAGGGCTCATTGGCAGCCCCAGAAATGCACACAGAAATGTCAGCCTCTGTCAGAAGAAGCACTAATATGAGCTTATCTCTGCTTCTCAAGACTTCATGGGTATCTTCTGTGGAGTTCACAGGTTCATTCTGAAACTTTATTTCAGTCAAATGTAGGTGGTAATAAAGCTAATATTCTTGCATTGTTCCAGGTTGTCAGAATAGTTTTAAATCTATGTACTGAGCAGATCAATGAGGTGTTTTCTATGTGTAACAAATTGACTTCTGAAGTCACCTTATTTAGATGAAACATGGTTTAAGTACATTTTTTCATTCCTTATTTTGTAAACTATATCCTTCAAAACAATTTTTCTTAAGAAAGTACAAAAAGGCAAAATTAAAAATTTTATATCTTTACCTTACTCTTGCTACTTAAAAATGTTGCTGAAGAGGGGTTCAGGCCTGTAACTTGAGTTTAAGTACAGAAGATTATGCTGGAGGTGCATAGAAAAGACTCGAAGTAGCTATATAAACAAACTTACAAATTATAATTTAAATGAATGTTGTATTGAAAATCTAAATACAGAGGCTGTGGCATGAGGCTTAGGAGAGTGCAGCTGAGCTTCTGTTGACAGCAGTGGAAGGCAGCTTACCTTGTGCTCATGTCCCCAGGGATGCTTGTGGGAGGCCCAGCTCATGAATCTCACTGTTGGACAGTGCTGAATCCTGACCTACCTACGGTTATAATGAAAGGGTTTCTTTTGACAGCTTGGAAACTCATGACCCTTGCTTTGCAAAAGACATTTTTAAATAGCAGTGTTTTGGACTCCAAAGACAATCCATGCTTCAGCAGAGTAAAACATTCCTTTAGTTCATTTGTCTCCTAAGAAGTTCCATTCCAAGTCAGCAATCTCATCTGCTAGTCCTGGTTAAGGCATCAAGCAAGGGAGTCAGGCTTTTAGTCAGGATTATGCTAACACAGACACCCCTACTCACCCCGGTTTGTTATAAGGCAAGTCAGGGTCACCCAAATTTTCTAGCAGGGGGGGAAGTTCACAGTTTTAGTCCTGGCACTGACTATGTTTTAAATAGATGGAGCCCAGCAGAGCTGTGATTTAGCTGCCTGAAGTGTTAGTAGTTTATTAGCTGTATTTGTGGCACTGATGGGAACTTGGGCTTTTGCAGCTATGCAGAGCAGAGCAGTGGGGTGATTCCCTTGAAAGAAATCTGCCTTCAGAGAGTAGCCTGGATTGTCAAGATCCAGCTTTATGTCCACCTTAGGGTTAGCAAGTGTCAGGATTTAAAGCAATTAGAGAAGTCAAGTTGTGAGATAGTGCGTTTCATTTGGGGGTCCCAAAGCCAGCACAGCTGGTGAAGCTGGAGGAGACTGAGAGATGGTGTGAGCCCCCTCTTGGCTGTGCCCCAGAGCCCCTTCCAAAAGGAGGGATGTGATGTGACCCAGCTTCCTGCAGCCTTCACTTCTCTGAAGAGTTTTTCTGAGTGTGGCTTCAAAACCATGCTGTATGCACTGAACACATAACCACAGTGCACAGCCCTAAAGCTTGGGCTCAGCCTCCAGAAGGAAAGTGTGGGGGTTTCTTCTGGCCACAGAAAGCTGTGTTAGCAGTCTCTGTGCCAGGCTGTGGTGTGGAGGGAGTGTGTGAAAGTGGCCAGTGCTATCTGGCTCACATGCCCTTGGGACCACTTTTTGGAAATATAATTTATTGTATGAAGAAATGTATATGTGTAGTTTAGAGTAGCCTTGAGATCTCTGATTTAGGGCTACTTTGAATCACTTCTGGGAATCAGACTGCCCTCAGGAGTCTCTAAAGCAGGGAGGCAGCAATCAGCTCTGTTGTATCATTATTTTTATGCTGCTCTTTCACTGGGACATGTAGATGGCTGTGCTTAATGAGGCAGTTCCCACTGCAAAAGATACTCTGTCAGAAGGCCAGATTTCTGTTTGCAATCCACCCACAATGGCTGAACAATTCAGCTGCAGAGTACAGGTTTAACTGACTTTGGTTTTAGTTGTATTCCTAAACCTCACTAAGATGCTATTTTGATGTATATGCATATGTGCGTGTAAATATGTAATCCCTACAATGTATTATATATAAAAACATGCATTTTATATACATGTAATGCTTGTTTATATATATAAAATATGTTATTTCCACTGATAATCTTACTGAAGAGTAGTGCTGGCAAGACAGTGACCTGGTATGGATTTTAAAATTAGATCAGTTTTTAATAACAGACACATTTTTTGTTATTCATGGTTAAGCTCTGCAGTATGTACTAGAACCACACTGCTCGTGGTTGTCTGCTAGATAACTGACCCTATTATTTCTCTTGAACCTCTATATGAAGTTTCTATGCAGTACTTATTTCCAAAGCAAAAGTTCTAGCTGAGCCTTCTATTCTTTCCACTTCTCACTGTAACTCCTTCTGCGATGCGCTTTATTCGATTCATTGTAGCTTTTTCTCCATTAATTGACCATTTACAATTCACTGGAACCATAACAATGACCTATGCACTACCAGAGTAATGGAGTGTCCCCCTGACACAGAGCCAGCCCACCTTGAAAGCCCTGACATTGCCTCCACCCCAGCGGATTAGTGGAGATGTGGTTTATATTAGTGACCTGAAGGAGGTTCATGCCCTCTGGGAGAAGGCTGTTCCCTGGAATGGCAGTGTGATTAATGGTTTATTTACAGCAGTGACATCAAGGCTGTCAGGACTCTTCATCAGTCTTTGATGTAAAACACACTAAGAGGCCCTAGGTCATTCTTATCTGCTCAGAGAAGAGAAATCAGAAATGAGGAGTGGTTCAGTGTGGCCACAATTCTGGTATGAATATTTTCCACGATGGCAAGAACAGAAGAAAATTACAAGGTCACATCTACTTCACTGGCCTTTACTGGTGAGACAGTGTGACCACAAAGAGACTGTCCCTGTTCTGCCTGGGGCATGACAGCAGGACAGCGCTAGTGACAGGCAGCTTGTTGAGAAAATGCAAATACCTACACCCAATCCACATGGCATTGTGAAGGGGGAGTGCTTCAGTTCAGCACAAATTACCAAACAGGACAGGTTTTTCATGTCCTGGGTGAGGATGAGCCTGGACAGGAAATTTTAGGGGTGACTGTGTAGTCCCCAGCACTATCATGTATAGTGTTTTCCAATTTTTAATATTTCACACTTCAATACTATTTTAGAAAAGGCTTCCACTCTTGAAAACTTCCTGTGTTCTTGCTGAGCTGGCTAAGCGTGGTCTGATTTTCCTCAGCTCTGTGTACTGGTGAATCCCACGCAGTTCGTGGGCCGGCTGATCGGTGAGATAATGCTGGGGCAGTGTCAGCCCTTTCCCTCAGCCCCCTGATGGGAAGGGGTTTGCTGGCACTCAGCACGTTTGCAGGGGCAGCTGGCTCCTCCCCTGGCTGATCCAGCTCCTGTGGTGCAGGACTCTTCCAGGAGAGCCCCTGAGTCAGGGGTGTTGCACAGAACTGTGCCCGTGGTGCTTTGGTGCTGCATTGCCTTCCCAGGGCACGCACTTACAAATGACTAAGATGCCTGAGAAGTTCTCTTGGGCCTACTTGAAATAACAAGTGAATGAAAACTTGAATGAAAACTGAATCTGAGCCAGATAAGACTGAAAGTAACACTGGGGAGGGAAGAAAGCTATGTTGGAGAGGCTCAGCTTCCCCAGAGCTTCTCTCTGTTAAGAGGTTTGGCACTTGTGCTATCAGCATGTTCCAACCCACTTGGCTTGGTGTGGGCTCCTCACTGCTGCCTGGTGCCAGAGCAGCACAACCCCAGGATGGCTTTTCTGTACCAAGAACCTGGCAGACTGCACTCCTTCTTTCTGGGTTAAGATCTACACACAGCAGTCTGTGACTGGCAGGAATGTGCATACGATATCCCTGTGAACCAAACCATTGATCTTAACAGAGCCTTGGCTTGTTCAAAACCCTGTTAACAGGCTTGCTTGGCAGAGCACATTTTGTGGGGCCTGCTCTATTCTTGGCTTCTTGTGGAGTACTGTATGGAAATTAGTGTATGCAGTGAGGACCACCCAAAGCAAATTATTTCCATTAGACTTAAAGAGTACTTAAACATAGGAGTGGAGCATGTATATTGCAGGGATTTCTCAACAGCAGGTGTTACTTAGGGGAAGCAGAAAGCCCCAGGATGTAGTAGGAACAAACCACCCAAATAAAGCAATCGAGAAAAAAATACAGAAGAAAATGATAATTTGCACACAATGAAAACAGAGCTAAATAAAGCTGCACTTCCCTGCCCTACCTTTAATTCTCTAAGAGGTCTTTAGATATTGCAGTAGATGGTCCCTAGCCCACTGTAGTATTTTCATTACAAGTATTTCCATTTAATTATACAGTTCTGTGTATAGAACCTAGAGCAGAAAGACTGGAAAAGACAGAAGAAACAAAAAGAAAAAAAATCTTTGTTGATGACTTTCCTTGTTTCTCTTTCCCCCCATTTCATGGAAGGTTCGAGGTAACAGAAGTTTATGTGGCTGATGAGTCACAACCAACAATCATTAAAGTCAATACACATTATATTTTAGTATTTTCTAGCTCTAGGAGAAAATTGCATAATTTTCTAATTTTCTAAGATTTTCCCAGACCACTCCCTTTGTAAAATCTGTGAAAGGGCTTTTAGCTATTTTATGATCAAGGCTTTGTCCCCTGTTCATCCTGCTTGTCCCAAAATGCACTTCAATAAACTCAGAACAAAGTTGCCCTCAGAAGACATTCCCTTTCTTCTCTCCCTCCTAAATTTCTTATGGGAACTCAAAAGCCCAGTTTGTTGAATGCTGCAGATTTGTTGGTGATGAGCAGCTGCAGCATAGAATTCAGCAAGGGAAACCTGGATTTTCTGGCACCCATCCTAGGAAACACCCAGACCTCCACCCTGTTTGTCTCCCACTGCTCTTGTCTCTGTTGCAGCCTAAGGCTCACCCCTTGCCGTGCACATCTCTTGGTCCCTTCTGTGCCACCCAGAGGGAGAGCTTTGCTCCTCTGATGCCTGCCTGTCTGCTGGAGGGGACATGCACAGCCTGAGATGCTCAGGGCTGTAACCTACAGTGTCCCAAAGTGTGTACACTGTGTGAGAAGCCAGCAAGAGTTAGTCTGCTCACATATTAGATGGGAAGCTCTGTCCCTGGGGTGCAGAAGCAGGGCATCTGGAGCTGCTCCGGGCTGCTGCTGGTCACATCAGGCTGAAAAGCTCCCTGCTTTTGTCAGACTCCTTCCTACCCCCAGTGTCCCAGTGGACAGGAGAGACTGTTCTCCCCTCACAGGGAGAAGCAGCTGACGTACATGTACAATGTTTTAGGAGACCAGCAACCCACGGGTTAAAATGCAGCTCTGCTACAAGCTCTGTTTTAGGTACAGCTCAGTCATTAGCAGCTGAATCATATCTGCTTCCCGGATCCCCTCCTCTAGGGGAAGGCAGCCCTGCCAGCTCCCTGCATGACTCGCAGGAGGACCTGCCGGCTTGCTGGTCCTGCTTCCCACCCAGGAGCCAGCTCCCCACCCACACTGCCTGCAGGAGGAGGTGCACAGGCTTCATCCAGCAGTCACTGCAAAGCAGGAACAGGGGACAGTAGGCTCTTTTTCCCACTGGCATTAGTTAATGGATGGGTCACAGATTATTTCTAAACCTTAATTCCTGCATCAGAAGTCACAGCTTGAGCAAGCTGCTTTGCCTGTGCTCCCCCTAATCAGCATGTCAAATTTCTACAGTGTGCTGTATCTAGAGTCTAACATTGCTCCTTGAGTCTGACATAACCTGCTTTACATCGCACAGAGTTCTTGGTGTGG
Organism: Cisticola juncidis; assembly: GCA_013400215.1. Taxonomy (NCBI): domain Eukaryota; kingdom Metazoa; phylum Chordata; class Aves; order Passeriformes; family Cisticolidae; genus Cisticola; species Cisticola juncidis. The sequence goes on from VXBR01005144.1 coordinate 222,369, forward strand.
GATATATTGCAGGGTCTGACAGTCCTTACGTTGCATGTAACAGTTCTTCAGGTGCCAGATTTTTCCAGTTTAACATGCAGCAGATGTGCTCAGGGTCTTTTTGGAGCTGTTTTAAAAAACAGCTACAGTCAATGTATTTTCAAAGCTGGCTGGCTAACTAATGTGTCCTTGTTAAAGGATGAACTTTTTCATAACTACTACTGGAATGTCTTGTCATTTTTCAGTGCTTTGTCTATGAAACATTGAGTTAATCACTTTTAAAAATTACTGCCAGATTGTTGATATGATACATTTTTCAAAAATTTTGGCATCCAGAAGAAAAGTTAATGGCTAATAGTCAAGCTCTGACAAAATTCAGTGTTGCATTTTTCAAGGTATTACAACTTTTGAATTCTAGATGTTTCAATTATCAAGTGCCTGTGGCTTTTATATGAGGTGTCTGAAACATAGCTATACTAAAGGGATATGTAACACTGACAAACCAAAAATCAGAGCAGCTGCAATTCTCCAGGCACATTATCCCCTAAGAGTTACAAGAAATCTCTCTTGAAGAGTGCAGGTGTGAAATGGGTATAATGCTGCTACATCAGAGTTAAAGACAAAAATCCTTTTGAATTAACTGGGAACAGTGTCAAAGCCAAGAAATAATGTCTGAAGCAAATAGAAACCTTCTTGCACTGTGGAAAACAAGAAATGGTGTATTTCTGTATATGAAGTTTTGTTTGACAAGGATTGAGTGTGAGGCATGTGGTCTTCTTCCCCACTCACAGAAACAAGCAACATTGATCTTGGAGTTTTTACCATATTTTGGAGGTGTCTATTCTTCTATCAAAGTAGAAAAACAACAATAGTGGTGTCTTTTTCTTATACACTGGAATGCAGAGTGGTTTTCTGCAAGGATGGACTGTACTGTAGTCAGGATACAGGAATGGGGGGAATGGGGCTCAGGTGTGAGAGGATAACACTCCTCTCCATTGGCTTGCTGGGACATTGTTGCCTGCTCTTGAGCTGGACTGAGATGTGTAAGTTAGTTTTTTCTGCCCCTCAGTGTGGTGTTGGGGGTTGTTGTGGGACACCTCCATGAGTGAGTTGTGTGCCTCTTGCAATACCCAGCCACAACAACTTGTCCCACTCAGCCCAGAGAGAAAGGACCATCAGCTGTGCTGGGCCTCACAGGAACAGATGAGGCAAGAGTTGCATGTTCTGTGTTAGACAAGTTTCTTATGATCAGATGGATGGAGGAGCTCTTGAGTAGGATCTGAGGCATTTATTTATGGTAGGCCAAGTCCGATACGACAAAGATACTGCCCAGCCAGTCTCCCAACCTAGAAGCACCCAAATGACATAGGCCTTTTCTTTAGGTTCTCCTGGCATTTAGGGCTACTGAACTTTCCCAGTAGTGCCCAGGGCTTTGGCTGAACTTAGACTCAGAATTATAAGTTCCTCTGCTGAAGTCCCCAGGGATACCAAGTATGCTGAGGCTCACACTGTGCACCTAACCACAATGGGCATGACTACCCTTTGCAAAGTACTGGAAGCTACTTCCCTCTTTTAAAAGACGGCAAGAGAAAAGAAGCCGAAGCCCTGCCACTTTCTATTCCCTCTGTCCCTCAAGGTCTGGCTCTCTCCTCAGTTTGAAGGAATTCAGATCCTCTGGTCTTGTCAGCTGAGAGAGTCCTACCCTTCATCTGCTGTACGAAGAAAACTGACTCCCGTCTCACTTTTCAGCATGTACCCACCTTGTCTCACCAAAGTGATCAAGGCTCTGATGAGAGCCTGTGCATGGGATGGAGCTCATGGTGGTGTAGCAGGCATGCCCTGGGCAGCATGGAGCACATCCTGATGAAGATGCCAACCTGTCCTACACACAGTCCCTGGTCTGGAGGCATGGGACTAGAAGCCACAAGTGCCTGACAGTCACATCCAGGATAATGAATTCACGTCTTGCCCTCTGTCTTCTCATGCTTTTGTTTTTGTCTGTTTGTGTCACAGAATTTAATTTAAAATCAGTTTTACTAGCATAAATGCTGATGTTACTCAAGGGAACTGGGCTTTACTGGCAGCACGAGAAATGTAAAATACAGCTGAAGGAATGAGCACAACACATTTACAAGCCCTGAGTCAGCACAGGCGCTACACTGTAATCAAGAACATCGCCTGTTTACTTCAGTGTGATTAGTATCAGTCATCTGCTCTTTGTTAAATGGTTAGATCCTTGATAATAGGAAGTTTCTCAGAGTTATATTTGGAAGTGCCATCCATCTCTCAAGAATTTACCTGCTGGCCCTTCACCTTGTGTGGCAGTAGCAATGGCTTTGGCATCAGGGTGGCCGGTGGCAAGGCTAGTCCAGCTGGAGATGCTGGAACTCAGGAAATCCCAGAGGTGAATCAGAGCTGAAAATTAATTGCTTTTTAATTTAGCTCAGATCTGTGTGCCATATCTGAATTAAAGTAATGCCTGAGATAGTAATAGTGTTCCTGGTTATGCTAAACTTTAAAAGGAATCTCTTAGCTTTATGCAGATTAGCTTCATGCTTGGTCTTTGACATGGAAACAATTACTGCTTGAATGTGGTCTCCTTTTCACTGTCATCCTGAATTTGCCTTGCCTCTTAGAAAACTAATGCATGTCAAAAAGATTAATGGATTAAACATGGCCAGAGCTAAGCCTATTACACTAAAGCCCCTTAAAATCAATCCATAGCTTGTAAAGGAAGAGATCACCTGAAATACAAGCCTCTGGGAATATCTACAGGATGCCATGACCATCCCTACCCCAGGGCTTCTGTTGTAGGCACATCTAGACTGGACATGCCAGCCCTGAGTGTCACACAGGCCAAAGCTGGCCGCTGGGGCTCAGGGTGAGCTTCTTGCTACCTCACCACCACCCAAGCCATACCCTACATAGCTAGCTCTAGCATTGGGAAAGATCTGCTCTCAGATTAATTTACTGGGCTGCGTTCCCCTTGACTTCCCAGAGGTTTCTTTTGCAATTTGTGATCTGGGCTCAGACCCCAAAGAGGCTGCTCCAGAGAATCTTGCTGTTGTCATCTTCCACTCTGCCTGCCCTGTGGAGCCTCATGCTTCCTTGCTGCTCCATGATGTCTCTCAGCATTTTCTCAAGAGGTTTTGAAGAATGTTTCACAAATTATTGGCCTAGCCTGCCAAAAAAATTACCCATCTTGTTTATCTGTGTTCCAAATTATTTACCACAACTGGTCACTTTAAAATATAGTTTACACAGTGTTTGAACAGTTTGTTTCCTATAATTTAAGGGTTATCTTTAGAGATTTTTAAACATTCTATAAACTTTTTTAATAGGTAATTATTTCATATATAAAACGGAAATGGAGAAAGGAATAAGAAAACCTGATCGTTAAACCAGGGTCTTTAGAAAAGAGGAGGGAGTTACTCTTTCAAGTCTAGAGCTGACATTACCTTTCTGCTCCAAGATCCAAAGCAAACACTATGCCTTAGGAAAACCACACCTGGAATTTACATCCACTGGAAGCTGCACAAAGGGAAGACTATAGAGTTCTGATGCTTTTCAAGCCAACTTTGCATGTGTTCATGCTGAAGCCAAAGAGATTTCCTACACAGTAGGGTACTGCTCCACTATTGGCAGCTGTGGCCAGGTAGCAGAGCCTCCATGTCTCCAGTTTCATGCTTCCTGTGAAACTTACAGTGGAAGATAAGCCTTATAAAGATATAAACTTTCCACACTGTGGCAAGGCAGAAGCACTTAATACAATACATCAAGATTTTCCCAAGTCAGATTCTGAATTTGACCTCAAGGCTGCAAGACTTGCCCATATCTAAATTACAAGGGTTTAGGAGAGTTTATCTTATATATGGGGAATATAATACTGGAGTCAAGTAGAGGCAGTGTGAGCAAACACCTCACATCCCCTAGGGTGTGGTGTTCAGTCCACTCCCAAACCACCTGGTTGTGTTGCAGTTATCTCACTTCATTTGACTGCAAATTATAGCCAGTGATCTCCTGAAACATGACAGCTCTATACTTGTTTGCAGGTCTCTTGATACTGAAAAATCAGATGAACAAATTTGCTGCAAGTAGATTCAGACTAAGACAAAATCTTTTCAGGAATATCACTTAGATGTCAAAAACAAAAGAACCCAACAAGCAGGCCAAGCAAAAGGAAGTGAGAATCACCAATCCTGTATTTCCCTGTGAAATACAAGGTCTTTGAGAAAGTACAGAGGGTCTTGAGTCAACCAACAGTTAACTAAGGTTACAAGTTGTTTTGACTGTCTCTGCAGTTATGCTTTCAGATGTAGGGCAGCTTGATTCTTAGAGGTGTTTATTCATTCTTTTCTGGAAAACGATTCTTCTTGAAGTGATGTCAGATGGTAAAACTCTCACGCTGAGAAATTTAAAATACTTCCAGTGTAGAATCTGAAAGTAAATAATATTACAAATTACACTTATAAAATACAATGGAACAACCTTGCTCTCTATGTCAGTGTTTACATTGCACAGATTTGACTGATGGACTAGAATCTGATTGATTGTCCAAAAATGCTCACCATATGTCCCTTGTCTTGATTCCAGGAGACCAGATAAACATACAAGGATTTCTTGAGAAGAAAGATTTGGTAAAGACCATATACATAAAATTTAGTACTTTGTGAATAAGAGATGTTTTGTCTCCACAGATAGTCTTATTTTTAAAAACATGGTATCTTTCCATTTAGCTAGGAATGCCATAGCACAATTTGTTTGTTTCTTTTATTAAGGAAAACAAGGCTAGCCTGAGAATGTTTTCCTGTCTTCCTTTTTCCTTACTCGTTTTCAGGATGAGCCTCATGATGTAAATAATATTGACAATTTGAATTCACTCTAAAAAACAACAGCAAAAGTGTTTTGTCTTTCTGCAATAGCAGTGTAAAAGTTTAGACACTGGCAGGAGCACCCTGAGGGGTGTAAGGTCACTTGTTGGGTTTTTTACATCCATTCTCTCTTCATTTCAAATGACCACTGGAATGTCATGAGCATTTGGAAATCGCTGCTTTTGCCTTGAAGGTATGTTGAATCTTTGCTGTGGAGAATGACCATAATGCTTTAAAATCTAACTGACCATCAACATTTCCAGATGTGTAAGGAGGACTGATTTCTTTCTCAAAGCTCCTTTTCAATACACAGCCAGCCAGCAACACAGTTCAGAACATATGGAAAAGGCACCAGAAGTCTGACCTTCTGCTGGAAGAGACCTTTACTTGAGATTTGTCCAGTGTGTATCTTACATAGAAACTAGTGCTAAGTATACAAAGCAAAACCACATTTTTGGCTTTAGAGAAACGAATTGCAGCTCCTGACAATCCAAAAGAATGCAGGCTACAGAAAAAGGAAGAAAAAAATGAATGCATCCAAAGTAAAAGAAATCCAACATGCATAAATCCAGACCCTCCCAAATGTTGTCTTTAAATTAAAATATCAAGGGAGAAATTTACTTTGATTGACACAGTATTATTTCTGCTAAAATGGTCCTGTGTAACTTACTTTCTGCATGCACATCTACAGTAATAGTGATTTTAATGATTTTAAATTATTGTTGATTCTTTAACAGAGCACTAAAGGAAACAATATTATTAATTTTTGAGAATAGAAAATCCTCGTACAAATCAAATTACACTTGCAAGGTGTACATATTATATATATTTCTTCTATTACATTGTATATGTAATGCAGCCTCATATTTATATAATATATAATAATACCATAGTTCCTTCTTCAAAACAAGAGTCTTTTGCTCTTTGTCTCTTTTCTCCTCTCCATATAGCAACTCAATATACCTTTAAATGAGTAAAATTCCCAAAGCAACAAGCAAACAAAAACCTAAAGCTTGATTTTGTGTTGTAATACCATGGCAGTAAATGAGGACTCAGGAAATGTCCTATTCCAAATGCATAGCTAATAACAGAGATTTAAGGCACTGTTATAAAACATAAACTATTCACCAATTCTTCTCTGGGCTGTACTCCAGGGAAACTGTATTCTGCTTTGCAGAATTCTAGGGCTGACAGAACTGTAAATAGAATAAATGTCTATACTGGAAAAAGGTTTTGCTTTTCCACATTGAAATTATCTCAGAGAATTTATAAACCTAAGAGTGAATAACACTTGATTTTGTCAAACCCCAGGTATGATAAACATATCCTCTCAGAAGTGCATTTATTTTTGTTGTAAGGTGGCAGCAGCAGACTTGTTAGTTGTATGAATTACAACTTGTGAACAATGCAGGACCCTGAGCTAGGGGGGTTGTTTTGAGGTTTTCCTGCAGAGTATGATGCCTATGTCAGTCCAAGTATTGTTTGATTCTCCAGTGTCTGACATGCTGTTTCACTTCATTTTGTGGCAGAATTTGGCCTCAAATCTCGGGAAGTAAAAGGTGGTTACACAGCTTTTTGCAGTTATCACTCTTGCTGTCAGTAAATGCTGTGGATCCTGCCATACCTTCAGCCTTTTAGAAACATATGGAAAAAATGTATTTCAAGCTATAGGAAGTTATTTTCACATTGGAGAAAGGAGTGTAAAAAGAGCTTTTTATATTAGTTTAATTGGGTCAGCTTATAGGACCAGCCATTTGGCAACAGCAAAAGTTTCTTCTTGTTGTTAATTCTCCCCTTGGCATTAGACCACATTGAAATACGTTCTGTTTTTCTACCACGGATATTACACTTATATATTTTCTCTTATTTTGATAAAGTCATCACATGATGGATTAAAACATGAAATAATTCAAAGACTGAAAGATGGCTCATCCAAAATACTGACTGCACTTCTATTTTATTATTTGAGCCGTTCCAAATTTCTTCGCAACTTGTAAAAGCCTCCCAGATTTTTTCATTCTTTGACTGATGTACAGAGGAATCTCCTGCAGAAGCCCTCACTTTATCTTTAAGATGTTGACTCAGGGAGGAGTTGATGTCCTCCTTTGTCTTGTCCAGGTTAAGCATGGGGTTTGTCCTCAAACAAGGGTTCCTTGTACAAGACATGGCAAACAATTAATAATAGCAGTATCCTGAGGGTACTTGGTGAGGGGTGACACAGGTGAATGCAGCTGTAGCCACAGGGTATGTGAGAGAAGCACTCATGCACAAAGAGCAGACAAGAAAGTGAGAAAGGAGACAGAAAAGATCCAGGGACACTTAAGCTGTCAGGTCCAGCAAAACAGGGGTAGGTTGGTGTAGACTTAAAAGATCCAAAAGTGAGCAGCAGAAATTCTGGGTGGTTATATAGGCTGCTGAGTCCAGTCACAGTTATAGGGAAGGGACAGAATAAGATTTGTTCCTGGCAGTTTTTAGCTGTACAATAAAATTCTATGAAACATTTTAGGAAAAGGTGTTGCTAAGGAGCATTTGTAGATGAGCCTCCAGGGATATGTCAGGATATAATGCCAGGTCTTCATACAAATACATCTCATACTGCAAAAATCTGTGTGAAATTGATCCTTTAGTCACACTTTGTTGGCTTCTTAGATAACTTCTCTTCACACTTGAAAAATGAAGAGGATGTAAAAATAGCAATATGCCATGGAAATCATCAGGGATTGCTTATGTCTGCCCAAAAGTAGATATATTGCCTCTGGAACCATTTTGTATCTGCTGAAGTCATTAGATTGTTGGATGATTAGCTTGGGGAGGAAGGGGTTGAGGTCCTTGGCCACAGTGCCCAGCACTGGATAGCAAAGCCCCATCTGTTCCAACAGGCTTTCCAGCAAGTGTGTTCTGTTAAAATAAGTTGTGCCTCTGGAACGAGATCTTCTTGGTATCAGTACACATGGGCATTGACATGTTCCTAGTCCATATTTTTAGGAATTCAGCTCCTTGTTAGCTAGTGGAACAGCCTGGTGTCAGAAGGCAGCCCATAATGGAAAAAAGCCCATGGGTTTACACAGAAACAAGCTGATATGTGAATGAGAATTTGTCAGCCTTGGCAGGGCACACTGTTATTGAAATGTCCTGTCTTTCCCACCAGCACAGGGTGGTTTATGCCTAACAATGAGAGGATAACTGAAGACTGGGAGGGTTAGAAATGATTTCTTTTGGACCCAACAGACCCTGGACTTTTTACTACCATTACTACAATTATGTGTGTGCAGAAAATTCTCCAGGGGAATGAGCAAGGTCTGTGGTTATATCACAGCATAACATATTCACATGATGTCCTGCCCTGATTCATCCTGACAGTTTATGCCCTCCAACTTTCTGGCATGAGACTGATGAATGGGTAGAGGTCCCAGGTCAGTGGAATGGAGTTTGGTATTTCAAACCAGGGACTCCTTTCTTTTTTCTCTCTCTCACATGAGTCTGCATTAGAAGTTGCTGTGCATCAGACCAGTGAAGGGAGGAGAAACCACTCATTGCCATTTCCTCACACTCAACTTTGATCAAATGTTATAATATTTTTAGTGAAAAACATCCTCATCAGCTCCAACACCAATCAGTTGATTTAATATATATTTCAACTTAAAGGTTTCAAAGTGCCATTTATCTTAAACTAAGCTCTGATCTTGTTTTTCTGAACATGCTGAACTGCTTCCTCTAGTCACATCCCAAATCTCCAACAGCCTTTTTCTTGCTCAGCCCAGTGGTCTCAGGGGGGCAGCTGATGTGGCCTCCTGCTCCTTCTCCCTCAGCCCTGTCCCTGGGGTGGTAAACAACCATCACCTCTGGCATGGTGTTCATATCTGGAGCTGGAAAGAATGGAAATCGCCTCTTGTAGAACATTTTGAGTTCTCTGACATCTCTTTGCAAAAGAAACGGCCTCCAGGATCTGATTTGGATTCCACTAAAGCAGTTATCTAATAATCCCAATGTATGCAATTTTTTCTCATTTTTACATCATGCAGCTACATTTATTTAACTGTCCTCACTAAGACATTGTGACAGGACAGTCTCTGCCCTTTAATTCAGCACCGAGACCACAAAAAGATTGCATGTTACTTCTGATTATTCTTTTTGCTTCGTACTTTTTCAATTTTCAATTTTTTATTTTTTAAAAGATGAAATTAACTCAATGGTGCTGGTCTGAAAGTAGTTTACTGGGTCAAAGCCTCAGCAAGCAGGGAGAGAGAAGGACCATCTTTTGATGACCTGAGAACAACAGGTCCCCAGGGGAAAAAACAGCAGTGTTTCCTGGAGTGGGTTTTGAGAATGGGTTCAAGATGCACATTTTAATAGCCAGTTACACCACACCTTTTCCAGCACAGCCCTGATCTCCACACCACAGAACTCCCAGGGGGAGACAATGGGTGCAATGAATTCTATCAGCTGAGTTGGATAGTACATTAATTTCTTCCTCTGCAAAGGAAGTTCCTAGGTATTCTGCTGGCCCTTCTCACTGTGAAGGGTGCTGTGGTCATTAACACTAGTGAAGAATTTTCCATTATGTTATCTAAAAGAGATTTGGTTTTAGGATTTAATAATGTGTAGAAATAATTTTGTTGAGTGCAGAGTAGGTAACTAAAATTAGGATTATAAATTGATCTTTCTGTAGTTCATATCTAGGAATATAAACATGAATTTAAAAGCTTAACATTCATGACCAGTGTTTTAAAATAATGCTCCTGTAATTTCATGTGTGGTGATCTCTGGAACACTTAAAGAGCACGTTTTACATCACTAAAATGTCAATGTGCACTTTTTGTGTAATCAGAAGATATGTTATTCATTATGCAAACAGAGATTTGCACAGTTCCTTAGGAAATAGGCCAGTATGTCTCTGCATCATGTGACTTTTAAAGGGATTTTAATGGCTAAATGTGGTACAAGTCCTCCCTTCCATCTTACTATTCAAAAGGGGTGGAAATTCACTGGTAACATACAAAAAATACTTGGCAAAGTATGGGTTTCTGCTGTTGTCCTAAACTTCACGTAGCAAATTCTTCATTCCCTGAGTCCTAGGCATTCAGACTGTAAAAAAGATCTTTCTAAATAAAAAGGTTTAAAAGATGGTTTTCAAAGCTGAGGTGTGCTTTGGTTCAGAGCTCTTTCAGGCAGGGCAGTTCATCATGCAGGGACAATATGGATTTATGCATGTTTGCCTTTCTGCAAAGGCAAAAATGTAATGGCTTTCTCCCTACCAAAATTACATGAAACCACCTATTTTCTTCAAGGGGTTTCTTTGTGGAAGCCACATCTCTTTCAGAAAAAAATCTTTTGGTGCTGCCACACCAGGGTCTGACAGTCACAGGTCAACACACATTTCATGTATTTCATGTGAGAATTAGATACTTTTAATTTACTATGGGAAAAGAGTCTTTAAGGTTATGTACCTAACATTTTTAGTTGTTGCTGCTATTAGAGAAACTAAGGCAGAAAAGCATGCTAAAAAAGTAACAGTATCAGCAATGTTCCAGTAATTTTCTCCCCAGTTATTTTCTGCTGTAATTGTGGGAGCACAGCAGATTGGGCCGACAGTTCACAATATTTTGAAAGGCCTTGTTAAAATTTAGAAGACTAATTCTATTGCACAAGAAAGGAAATCTTCATTTATCGCCAGGATTTCACATATTTATGCCGTCAGCAAATGTCTTTTGTATTCCTCACTCACCCAAAGCCCCATCATAACTCATTAAAAAGAATTTTATTGCAACAAACTGGTTGCCATTGTTCATATTTGGAGCCATTTTTTCTAAGATGCCTCACAGTAAATCCTCAAAGGACAGGGGCTCTGTTGTGTCCCTCGTTAAATTATCTCCCTGGATCTCCATGTGCGCTGCCCAAAGGAAATGGGAAAGCTGAGAGGCAAGCACATGGAGCTGGGGGCTGAGCACCTGGCAGTGCTGAGGAGAGCAGCAGGGCTTAGACTCTTACCTCTGAGGGATCTGAATGCTTTGCTTGTCTTCAAATTTATTAATCCCAAGCTCTCCTCAAGAGATAAGCCACAGAGGATAATCACTTAATGAGATCCTGGGCATAAGGTGATTTTGAATTGAAGAAGCACCAAGACATTATTTTGTCCAGAATCACTCATGATGCTTGAATGCTAATGAAATTAAAAGGATTCAGTAAGTATTTGCCTTATTTTAAAAGTACTACAGACTGTCCCTGGATCTCATGAGAATGAAGCTCTTTCTGTTTTCTCAGTGCATGAACAGATATTAAAAAGGACCATTTAGGCAGAAGAAGAGTTTTCATTTTGATTTCCTACAGAAATGGGGCAAAAAGGATCCTAGTGTGTGAGTTCCTGTCCAAATAATTCCAAACCCACAGACTAATTCTTACCAATTTAGCAGAGGAGATCTTTCATAGATATCAGCCCCTGCAAACTTTGTGAAAATCAACATCTGGGCAGAGGAGAAAGGCCCCATTAATGCTTCAATCCATGAAGGAAATCTCAGCTGCTCTCCATGCTGTTTGACTGCAGACAGCTGTTGCCAAGCCTGCAGGTATATCTTGGCCAGATGCCCATGGCCTGTGGCCTCAGGTTTCCACATGGCCAGCCAGATTCCCACACTTATGCTCCAGAAAAAGGAGCCTGGGGTGGAAAGGTGAAGCAGGACACAAATTTGATTTCATCCCTTCCACTGCTATTCCACTGTCCTGTTTCACTTGCAGATTAGGTTCCAGAAACAAATGTCTGCAGGGATTTAAATCCCACTGCCTGCAATTTCTACTGTATTTTGGAAATCCCATCACAGAAATAGAGTTCTGTCATGCTTGGTAACTAATCATAGATTGATTAATTTGATATCACTTGTGTCAAGTGCCTATTTAGGTGCTTAAGTGAGAGACAAAGATGACAAAAGGACTATAATTACAGCCAAGTCAGCGTGGTTTCAGAAAAAAATGGGACTTGTTAAATGCTCCTGATGTTAGAGCTCTAGAGGCAAGGGTGGATGGGGCAGGGTAGCTGGCACAGTGGACTTCTGTGGTGCACTAACACACAGAATCCTGATTATAAAGCAGTCCTTTTGTGTATCTAGCAAAAAGAAACTTAACAAGTGACTTAAGCTATGGCTAGCTGACACCTCCAATGAGGTCATCAATACACAGATGTAACTAAATAGACCAGGGATGGCTCTGTGTTGTCACAGGGATCAGCGTTAAATACACTGTTACCTACTGAGGCCTTTAATTACCTTCAGAAAAATATTAAATTTCTCCTGATAAAAGTTTTGCAAACATTAGTGTGTTCTCAGCATAATTTAAAGTTGGGAAGAGTCACCTTCTCTGGAGTATTTTTTTAAGAACAGGTTAGCCGTGGTCTGTTGAGGATGGTTGGATCATCCTTTCTCTGTAGGGGGATAGACCAGACTTGGGGTCCATTCCAGGGTTACATGTCTGTTGGCTTTCACCCATAAAGTAACTAGGTTTGGCTAATCATCTATGACTTAGGTTTTCTCAAAACTTTTCACTGACACAATACTTTAAAGAGTACTAGCATCCACAAGTAAAAAGTCCATGCAAGACAGATACATGTACAGTCATGGCTCATGCTTAGCTTTGTTACCATGAAGGAGGTTGTGAATCCTTCCTAACTGATGAGTATGTCTTCCAAATGATGGTGTCTCTTAAGCTATGAAATGGAAAATCATTCAAACAAACAAAGAATAGAAATATTATTTCCATTTGTATTTTCAAGGAAGGAACTGCCTTTAGTAAACTTTTGCCAAGTCAAATTGTCTTTCAACAAGACAAAATGCATGCAGCCTAGTGTAAGCAACTCTATGAAATCTGGAAACTCCTAAATGGGTGAACCTTCATTGACCAGTGTTTGGAAATTGGGTGGTCTAAGACAAGAAAGAATCTTTGCACTCCTAGTCTGACTCCAAAGTGTTGTGTTTACCCTGCTGTAGTTTTGTAGTAGAGCAGTGCTGCTGAATAGGCACAGTTAATAAATCCTTACGTGTTGGTGTTGTGGCTAGCTCCATGCAGAAAGGGAAGGGCAGGGCCCTTCCATTGCTTGGATAACCACTGCCAAGCCTGTATCTGATGGGATCCCAGCTCTGTCAGAGGAGAGCTCCTTTCATGGCCACATACAAAAAAAAGAAGGCATTTCTGCAGTTCAGATATTTGACAATCCAATGCCACTGAGGAACCAGAGAGGCTGTGAACTGCTCTCACAGCCCAGACAGGGATCCTCTCAGTAGGTGGTAGAGATTTAGGCAGCTTTTTTTGAAAAATCTTACTACTCCCACTTTTTCTGCTGGGTTTCCCACAGGCAGGGGAGCAGTTGCCTTCCAGAGGGGGACTTTTTTGCACTGATGCAAACTGGTTATACATACAGGCAAGAAGCTGCTCTGTTGTTTGAGTCAAGTAGTGCAGAGGGACCAGACCCCAAAGAAGGAGAAGAGATTCAGTCACCTGCCTGGGCAGCCGTCATTACTGCCTGCCCCATGGCAGCTGGGAGGAGAGAGGTAGCTCTGGCACTGGGCTGGGCTCCTGGCTTGGGACAGGAGATGCAGCACTCAAGGAAATTAAGTGTGGGCATAGGCTGGCTCTTCTAGTGGGGGGTGATGCACAGTAAATCCCACACACATATCCATGCTTACATAGGCTGCTTCCAGAGAAGAGGAGAGAAAAATGCCAGCTCTGCAGCGAGCTGTGCCTGTGGGTGAGCTCAGGTGCTGATGCATTCCCAAATGAGGGTGCTGGGAAGAAATGAGTGGCTGATGCTGTGGCTCCAGAGCACAAATCATGGAATCTCCTTACTCTGCCTGATACAATAACCAGATGAAACTGCTCGATAGACATCATGAATCATCACCCCTAAATGCATATGTTACACAGCTGTGCTCTGGGCCAGCCACTTTCCTATCAGCATGTCTCAGGGCTAAATCCTCTAGAAGCAGAGAGAAGTAGTCTGTTCTTCCTGCCCAAATGGGTGCATTTCCCCAGACTTGCTGCATGATTGTGTCTGATCAGGTCCAAGCAGGCATTGTAGCCCAGCAGTGTGAGAAAGCAGTGCAGGAGCAATGTGCTAGCTCAGTGCTTACTTACAGCAAGGAACTGGACTGGTTCATGGAACCGCTTCAAAACTCTACAAGGCTTTTTTTCAAAGACAGAAGTTTATCAAGCCATGCGCTATTATCCCTAAAACGAAGAATTTGCCAGTTTGAGTTTTACTCTGTTTTGGTTTTGTTTTAAAAGCCATGGTATTTATATCAAATGCTTACCCAGGAGAAATATTAGAAGAATGTAATAAAGCTTGTAAAATTAGACACTCAAGAAATACCAGAGTCAAAGAGCAGTGCAGTCTTTACTCTTCTCCATTGCTTTAATGGTAGTGTTTAACCACATCAATGCAAAGTCTCTCCTCCTCCTTGTTTAGAGAGAATGATTGTTTCTCAAATAATATTACAGATTTTTCTTATTCAGTACCTAGCATTCTGCCTTATTTACTTGTGATATTTAAGATAAAACTCTTTGTTCCTGGCTTAGTTTGATGCTTGCCATTTTGGTAACTTGGTGGTTCACAAACATTACCACAGTTATTTTTCTGGAGCTTTATTGAAATAAGTGTACGGTTGATGACTGTGTGCATGGGAAGTTAGCCAAAGAAAGGTAAAAGAGAAAAATCTGGGTATATTCTAGGAGAGGGGTCCACTGTGTGAATGCTCGTGCAATTCAGCAAACAACTCAAAGCAGATTAGTTCAGGCTCCTAAAAATAGAGGAATATGCAGAAGGCCAGTGAAGAGTTTAGTTAATCTACTCTAGTATTTTCTAGGAAGAAATGAACTGTGAATCTTATTTCCTGGCCCATATTCTGCTGCATTACGTGTGAAACGAACTTTTTCATCTGCTGTCCCCAGCCTCATGTCCTAAAATAAATTATTTTCTACAGAATCTGGATTATATGAACAGTTTTATATTATATCTAAGTCTATTGTATTTCTGAAGCTTCTCTTCCCTTTGCACTAACTTTGGTAAGGGATTGTATGGAAAAAATTCTAACTCCTTGTGGAGTTGCAAGACAGTATCCCAACAAACAAGCATGAAAGGAACTGCTTTAAGCTTGTAGCGACAGCCTTGCTTCAGGCTTTAGCTGATACTACCAAACTTAGTTTTATAACTACTGGTCTTTACCGTTTCCCTGTACATAACTTCCCAGTTTGCTTTTAAAAGACAATTTCTTCCCCAAGTATTTTACAACACAACACTGTTAAGGCATTTATTTGTCACCTGAACTGCACCTGAGGCCTTAAAAAGTATTACACAGACCTCTGGCACTTAAAATAACATAGTTACTGGCCATCCATAATTGCTGCTTATCCACAGGGACCTAGGCAAGGGCAGAGAGAGAGGCCACTGCTCACCATCTCCTCACACAGAGGGATGGGGAGCACCAGAGGAGCCGGGCTCAGTCTTGGCCTTGGGACGGGGAGATGCTCTGGTAAGCAATGCCTTTGTAGGTGGGTGTTTCTCATCTCTGCCCACTGATTCCTACCACTTCTGCCTCTTTGCTGCATTCATTGCTGTCCCTCTGCTATCCCCTCTCTGAGGCTCCCCACTCTCACAGTCGTGACTTGAGTGTCACTGTCCCTATGTTCCTGCAGCCAAATTCCAAGTCCCACCCTCAGAGCAAGAAGGCTTGAGTGTTTTTCTTGTAAGTGTACAGTGGGTTTTTTTAATGTGAGCTTAAAAATGGGGGTTTTCCTCAGGCTTTGTTCTCAGACATGACTGAAATATTTGGGCCCAAACTTTTAAAAATGTGTTTGAAGAAGAATTTAGGCTTGGTTTCCTTCAGTCCTGCTTCTGGTGTTTGTTGTTACTGTTTTAAAGGGGAAAATGGGCAACTGTTGCAGAGTTGGGAAAGGACTGAGAAGCACTACAGACAGGTCAGGCTAATCATGCAGTCTGTGTTCTATATATGTAAAGAACTTAAGGTGTTTATATTACCCCAAACAGTGCTTGACAGCAGAAAGCATTTATATGCTATCCAGTATCTGTGAAATCTATCATAAGTGCTTTTATAGGATGATTTAACATCAATAATAGTTCCATTTCATGCCAAAAATATTTATACTCTATGATTGCTACAACCTACATATTAATCAAAGACAGCAGAAAAAGTACAGTGGGTGAGAGAAGTTAGGACAGAGTTTCCCTTGCAAGCATACCAGGGGCCATGGAGTGCTCTTAGGCCCCCAAATTTCAGGAGAAATGAAGTTTTTGTCTGACTGGTATGGCAGCTTGAACAAAAGACAGATTCTGATGAAGAAAACAAGGACAGACAGAAAGCTTCAGCTCCTTGATGGTGGGGTAAAAGCCAAGGAGGGAGGTAATGGCACTACAGTCCTTTTGATAAAGGCTCGATGAGTGAGGCTTGAATCAGTTAAGCAATGCAGTAGCTCTGCTGACTCACAGCTCAGGACCTAAAATCCTGGAGGCTGGAGGCCTGGACTGGGAACACAGTGTTAAATTGAAAGGAAGATGCCTTCTAATTTGATGTGGTGGCAAGCACCCTCATTTTTCCAGAAAGATGTGATGAAGTAACAAATGCTTTGTTGCAGCATACCTAACTTACTCCTTCTGTCCAGTGGTTTTTATATCACTTTGTCAACAGGATGTATTTTGTGGCTGCTCTTCATTTACATATACAAAAGGGCAGTTTATATTCCCTCTGTAGGACTGTCCATATTTCATAGGGCCAGCTGCCTGCAAGAAGTTTTGGAGGGTAAAACTAAATGAATAATTTCATACTAAGTCACAAAAAATACATGTGAAACATATTTTTTCCACTCTGGCTTTAATTTACTTGGTCACAATGTCACAGGGGACTAATTTTGCCATTTTCTGGAGGCATGATTGCATTATTGTTGTGTATGTCTGTCTGGTTTTATCAGCCATGTGTGGCATCACATCAAATAATATGAAGTGACATGACTAGTAGAGTCTGATGGGATGCTCTGGGAGAGCCTCTGAGCAGAGATGTCATCTTTAATGCATCTACAAGGAGTTTTGGAGTGCACTTTGTTCATCCTCGCCATTCCCTGTAATTAGTGCACCAGAAAGATTCTGCTCCTACTGTGATGGTCCTGGGAAACAGTTCATACATTTGCTGCCCATAAATATGGCCCATGTCTCTTGAATTAGGATGTTCAGAAGGAAAAAAAAAAACAACTCTGGAGGTATCAGTGTCTTCTTAAACTAACCACAGAGACATCCAGAACCTTTTCCTTTATGGTGTCTCTTGCCTTTGCCATTTATGCAACATTTCAAAAGTTAGTCTTTCTGACTTTTGCTCCCATGTTTCTTGGCCAGTGTCTGCCCAGCTTTCTGCCTGGGGCAAGGAGAGATTTGCTGGCAACTCTTTGGGCTGTGTGACGTGTTTGGGAATGTTTATGAGGAACATATGCCCATGTACACCTCTCTCCTTGGGCCACAGGAAGCAGGCAGCCCCAAAAAGCACAGCAAGGTTCTTCACTTCGATCTCATCTTTAAACACTATTGTGGAGGGGGAAGTGAGCATCAAGGCAGTGGGGTCCTTGGCCTCATGTTGCCTAGATCCTGTGTTGGTGAAAGAACTGCCCCTCTCTCTGCATAAGCTGAAGCTTGTCACAATCACAGTGAGATTTCTACCCTATCCCCTGCCTGAAGGCCAGTGCTCCCTCTACCTCCATGCCAGACATCACATCTCCCCTAATGCTAATGGGGAAGTCTAAAATTAACCAGGAACCTGGAAGCAGCTCCCAGATGAACCATGGCCAGAAGCCCATGATTAAAGACATAGCAGGCTGCAGGTCGGCTAAGGCTGCCAACAAACCTCCTGAGCAGGAAGAAAACACTTAGAACTGTCAAAGCACTTAAAGGTATGAAACTGCTTTCTGAGCTGGGCTCCTTTTTCATTTGTTACTTCTTGGTTTATCTATTTTTTTTTAAGGGAATTTATGCTGCAAACTGTAGGTTCCTGAAAAAGATACTCCTAACCTGAGCAGTGTTTTGAGTTTTTGAAGGATCAGGGCTGCAGAGTGATTGAAAGGGTTTACAACAGGATCAGCTGTGCTGCTCTCAGCTGTGGTGCTGACTGTCTCTTTTCTCTTAAGTTTCACCAAGTCACTTAAATCCTTCTGCACTTCTACACAACGTAAAACTTTTTTCAGATTGAGAGCCTTCTCTCCTAAGATAGACATTTCTAAGAATGGGGAGCTACAAGACTCCTGAGGTGTTGTGCTAAAAGCAGCCATACTTGAAGTTAATGACTGCATGAGATCAAACATGTTACGGTCTTTCTCTTTTTCTATATTTTATTTAATCTGTGCATTTGAATTGCTTGTGGGAGAAATCTTGGCTCAGCTGATTTCTGAGTATTGTCAACCGCAATAATACCACAATGTTACCCTTTGGGTACAGAAATTATGAAGTTTTGTCCATACAGTCATTGTGTTAGTAACTTTTTCTATTTCTACATGTCTTAACACAAGAGCAGAGGAAACATTTACACTTTTTTTTTTTTTTTTTAAATAGGAAAAAGTGATGGCTAAACCACATTTTGGCAGGGGAAGTAGGGAAAGGTGTATGAGCTAAAATTTCTTTTAGCTCTCTGTATATTGGCTCATTGTCAAGCTGGCTTGTTTCCTTCATGGCTACACACAATACTGGAATTTATATGTATGTATATGTTTATATATGAATGTAAACGAGCTGCACATATTTTTTTACTAACTTACTTTAGTACTTTTTTTAACTAACTTTACTTCTACAGTGGCATCACTGTACAACATAAAAAACAACAACTACAGCAGACTGTGTGTTGTGGAAGGTGGTTGGTTTAATTTTGTCACACACAGCATTAGATTGTACCAGTGAGTGGCGGAGCAGACTTACAGCAGGCTGCTGCCTCAGGTCTGTGTGTATCTACTCCTCTCGATTCATTGTGTGGTGAGGGAACCGTAAAGCACATCAAGATAAGCTCTCAGTGCACAAGAAAAAAAGTAGCAGCTAAAATCAATTTTCCTGAAGTTGTTCAGCTGCATCTCTTGAGATATTTTGGACTAAGCTATACACTGAGGGCTCCAAAATCTGGGGTGGTTTGGGTATCATGCTGAGCCACAAAGAGTTCAAGAGACTATGTCCTTCTCTGTAGGAGGCGATGGTCTTGCAGAGAAGGGAACAGGCTGTATTTTGGCACAGATCAAAGGCTCTGGGAGAACCTGCTGCTCAGCTGCTGTTGTGGGATGGCAAGTGATTGGTACCTTCTGCAGTGAGGAGGTTCCTGGGCAAGCCAGGCTCCTTTAGTCACTCTCCTACTTCTTTGACACTGCCTGCTGAGGATACCCAAGCCAAGAAAACCAGAAGAAATACATAGATTTTACGGTCTCTTCTCTGCTACTATTCTCCTGTACCAGACCGGCAGCCAGTCTTATTTCACATCCTAATTGTATTGACTGTACTATAGAAGCAAAAGCTGGAACAGTTACAATACATTTCTGGATCAGAAGTCCTTCTCAGGAGAGGATTTTTGCAAATTTAGCTGCCCTGCCTGCACAGGATGGGATTGTTGGCATCCACTTACATTTTCAATATTTTGCATGCACAATTATGGATCCTAGCATTTTGCCAAGTCTGCTAAAATCTGGAATTTTAAATTTAGGAGACTCAAGTGCTTCCTGAAAGGGAAGTCTGCATTGTGTAGACTGTGAGATTTGAAATTCAAATTCAGCTGTTGCTCTGGCCAAGGAAATCCTCCAGCCAAAGCACTCCTGTAATTGCAGGGAATCAATTGGAAAATAACCAGCATCACAGAAGTCTCTGCTTGTGAAAAGTACAGCTTTTCCGAGTTGTTCAGAAATGTATTTTGTTGAGAGAAAGGGAACCTTTTTTTTTCCTTTTTTTGACTGTAAGCTGTTAGCAGAATTTTGTGATTTATACAGGGCATTTCTTTCGCCATCTGTTTCAAACACCCGAACTTCTTATGACTGGGTGTGTGGGATTTGTCCTTGGTTAGGATGGCAGGTGATCACAGCTCATCACTGTCTGATGAGTGAAAAGGTAGAGACTGAAAGAACATCACTGTGACAGCTTTACTCGGTGCCATGGAGGGATTGATGTTTATGATGTACACAATGAACATAAAGCAATTTGTGTTCCTCTTTCTACACAGTGAATGACTGTCCCCTTAGTCTGAGGGGGTCGCCTGTCAGTCTAACACAGAGGTTTTAATGAGTTTTTCAGGCTCTGCAGTGATGGTGTTGGCAAGGCACCCCACGAGGTGTACAGGGCCCCTGCAGGCGCCTTGCTGCTCCTGGATAGACAAGCAGCTCCTCAAGGCACCTCCTTCCACCCGCAGTGAGCTGCAAGTTTGTATTCCCCACTGTCAGCTGTTGGATAAGCCATTGAGATCCACGTCTGCAATTTCTGGGTTGGACAACTGATGTTGTGTCTGATGAAGAATTTTTCTTCCAGACCTAAATTTGGCTATGACTGTCCCAGACTCTCTCATTTGGCCCCCAGCAATTTGAATTACTGAGGGAGGATCCTCACAGCTCTCTGCTCATTGCATTGACCTCTGCACAGCCACAGGCCTGCTTGATTTTTGTTTTGACATCTTGTAGTAGGGCAGCCTAGACTGAAAATCCATATTCTTGGTGACCATCCCCAGCAAGAGGGGTCCTTTGGCATCCTGCACTGTGGGGCTGGGGCATGCAAGCATGCACCATCAAGGCTTGCTCTTTTGCTTGGACTGGCTGAGGTGGTAGAAAAAAAAATGCAGGGATCTTTCTTATCTGTAGAATGATCTGTAAAGGCACACAAATATATATACTCAGTCAGAATCCAGAAGGTTTCATCAGTTAGCCTAGAAAGTTTTATGATTCTTTGGCTTGATTTTTAGCCTTTCATCTTTGTACATTGAACTACCAGCCTAATGCATCCTCTGCTTTTCTCTTGTGAGTAGGAATAAGCCAAAGAATACATCTAACTAAAAGATAAGAAAGCAGGGGGAGGATAGAGAAAAGAAAAAGGTTTTATTTTAAGTGCCGTTTATTTCTGTCCTGGTGGAGATGTGTGAGACTCCTAAGTGTAACTGATTCATCATGAGAGCTCAGCAAGGTCTGGTTTCTATGAGTCTCTGAATTCAGAGTGTGCTGTGGGAAAGGTTCACCCATCCAGAGCAGTGTATCTCTGCTGATGTGGCAATGGACTAGCTCTGGATCTTCCATGTAATAAACTACAAGTCAGTGCATTTAAGAATAAACCTCTGTAGTGTTTTTGTATGTTAACTGCCATTAAACTGTGAGAAGGATGGAAGGGAGGGAGGAAGTGAGATAATCCCATCTCTGCAGAGTATAAGAAATTATCATATTGTTAGCTGGATAAAAGCCATTGCCAGCTCAACTGTAGCACATGATTTGTTGGGAGGCAAGAATGCTTCAGGTATTTCTGAGCTTGGAATTGCATTTCCCCTTCAATCAATACCTTGCATGGCACTTGAGCATATGGTATGGCAATTCAGTGGGACGCCTAATTAAGTTTTACTGTCACTTTAGTGGAAGGTTAAGTTTATGAACACCCTGCTAAGTCACACTACACTGAAAATTTGACTGTGTTGAGGCACAGACACAGATAATCATAGCAAGGCTCTGAGTGTTCCTCTGATGTTCCTTAGATTACACTGAATTTGGCTTGGCTTGTTGGAAAATTTTTGGCATCCATTTAACTGGGTTTCCTGTAACTTTTCTAAAAATTGTTTCAGCCTCAAAATCCTTGTTTTAGACTCCCCCACACTCCCCAAATATGTAGTTTCCCCCTCTCTTATGATATAATATTACTATGCAACATCAAGATGTTAAAAAAAAAAAACTGGAATAAAAACTACATTTAAAGTGACTTTATTTTTCTATGCAGTGCTTTATATTCAAGAGCTATCTAAAAGACCAGACTTCTGTGAGCTCTTTTATTTTAAATATTTATTAACTGAATAAACTAAAGTCTACTAATGAAATACAAACATGTAATGTATCCACCTACACAAGCAGTAGTACAAAAAGGATGCTCATCTGGAAAGAAATCCACTTGGACTAGAAAATAACGTGCATCTAGATGAGTTGTTCATCCAGAAAGCATCCTTTCCTTCCTGTTTTGAAGAGAATTTCATACTTCCTGTATGCAATTGAGCTATTATTCTTATCTTTAGTTGAGATGGAAAATTATTTTCTCTCAACACTCTGCAAGTTAAATGTCTTTGTCAGTAAGTTAGAATAGGTGATAACAGGTTTGGTACATTTGTACTAATCCATTGGTACAAAGTAGAAATGTGTGCTGTGTCTGTAGCACTTCTGACACCAGTGTAAGGACTCAGCCATATTTTCAGCCTCTTTCACAAAGAGCTGTATCTTTGATTAGTCATTAAAAAATGTGTGAGTCTTTCCTGTGTTCCTGTGTGTGCAAGAATGTGAAATTTCCTCTGATGAGTGAGACCAGATTTTGCATGATTCAGTTTGTCTGACCAATTAAATGACTCTAGCTGAATTGCCAGTCCAGTAACTCCTGAAAGGCAAAGAGGCATCATCATCCAAGACAAAGATCCTGGCCTGTGTTCTGGAAACAACCCAACATTCTGGAGAAATGTGCCTGGAAGACTAAATATGATTACTAACCTTTGAAAGAAAATATTTATGGCACGAGAGACGGGGCTGTGACTAGCAGCAGTCATCATCCTCTGAAAGAGAAATCCACTCATTTACAAATCTAACTCAGTGGAAGCATTGCTTTTGAGGAGAATCCTCTGAAAACCAGACATCTAAATCTAAGTGGAAACATCATTTCCATTTCCTGACCTTTTCAAATAAACTCTAATCTAGTCCCACTTGTCCTCAGCAATTTTTCTTTGGCAATGACATTTCCAGGAAACACATATAGCTGCTTAAAGCACCACCTCTGTACTTGAACAAAATACCTGAAATTCAGCACTCAAGCCTCTGAGGATAAAGTATTTAATCCAAACCCACTTATCTCTCAGATTTGAGCCCAGGATTTGTATCCCCTGTCTGTAATCACACAAAAGTTAATATTTGACAGTTGTGGGTTTTCTTACTGTGAACGTTTCTTGCAAGCTGAGGCTCAGATGGGAGGACATTTTTGAGGCTCAGCAAAGCCTTTCTAAACTTCATATGAACAGCAGCAATCAATTCAGTGCCACTGCTGAGCAACAGTGGATTGTGGTCATGTATTTTGGGTTGTTTTGTGTTTTCTTTTTAACTTTTTGCCTTTCTGAGGCTGGGACAGGACAGAACAGTTCCTGTGCCAGGCTCCACTGCTCCTGGTCTCAGCCCCAGTGAGACAGGAAGGCCTCTGGGATTAAAGCTGATGCAGATGGCTGTGCTCCAAGGTGCACATTTCCTGCAAGAGAGCTCAGCTGGGAACGCTGAAAACCAGCTGGAAAACCAGGTCCTACACAAGGCTTCTTCACTGGAGCCTGTGCTGCAAAAGAAATAACAGGGGAGCTGCTGATCCTGCAGGTTTTTCCAAACCAGAGAGGACATGAGGTGCTTTGTCAGGGATCTCATGCAAGATTTACATGTGGGCTGACTCCCTTGTCCCTGCAAATGAAGACAGGGTGTGAAGCAAGGGAGTAAAATTTTTGGCCAGCATGTACCTGAAGTGTCTCTGCAAAAGCCCCTGGCTCTTGGTAAGGATGTGCCACCATTTGGGGGGTGCTGTGCTGGCTGCCCTTGGGTCAGTAACTCCAGTGCTTAGAGTTGGGACTCCTGGGTGTGGCAGCATTGAAGCTCGCAGCCCTCTCCTCTGGGAGCACCTGATGCTCCCCCTTCCACATCAGGGCTTGTCTCCTCCTTCCTCCTCATCACTCTGGCTGTGGAAGCAGTGCCATCTCCCTCCTCCCTCCTCCCAGGGCAGTCACCTGCAACAAGTGAAGGTGCTCCTGCCTCCTTGGTAAGGCAGTGTCTCTCTCAAAAGCACTTCTCATCTGCTTGTACTCCTCTGCATAAAGTTAAAAAAATGATAGGGGGGAAAACTACTCTGCCCAGACAAACTGCTGCCCCTTTGCAGAAACCTTTGTTTGTTTGTTTGTTTGCAGCTCTTGTACACAGAGGTTTTAGTTTCCTTTCCCCCCCTTTATTAGTAGGTCTCTGCTGTCACGGTTTGGATCTCCAGCTTAACACAGAGACAGATTCAGACCACACACGGAGGCTGGAGAGGAGATGAGGACCCAGTAGAGCTGTACTCCAGGTGCATCACCTCCCACATAATGCTTGGGCCACACTTACTGTGCCAAGCAGAAAAAGCCACTGACCACTGACATAACAGGCTCCCTGCTTGCTTTCACTGGAGCTGTCTGCCTCCAAGTGTACTCCTTTCTTGCTGCTAATGCACCCAGCAGCACCTCTTCCCTTTCTGCTCTCTCAAAATGTGCTTGAGGTTCCAAAAAAAAAAAAAAAAAACCAAAACAGTATTAGGGCTGTACTGCTGCACTGTGGTGCAGAAATGGGGAAGTCCTGGAGGTGGTGGGTTTGCTGGACTTGTAGCCTCCCCAGAGCCCAATAGGTGCTGGTCTGGGACTGGGCTTTAGGGGAAGGGGATTTCCCCTTCCACTGACTGCTCCCACCAGGCTATCCATGATGTGGATCAGTTAACCACTGCTGTTTGGCTTGCCATGCAGCAGAAGATCAGTGCCCAGTTTAACAGACCCGCAGTGAATTCATGGAGCTGTGTCAGGCTGTCTCGCTCTGCCTGCTCTCAGGGAGAGCTTTCCCCCAGCTCTTGAGGCAGTACAGCTGTGCCACTGAAATCTTCTGCAAGACCTTTACTTCTGTCTTCCATAACACAAGAGAAAACTGCAGATGTTGAAAACAATGGTGAAATACGACCAGTCAGGTTTAAGCTATAAAATAGTTCAGCCTCTGTGATGTGCTGCTCTAATTCCATAGCTGTTCATTGTTTGAAAGGAATCCTTACTTGAATTCAAAATTTAAAAACGTGAGGACAGAAATGAACAAGCAATGCTGATTCACATGCAAAGGGATGTCTAAGTTTTTCTCCAAACCCATTGATCATGGGTATGAGAGAGAGGGATAAACATCACCTCAGCTTTTTCATAAATTTGACTTGGTTTAGTGTCTGTCAATTTTGTCTGATCCAGAACACCACCAAAAATCTGTGTTTCTCCAATAGGCTTTATGACTATAGGAGCTATAGAAGCTAAATAGGAGTAATTCCAGACTCTCCTCTGTTACAGACTGACAGTAGACTCAAAATAGTGCAGCAATAACTCTGTATGGGAGCAGCCTGTGTCTGGGCAGCCTGCCCTGAGGCCCAGAGGCTCTGCCGTGCTGTGACACAGCATAGCAGTGTGGTTCCCATCTCCCCTCCACTGCTTTCCCTTCTGTCTGGGTGCAGATGTGACAATTTGAGCATTAGTTATTCATTCATAATTGCAGCATAAACCAGCAGTAAGAGCAGAGAGAATCAGTGATCCCTTCTCAGTCTAGTGCATGGTCACTGAATCTTGTTTGTGAAGGCTCCTGTACTGGTACCTCTCTGCTGTGATGGTTAGCACAAACATAAATATCTCTGATAGTGCTGAAAGGGAGAGAAAATCTTTCTTAGGTCACCGGAAGTAATGGATTAGGTTGTGAAACTTTTTAATTTTAAACAGAATGATTTGGTCAAGTTGGGCTGTTTGCATGCAGGCAGGACACTTATGTACCTTTTAGAATTTGTGGTTAAAATATTCCCCTTAGACTACCTTTTCCACTCATCCAGCTTACACAAATATTTGACTTGAACTGATACTGCTATTAATCTGTTTAGAATGCTGCTATATTGTTTACACAGAGAGGAAAGCTGTAAGCCTGCTTGTCCAAATAATGTTAAGCAAGGGCAATGCTGCTTTTTAGCACCTGGCATAAATATTTGCAAAAATTTATAAATCCCAGATAACCTTGCCTGTCTCAGATGTAATTACTGCTTCCTAAAACCCATTCCCTAAAGGTTGTTGTTGTTGCATTTAAGAAGAGCTTGATTTTTTTTCTCTATGAATTTTGTTTGCACATCCTTCATGAGCCTAACCATGCTGTGACTTTATGAATTAAAATATTTGTCTACCTTTATTTGTACAGATAACATAACCTGGCAGAATGCAGCAAAATCACTTAAAAGTGCCTGTGATGTGAGTTAAAACATGCCTACTTGAACAGATCGTTCCAGAACAATGCACCAAGCTGTCTCAAATTCTGTATGTCCTGTTTTTCTTCTTACATACATTTGATTGCCTAATTATTCCCTTGAAGGTTTCTTATAGTGAGAAATATTGCTTTTAAACAACAAAAAACTCAGTGCCAATGCAGTATGGTGGATCTTGGTTTTCAGGCTGTCTTTTCTTGCAGATACACCACCTTCAGAGGTGTATATGAAACCAGTTTGTTTTTTTATTAAGATTTCATCCATTACCAATGCTTTTTGCCATTTCTGTTTGGAAAAATATATGTGATTCATCATGGAAGGGGAAAAATCCCTTCTGTATTCTTGAAGCAGTTTACTGTTGTTATTTTTGACTGTGAGACAAAAAAGAAAAAGATCAGCCAGAATATTTTTATGTGATTATGATTATTATACTGATATTCCAAGAGTGAATCATGTGTGCTACAGTCTAAGCAATCTCCCCACAGAGAAAGGGGGAGCTGAGTGCCTTAGGGGCAGGAGTGTTTTGTGCACTGAGTTTTCTACACAAACTATTGATAAGTGCTGTGAGACAAAAATATCTTTATGAAGTGTTTTACCAGCTTCATTTAAAGTTTCTGTGATCTGCTTTTTTGCCTTTTTTTTTTCAAAGAAAGAAAGAAAGCATTGCTTTTGCATGAGAGCCTCTTTGAATCTGAGAGATTAGTTTCAGTGTGCTCAACCTCTTGTACTAGTTGTTCAGCTTTTCAGAAAACATTAGCTTCCTGCTTCTAGAAATCTGTGTCTGTTGAATTGCGTTAACAAAAATGCAAATTGACAAGGACTAAAACTGATCACTGGAGCTAAAGTGCATTATAAATAATGATGCTTTCAACAAGTACAAACTCGCTGCAGAAAAAAAATCATCCAAATTTTGAAATGAAAAATCCAATTTAAAAATATGGGAAGAATTTGGAATTTCTTTGCATAATTTCCAACTGTTTCTTGCCTTGGGCACAGTAACACGGGAGAATGCAAGGAGCTGACCCAGAGGAGCTCTGGGGATGATGAGATCTGTCTGTCAGGGGATTTGTGGGCATTGAAGGGGAAGAGAAGGCAGTTCAGTGATGGAGGAGAAGGAGCTGGGAAAAAGCTGTGGGTGAGGAAGCCATGGATGCTCAAAAGAGAGCACACTGTTGAGAAGGCAAGCTAACTGCCAACTAAGCCAGGAATGGTTCAAATATATTTAGGTATCTGTTATCAAGGCTGGAAATGTGAACCAGATTATTTGTATTGCTGTGAAGTTAGACCAGATCTTTTTTACAGCACTGTGCACAAATATCACCTGGAAATTCCAGTCTGTTTTCCCCAGGCTCCATGGATCTGGTGAAATTCTGTCAATTGTCCCAACTGCCATGTGTGCAGGAAATGAGCAGTCATACAGATAAGGAAGTGATGAAGACATCCTAAAGAAGTCAGAGGAGGAAGAGATGACAAAGTTTGAGAGGCACTTTGAAAGGAACTGTGCCATGCTTACATTCTGCACAGTGTCATGTATAACTTCTTTTTAGCTCACAGCAATCTGATTTCTCTCCAGTCACTTTTCTCATATGCAGAAAATCTACTAAGTTGCATTTAATTACAATCCAAAGATTAAAAAATGATTTGTTCCTCTTGAACTGGTGTTCTGCAAATGTTCAAAGTGCCTGTAACCCATACTGTACTTTGCAGAGCAGAGCAATTGCTTCCCATGTCCAGGAAGCTTGCCAGGACCCTCTTCTCTGAGCCAGGAAATCCAAACATGTATTGCAGTTTGTCAAACTTCCCAAAGCCCTGCTATGTATTTTGGGCTATGGTGAGACTCTGTTTATACCTCCCTCAACCATGAGCATGAGAGCATGGAAAGAAAAGAATAATGGGAAAGAAGAACAGAAGTAAGATGTTTGCATTCAAACTGCAAGTGTTGGTGTACAGACTGTCTGACTTCAGAGCTGGGGGTCCGTCCTCAGCCTTTGCACATAGGAAGCCAAATGCCTGATAAAGCTGACAGTAATTGAGCTGGATGCAGTTTTTTGGTAATACCTTTTTGGAGACAGGTAGAGGGAAGGAGAAAGGGAGAGAGGAAGAAGAGGTGGTAGATATAAACAATGACTCTGTATTCAATGCACGGAGAAATATTGTGAATTTGTGTAGGTGTTAACAAACTGTGTTAGGAGAATGCAAATGCAGGGGTCTGACAGATAATGCACTTAATTTGACATAAAAATGTTTACAGATTTTCTTCCCATGCATCCTCTAGTCCTGCTGAAATAAAATATTGCAGTTTTGGTGTGAGTTTTATGAGTTGAACAAAGCAAGATGGACAAAATATTTTTAATGCGTACTCGATTCATTAAAATACTTGAAAAACATTTATCAGGTTTATCTTGAAGGTATTAAAAATCTCATCCCAAACCTACCTGTGTATTTCATATTGGTACTATTTGCATCCTTCTGAAAAATTGCCACAAAAATGAATACCAAGTCCAGACCCCAGCAGCATTTTGAAATGCTAGAAACTTATGAAAGTATGTGAAAGATACACAGGAATTTATCTGTAAAAGCTGAAGTTTGGAAGTGTTGTGTGGCTCTCCTTGCCTACCTGCAGTGGAGCAATCCTTCATAATAGACCACAAGACAGGACTCCCCAGGGCTGACGCTCACCTCTGTGCTGAACCTTGCTGCCAACACAGCCACACCCGGGAGGGGAAGAGGGAGGAGCTGTTGAGTTAGATGTACTTTAATGTTATTAGGAGGGGAAGGCAAGAAAAACCTCAGAGGATCAGATCCTGTACAGCTCTGCCACCCACTACCACAGCACAGAGCTTCCTTCTGACCTAGGAAGGTCAGGTGGGGAGTCACCATCTGATCTGCTTTTTCTTGTCATCCTAGTTTTCCCCATGTCTTCTATCTTATCCTTCCTAGCACATTTTAGGTACCACTGGCCTGAGACCTGTGCGTAAGGAGAGGACTAGGGAAACCAAAGGTCAAGGGAGGTAATTCTCCCCCTCTACTCTGTGCTTATGAGACCCCATCTGGGGCAGATCTGGGGCCTCCAGCACCAGGAAGACATTGACCTGTTGTTGGAACGAGTCCAGAGGAGAGCCACAATGTTGAGCACAGGGCTGGAGCACCACCTCTATGAAGACAGGCTGAGAGAACCAGGCTTTTCAGCCAGGAGAGAAGGCTCCAGTGAGACCTTATAACACCTTCTAGTAGTTGAGAGAGATTGCAAAAAGGCTGTAGAGGAGCTTTTCACAAAAGCATATGGTGATATAACAAAGGGGAATGCCCTTAAGCTGAAGGAGGGTAGGTTTAGATTAGATATGCAAATAAATGCTTTACTGTGAGGGTGGTGAGACACTGGAACAGGTTACCCAGAGAGGTTATGGACCCCCTATCCATGGAGGTCCACAAGACCAGGTTGAACCTCTGAGTAATTCGATCTGGTGAAAGGTGTCCCTCCCCACAGCGGAGGGTTTGGAACTACATGATCTTTAAGGTTCTTTCCAACCCAAACTATTCTATGATTCTATGATTGAATGGTAATTCAGGGACACGTAGATTAGGACATGCACAATGTAGCACTTCCTCTGGCACAACCTTCAGGCCATCAGCAGTGTTATTGATGTTGACTCATGATAAATGTGATTCAGGGTTCACCATTCTACAAGAAGCACACACAGCATAGAGCTTTCCCTACAAATACTTCTGAGGTCACAGGACTACCCTATTTTGTGAAAACCATTTCTCCAAATAATTATATGCAGCCTGAAATACAGTACTGGGCCTGGGTGGTGGCTGAGATGAGCTGTCCCCTGTGGCCCTGGCTGGCTGCATTGGCTGGTGAGGAGAGAAGGGACAGGAATTTAGCTCTGCTTCATCTCCTGTCCCTGAGCAGACCTCTGCAAACAGAAGGCAGAAGGAAATCTGTGCCTGAAATAGGCAAGTCCATGGTGCAATGTTTCATGGCAGGAAAGGTTTTGGAAAATGAAAGCCTAAACCTAATGTGCTACAGAGTAATCCAGGCTCTTCCACAACTGCTGAAGAAGAATTCTTCTGCATCTAAAATGGCTGTACTTCCAGGACAGGCTCTGAGTTTCCTAGATGGAACAGAAAATGTTTGGGTTTGGATTCATCTAACCAAAATGACAGACAGAAACACTGTGCTGTGTTGTCAGCTCTCTTCATGAACAGGCAAGGGAATGCATTGGATGATAAGCTCCATGGTTATCTGTTACTTAAATATGCTGTCCCAAATTTATGTATGCAACAAAATTTATGATAGGGACTACAAGAAAAAACTCACTACAGGCTCTGCAATGTGATTCTCCTACTGGAAATCTTAAAAATTGGCTTGTTTCTTCCTCCCTATTAACACATCCATTTCTGGACAGATTGTTAGTCTTGCATTAAACAAAAATGTAGCAATTTCACAAAAGGAGGGAGGATGACAGGAAGACTGAATGGCTGGGGACTGGGGGAATGGATGTATGCTGTGGAACTGGAGTCTTTCCAGGTCTCCTGAGCTATTTCTGCTTTTGCAACACTGATCAGTTTGCAGAGCATTTTCTCTGTAATTTAAACTTATCTGTTTTCATGGATGGTTCATTTTAAGAAATAGTGTTCTGGATGGGGGCAAATCTGTGTTATGTACTCAGAGTAGAAATATCTTTTTTTCTTTTCACAAAAAAAAACCCACCAAAAAACAAAACCAAAAACAACAACAAAAAAACCCAACCAACCAACCAACCAACCAAACAAACAACAACAACAACNTGTGAGACTTTCTGTACTGAATAGTTAAATAGACTGCCCCAGGTGAAAACAATTCTAGTATTGCTGTTAAAATCTAGTTTCAAACAAAGTAAATCTGAAAAGATTTATGTTGAGCAATCAAAGTAAGAGTATAACAGTCTCTACTAAAAACACTAAAAAATTGTGGCATTCAATGAAACTCCACAAAATAAAAATAGGCAACAGATAAAGAAACAAAAAATTCCAAGCACCATAAGGACATAGTAAAGAAAATGTATGCTTGTACCACATTCTTCTGGGAACAGGTTTTCGACAGGAGACACACAACCTACAGCTCAGATCTAAGAAGAGAAAACAGAGCATCTGCCAGCCCTGCTGGAGTGGTGGTATAAGAATCAGCTGGGTAACCTCTTAACATTGAAAATAACTGACCAGTAGAGGATAAAATTTGAT
Organism: Cisticola juncidis; assembly: GCA_013400215.1. Taxonomy (NCBI): domain Eukaryota; kingdom Metazoa; phylum Chordata; class Aves; order Passeriformes; family Cisticolidae; genus Cisticola; species Cisticola juncidis. The sequence goes on from VXBR01005144.1 coordinate 253,704, forward strand.
ATTTTATCAAGCTATTATCACAACAGAGAGATGATTTTATGATCTCTCTCTGGGATTATATATTACAGTTAACATTAATATTTTTGCAAAATTGTCAAGTTCCATAAATGGCCTAGAAATGCTGTAGTTCAAATTTTCATAGACATATAAATTTACAATATTTGTATTGACAAAAACATGCATTCCTGATTTCTGATGAAAAGGATTAGTTGAAGTTTCTCCTTCCACAGAAATTAAGCAATTGTCTGAGGGATAAAACAATTTCAAATGCTCAGCATCACTGGCGCAAACAAACTAGTCATCTGCAACTGCTCTGGAGTCAGCTTATAAGGAAATTGTTCCATAATGGCCAGTCAGTGACCTTGCAGATGGTATCATACATCATAGTACAAGTAGAAGTGGTGAGAACACTGAAACAGAGGTAAAAATTAGAGAAACTTATCTAATGAGGTGCTGTGTCTTGAAGCCACAGAGCCTCCTGCTTCCTGGGATGGCATGGACTTCTAACTTCCTTTCAGTGGAATAAGTTTTATGAATTTCCATTTCTTAGTGTGGATTTTCTTGGTGGTGTTTTCATTTTCACATTGCAAGCAGAATTCCTTGCTAGCCCCTTGCTGACCCCTTTATAGTTTCCCTTCCTGTTTAAGATCTCAGCTTCCTTTATTTTCCTGAGCACTTTCAAATATTTACCACTAGGTGCACAGCCAGATGTGCAGCATCTGCACTCATCCTCTGAAGATAGATTTCCAACAGATATGCTCATCTTGTGTTCTTATCCATCACAACAAGAACATACTTAGCTCTTCAGGGATAGCAGAGGTATAAAAGGCACTGTAGGATATTTAAATGTAGGATATTTTTATGATTTGCTAGGACCAGCAAAAGCTACTCTTGTTCTTCTGAAAAAGAAGTATTTTATCATTCATCTTTCAGACTATGGAAGTAGAAAGAGTCTTCATCATCAGAGAAGTTACACACTTTTTTCACACGAAAACTTAATAGACATCTCCTTGTTTAGTAACTAAACCTATATTAAAAATATACGAAAAATAATATTCCACTATATGGCAACGTTCCTGAAGAATATGACATGTATGAGAATGAGGACGATCTCTTTTATAAAGATTTGGGTTGTAAATGCTAATGTAAATGCTAATGGGTTTTTATGGTTTTAATTGCTCTAAATTCATAGAGATTTGATGTAGACTTCTTTTTTGTTGTTTGATTTCCATGTATGGTTGGTTTTATGACTCCAAAGGTTGTCAGTTTGTGCATGTATCAGTTGATGGTGTCAAAAGAAAAATAGTCCCTTTACCTCAACCACAGAGGGGGCTGTTTTTCTAACCATAGATTTGTTAGGTGGCAGCTAGCCATTCTGAGGGAAGGGGAGGACTCTCTCTAGCTAGGAACCCCACAACATCCTAGTAGTTGCTGCCAGTTAGATATGATCCCCACAGTTCATCCATGGACTTGACGTGTGTGAAAAACAAGGAGTGCAACACTCATGACTGGAGAAAAATTGACCTTGTCATGCAAAACTGTATTTGACTTTGAAACCCTGATCCAGACAGTATGATTATGCCAGAAAATAAAATCTTCCATTTTCTTGCCAACATTCCTGGCTGTCAGATACTTTAGACAGCAGGAGCCTGGAGCCCCATTATCTACGTGCTTTATAACTCTCCTGTGGTTTGAGGTGGACTGAAGGGGTTCACACCTTTTTACTTCACATCTCAGTTGTCCATTGTTTTATTTGCTCTCCTCTATCCAGATATGTACTTCCTCACTGAGAGTAGTATTACTTACAGTGCCTTCAGTGCTTTGAATTGACAGTTCAATTGCACTGTTTCTCTGTCAAGGAGGATGGGAATTCTTGGTCCAGGCTCTTCATTCACAGGTGATGTGGAGAAGGAAGCAGAAAAGCATCATTCTGCAGGTGCTTTGCCCTCGTTCTCATTCCCAGACACCTCCTGTGGGGCCCAGAGCACAGTGTTAGTCAGGATCCTCACTCTGACCCCATGGGGATGTCTTTGCTTATTACTTGGGTGTGAGTCACTTCATTTCCAGTCAAAACTGCCTAGCTCATGTAAGAGCTGACTTATTTTTTTCTGGTGTGTCTTCTTGACATGCTGAAATGCTACCACCACCACAGCTGTGTCTCCACAGGACCTTCAGAAGGAGGTCGGGGACATCCAGCTAACACAGGCTGTTGAGCTTCCCTGCTGAACACAACAAGGTTGCGGTTTGATTAGGTATTCAAACTTCTATTTTTGGTTCCATTTTTGTCAGCAGGAGCATTATTTCTGCTGATAACCTCTCATCTGGGCAGAATCTCAGCACAGCTCTCCCCAGGCTGATTGATGACTTCCTGGAGCTGGTCTGCAAAGCCGTCTGCTGAGCACTGCCTCCTCCAGAGGCTCCGCCAGCGCTGCTTGGGCTGTGAGCGGATTGTGCACACAGGCGGCTCAGGAGCTGCAGTGTGCTAACATTTTATGGCTGTTCCTTCCTTCTCATTATGTCTAATACTAGTCATCCAGGTGTGCAGGCTCTTCCTCCCCCAGCTGTCTTGGTTGCACGAACCTTTTAGGAACGGTTTACCTGACAGATTACCAGGATAAAAAATTGCTACATTTGTATTTCTTTTTTTTGTATTTCAGTGTAGCTGTACCCCTCCAGAGGCACTAACGACCGTACTGCTGCAAGACTATTTGTTTTCATCTTTGATTTGGATGATTTCCATCCTGCATCTGCTATTTACTTTTAGAGTCATGGTAAAACTTGCAGTTCACATGTGTGATAAAGATCTGTGAACGGATCTAATCAAGATTTCTTCTAGAACAAACTATGGAAATCATGCTGACCTTCCCAACCAGTCATCCAGAAAATATGTCTATGGATTCAAGTAATTTATTAGTCTTGGCTTTTATTTTATTATTTTGTGTATTGCTCACCATGAAATTTTCTCTTGCTAAACATGAGATCCTGCTGGGGATTTTGGTAACTGTGCTCCACTTCTGTTCTTGTATGATTGAAATATGCTGTTGTTTTTCTTCTGTAAATGTGAATCTCTGTTCTGTTGACAGGGGATTTTTTAGCACACAGATTGCTGCATCCAATGGTTTGATCTGGATTCCATGCATTTATTCATTCCTGCTTGTTAATGTTATCTGCTGGTTTTTAGAGAAACAATTTTAGCTTTTATTTCCTGTCAGACCAACTTCCAGACCCATTTACGGCCTCCTCAAAAGTCTCTGAGATGCTACTGTCTAAGTGTCTTGAGCTATAGTATAAATAGACCTAGCAATTTGTTTATAAACATGCCTTTTTGCACAGATCACAGGGAAAGAAAAGCTATAGAGGCATTTTGAAAAAAACAGCCCCGCTTAGACCAGTACATGTTTATTCAAGAGCCTAGGCTCCTTCTGGAGTGTATGATAAACAAACACCTGATGGAATTAGATTTACTGGTCAAGCATCTCCCAGGTACTGTGAAAGGATGTAGCAAATAAGAACAGAAAGTCTCATCTTGTGTGGTGTTCGTTTGAGCAACACCACTTGGAGAAAGGAGGCTTATTGCTCCCCAGATTCCATCACCCCTGTAGGGCTGGAAAGGACAGCAAGTCTGTGGAGGGGGTTGTGCTGCTGCCCTCTCTGCACCACCGTCCTGGGGTCAGCTGGGAGCCTGACCCCGGCCAGTGACTCCCACGGCAGAGGGGGTGGGTGTGTGTCTGTGTGTGTGTCTGTGTGTCTGTGTGTGTGCAAGGACCCCCAGGCAAAATTCCCACCTCCCTGTGTGGAGGGCATGTATTTCATCATGGCCTTAGATTGATTCCAGATGAGCAGAGACAACTACAGAGGAAAGCCTGTTTGCAAAGGGGGTTATGCTAGAAATGGACTTTCTGCTTGGATAGCCTTGCTGCAGGCATGCTGAGCCCAGGTTCCCCCTGGAATCAGGGGAGAAGGAATGTGAGCTGGTGAGCAACTCTCTGCAAAGCTCTGTCCCAGAGCTGTCCTCTTCTCTGCAGCAGCTCACCCAGAAAACCACCTTTGGAGCAACATTCCTCCCTCCCTGAAAAGCAGACAGAGAAGATGGACACCTTGGTGGCATGGGCTCTGAACCATGCCCATGCTATCTGCTGGGCTAACATCTGCTGACAATTACACCTTTGAAGAAAAATAATTTAATGAAGTGTTGTTGAATAGATTTTCAGGGGTACCCCAAGACTCTTTCATCTAGTGTGATAATGATGAGGAAAGAATTGCCCATGGCAGCAGTCAGTCAGGCAGGACCATTCAGATGTGGGGTGAGAGGTGGCTGCATGAGAGGTGGTGCACCCAGAGAATGGGCTCTGGAGGCTGCAGGGGGTCACAAGCTGCCTGGGAGTCAGCAGAGTGGCACTGCCACAAACAAAGCACACATCCATTGCCTTTATAAACAGGCAAAAGTCCGCAAGAAATGTGAAGAAACCCTCCTGTCCTGCTCCACATAGGTAGTGCCTCAGCTGCAGTATGCATTGCTAGAGGGTCCAGAGAAACTAGAGTTAGTCCAGAGGGCAATAGTGGGAGAGGTCATGGGTCTAAGGCCTGTGATCACTGAAGGGAGGATGGAAGAATTAAACCTACTGTTGTACCAAAAAGGGCAGTGGTACAGGACCAGGCTGCAGTCTTAAAGAAGGTATAAATGTTACTGGGGCTGCTCTGTTCTCCTTGGCATCTATAGAAAGGACATAAATGAATGAGTTTAATTTCAGCCAATAAAGATCAGGATAAATGCTGGGAAAACCTTTCTATTTGGGGAGGAGGATATAGTTCCTGGGTATAAATTCTGTGACAAGGCTGCAAAGTCACCAGCTGAGTGCCAACGTTGGTGTCCATCTTGGGGGCACAGGGAAGCAGAAGGGAGCCTGGCCACTCCTCCCTGACCTCCGCTTCCCCAGGGCACGGGATGCTGGCCAGGCCCCTCCCTGCCCACCTTAGACAGCCCCACTGACAGCACCAAGTCCCTGACACAAAGCAGCCTCTTGACTTCTATCAGTACTGACATCGGCTTTTCAGAGCAGATTTTGCTCTTCCTGAAGGAGTTATGTATACATTTTATCTAAAAGGGGAACTTCTTATAGTTTCTTTGCAGATTTATTCTTGGGCAATGCTGGACATTACAAAGGTTCAAAACAAATTAATGTCAGTATTTCAGTTCCAGATTGTTTCTTTTTCCCCTTTGAGGTGTACTATGCCTGGCATTTTAATGACTCCAGTTAATAACCCAATTTTTGCTCAGTGTGTTTTGGTTTTTGTTCAGAAACACAAAAATGTTAGAATGTGTAATTTAAAGGACTTTTGCAGAAGCATAAACTATGCTCATCTACTTAGAGCTTGGGAAGTTAAGAGCTTCCATATGTCAAGATGCAGCCCTGGGTCAGAAAATAACGTATGCGTTCACAGCACATAGAAATGGTAAAGCACTGGAGTCAATGTCCCAGAGAATTCAGCATTTTTTTCAGATGAAATAGTCAAAACCTGAAAATATTCCTGGCAAGGCCTTAATAAGCATGATGGTTTCAGGTTAGACATGCTGCAAGTGCCAGAAGACTATGAATTTCATTCATTTTTCTTGAGGATCCTGGAAAGAGCATCAGCACAAAACATTTTCCTTTTATCTTTTTTTTTTTTTCAACTGCATTTGATAGCTACAGTTTCTGTTTAGACTGACTCTGGCATTGGATAGCTCATAATGGGAATTCCATGACTTTGGAGAAAAAATGTTTTACATGGAAATTTTAGATACCCCTGTGAAGTGAAGTTGAAGAGCAGCTGCAGCAGCTTTTCCTATCTAAATGAATGGGGTTTTATTAAATAATAGTCCCCAGAAGTTCAATATGGGGAAACAGGGCACTAAAGTGTTTATCAGAATAAAGCACAGGCTGCTGTCTGCACCTCCCAGCAAACTGGGGACACAGAAGGATGGCAGAAATCTTGCATCAGTTTGCCAAAGCTCCCTCTGAGGAGTTTCTCTTCCCAACAGTGGAAGCCACTTTGTTTCCCGATGTCCTAAATCAGAGGAGGACTTCCAAGCACAGATTCTGGGCTACATTTTAGAAGGAACTGCTCTGCCACTTAGATATGTGTTTTTCTAGAAAACGTATTTTCACACAAACAATTTTTTGATAAATATATTTTCAAGGCTGATGGTTTAAGGGTTTGCTTATTTTGTAAAATATGTTATTTATGAGGATATTTTTTTTTTTTTTTAGAAAAAAATGAATGTTCATCTCATATTCAGAAGTGCTGTTTATTTATTCATCCGTCCAAAGGCTAAAGCATTTGACCAAAGCATAAACATTTTGGCTGTGAAGATGCCACCAACATTCATGGAAATTTCACTTTGGGTACCTGAGATCTGTGTTTCCCTGTAAAAGATGTTCTCCAGCAGATCTTTAGTTCATATGGTGCACTGCAAGCACATAATTGCCATGAGGAATTACCATCTCTTCTTCACAAAGAAAAGAAAACACTCTCTTGTGTGAAGAGTATGGCGATCCTCTGAAACCTAAATTATGTTCAAGAATGACAACATTCCTCTTCTCATTTAGTTTAGATTTAAAATATTTCTTATTTCTTCAACTGCAAAAGTTTTGGCCATTTTAGGTGAAATTTTTTCAGGAGCAGAAGGGATGAATAACCTCTTACCATTAAGTTCTGAAATAAATTTTTGAACTACATTTAATAAATATTTTATTTAGCTGCTTCTGCTTCTTTGGTGTCAGTCCAGAGCAGATGCTCACAAGTTTGCTTCTTACCGTCTTTTTAAAGCATCATTTAGGAGGTTTCTTTGTATCACTTTTTATTCCTCAGAATGATCAGTCATATCACAGTGACACAGAAAATACTCAGATAGTTTTTACCCAAATATGCCTTTGTTTGATTTATAAAATTCCAGTTTCTATTAAATTCCAATAGGATGATAAATTTCAGAAGCAAAATAGCTATTTCTTATTAGGCAGCCAGAACCTTGTTTTCGGCGGCAGACTAAAAGTAATTCAATGAGACTAATTGGTCTAAATTATGCAGTGATTTTTCCTTTTTTTTAAAGCTTTACTTCGGATCTTTGGATGTCTCTGACTTGTTCTGGATTATGGGTCTTCCTTTTTTAAAAGATTTTCTCTTTGGGAGCAAAGATTATTTTCATTTGGTTCACAGCTGTAAGTGTTATCTTTTAGATATCAGGACTTCTGGGAAAATCGGGTTCTCATTTATCCTGTGACCATCCCTGTAGCCCCCCAGACCCTTTCCTGTGTAGCTGCCTCCAGCCTGGCAGCCAGTGATGTGTCCCACCAGGCTACACCAAGCCCTTCTTTGGGAAACCAGGCACCTCTCACCATATCTTGTGCCAGAACCACAAAATAGCAATAATTAATCAGCAAATGTGAGGGGGTGACACAGGCATCTCTTCCAAGGAACCCTGTCAGGGAGCCATGGGGTGGTCCCAAATCATTGCACCAAGGTATTTCTGCAGTGTTGTACAAAAGTTTAGGCTTCGCTCAAATACTTTCTTACCTAGAGTTTTTCTGCATTTAACAAAAAATTATATTTTTTTCTTTTTTAACCTCTTTGTAAAAATGTTTTTTTTTTTTCCTAAAAATGCCAAAAGAGCTCCACTAAAAGACTATGGCTACAAGTCTGAAAACTTGCATCACTCCTGAGCTGGCTGGCAGCCTCAGCTTGCTTAGGAACCTGTCACCAGAACACAGGAGGCTCTTTTCTGAGTTTCAGACCCATTCCTTTCTTTTCACTGTTATCTCCAGCACTGAATGCATAAAAGGGGAGATAAATGACTGCAGTTGCTGGTATTTTATACTTAAATAAATGCATCATTGATGCTGTGTGTACTTCTATTTCATGAAAAGACAATTGCTGCTCAAACAGAGAGCAGGTCAAAAGTGCACAGAAACCATCCCAGGGTAAAAAAAAAAAAA
>VXBR01005144.1:261706-307058 GCA_013400215.1 Cisticola juncidis
AAAAAAAAAAAAAGTAAATAGCAGGATCTGTTGACTCTGGTGTGGAGAAATGCACATCTGAACTCCCTGTTGTATGCATGAGGTGTTTCTTCACTTACCAGACAGAAAATTTTGGAAGAACTTCCTGTGGTGACACACCTCACATCAGTGCTCAGCAGATAATAACAGGGAACTAGGCTGTGACTTGGGATTAGCACTGTGCATGCAGGGTCCTGTTTGGGACCTGCTGCACCAGTGATGCTGCAAAAATATAAGAACCCCAGAGCAAGCACCACCAAAATGTGTAATCAGTGAGAAGAAAAAGAAAAAAGTGGAAGGAGAGCAATCCTTTTGTATTTCTTATTCTTTTGCTTCAGGATTTCTGTCACACAGCAAGCAGAGCAGAAAGACATCAGCAAACAAGTGGAAGGTGCCTTAGATGGGCAGATATGAGTGGCACAGAAAGCAGAAGGAGGGAAAGAATTTTAATGTCTGTGGTGCCAGGGTGAAGCCTCCTGTCCTGGGCCATGGCCTTGTGGATGAGTACCTCAAACCTGCTGTGGGGAGAAGGAACCACCTGTGGCTGTGGGGAGGTTGGAGCTCTCCACAGCCACCTCCACTCCCTGTTTTGAGGGATGGGTACAAGTCAGTGTGCTCAGTAAAGAACAAAGCAGGTGGGAGGTGGAGTCTGTAAGGAGCCCTTAACTACTGGAAATGGGCTGACTCAAAAAATAATGAAAGATAATAACAAGACACAGCAAGAAGTGGGAGCATGGTAAATAATGTGGACTGTTCCAGGGAAGGAAAGCAGTGAAAGGCTCACTGCCTCCAACAGGAAGGGAGACATTCTTCACCGGGGCTGTGCTCAGGTTATGTAGCAGGTCTTTTCCGTCTCTGATTTCTGAGATCATATACAACATGCCAGGCATGTTACCTATAATTAAGCATACATCAGGCACCATTTACCCAGGGGTGTGCCTTGGCTCCTCTGCTCTTTCCAAAGTTATGCAATTACCTCCATTAGGCACAGCTCCCTGAGCACAGGCATCCGTGACTCACGGAGGGCTGTCTACCTCTCCAGCTGCTCACAGACTCGATTAAACACCGTCATGGAGCAAAACACAGGGTCCATTTGCACTGCAGCATGCCATGGCAGCCTGGGGCATGAAGTTACCTTGTAAAGTGCCAGGTCAGGACCGTGAGGGGAAGGGGGTGGCACTCTCCTACATGTGCACATGGGAAGCTAGACATTGCTTCAGCATGAGATTGACAACATCAGACTTAATACAAATATTGCTCTCCCTAAAAAAATAAAATTAAAAAAAAATTACCAATAAGTAGAGTGGAAGTGGTGATGTATGCTAAATACCATCCTTTTTAAAGGTCTGACCTCTACTTGCTTTGATTTCAGTGCTGGTCTTTATCAGTGTCATTTTGAATAGCAACGATCCCCAGCATGATGTAGCGGATGGTGTTAAGACTCCAGCCTAATACTTGATACGCCTTGGTTTTATTCCCTTCTTTGATGGTCTAATCCCAGATTCATCTCGGCTAAATTTAGGAACTGCCTGAAGAAGGAGCTTTGCTTCCTTTGCAGAGGAGCCAGGGATGATGCTGGGCTGTGGTCTCTCTATGCCTTGTACTTCTCAGAAGCTGGGGAGAGGGCTGAGGACATTGGGGGAGGGCTGGGAAAATATAAAGAGACTGGAAAAGAAGAGGGACTACTACGAAGCACTGAAGTGAAGGACTAACTCCCAGGTAAAAGCCATCAATTTTCATCGCTGAAGTAGGAGAAATGGTCTTTGTGTCAAAAAAGGGTGAAGAGGAGGACTATGTGGAGCATAGTGAGGCATGTTAATTGAGAGAAGGACAGGGAACTTTAATTTAGAGGCCAGTCCCAGCCTGTTTCTTCATGCACCAGTGCTGCATACCAAGCAATTAATTCATGAGGATTTGAAAAAAGCTAGCCTTTCCTTATGGACTTGTCAGGCCAAAGCTTGGATTCTCTGTTATAATTAGAAAACAAAGTGACAGGCAAGCTGCTGTCTTTTCATAGACCTCTGGAAGAGGCTCAGAGGATGGGGTGAACCATACTCAGGGGAAAGAGGTGTTCACAGGCTTGCCAGTAGCAGTACTGCTTGGTACATCAGCTTGCACTGAGATTGCCCTCTTGAAAGAGAAGAAATGGTAGAATGGCAGGCATTGTGATGAGATGTGGGCATATGAAGATTAGAGCAGAGGCAGTTTTTAAGACTGTAGTATGTGGGTACAGATCATCACCAAAACACATAGAGAAAACGTCCCTGGATTCCCGTAAGCAAATGTTAAGGCACTGAACTGGTTTCTTTTTCTTGTTTCTTTTTTTTTTTGCTTGTTTGTTTGGGTGAGTACAGCAAGTACGTTATTACATGACTGTGGTAAAGATCAGTGGACTCTAATGACCACAGCAAATTAACCCTTACAAAAGCTCCATGAGTAGTAGCATTATTATTAATGCTGGCAAAATCTTTAGAGGCAAAGCAGGAATGAATGCAAGGTGTTCACATTGGCATTCCAGGTGTTTGATAATGAACAGCCCCATGGACGTGCATTTGCTCTCATCATCTCTTCTGGAGCCTGCCACAGATGAGGAGTGGACAAAGGGTTGCACTGATCCTGAGGATGACTTGACTTTTAGGAAATGTCATCCTACATCCTGTTTTAGCTTTGTCGTCATTGTTGATACGGCCGGTTCCCTTTATTTCTGTATTTCTTGGAAGCCTGGGGGATTTGAAGTGTGTCAAAAGTGCTTCTATTCATTTGTGTCTTGGAGGACTTTGGCTGTAATATAAAATAGCTTTATAAAAAAAAAATTACAAAAATATATATGATTACAGAAAACATAGATATACATAATTACAAATTACCAAGAAGCTGTCACTCTACATAAGAAAGACAGAAGGGAAGATGTGTAGAAAAAAAGGGAAAATTAAACTTGCCTAGCAGCTTCCCGGTGCTATATCTGTCATCCAGAAACCAAGTAAAAAATACTGTCCTCCTCTTCCTCTGTCATTACTCTGTTTTTCTGATTTTTAAAAATGGTTTGATAATTTCTTTACCATTCCTAACATGAGTTTTCTGAAAGTGTTGTTGCTGGGTTGAGGGCAAAATCAGATTCAGGAGAAAGTTTGTATTTAGTGACACAACACAAGGAACTTCCCAGTAGCCTTTGAAACTTGGTGAAGATTCCTTCTTGGGTAGAGCTGTGCTTGTAGCAGCCACAGGAGGTAGTGCCCCACTGCTGAATTGCTAGATCTTTCCCCTGAAGGAAGAACTAGAAGCATCTCCTTGAAGCCTGACAGGTAGGGCAGCATCCTGCTAGTCAGTACCAGCTGTCACCCAGTCACCCCTCCAGGCAGTGACATCCTGAACACTTCACACTGCCTTGACTTGGTCACTTAATTGGAGAGAGGGACAAGTTGAAATCTGCCCTCAGCTTCCTGAGCATGTCTGTGCAAGTCACTCCTCTGTCCTTGTCCCTGCTATGGATACCCAAGTTTTATCTTGAAGGTGAGATAAAATAAGTGGCCAAGGCTTAGGGTGACTTGTCCAGGGTACCTTGATGGGTCATTTGGTCAAGCAAGGTGGGAGCAGATGTTTTGTCAGCACACATGCTGCCCTGGACAGGCTGGTGCGCTCCTCAGCTCCTTGTCTCTCAGGAAAAGTGATCTGTGAATGTGCAAGAAACATGCTGGATCTTATGAACAACAACTGGAAAGGAGACAAGGGATACTTCTGTTTTATTTATTTACTCATGCACTCCCCAAGTGGCAGTGTGGCCAGAAGTACTGATGGGACTTTATGAGTGTGGATTCAGGGAATGCTCTGGGGGTTTCAGTCCATGGCAAGGATGCCATCGGTGTGAGAGACATTTTAGTCTGGGACTGAAGGTGTGTGTGTCCTGAAAGATTCTGACCAAGCTGCTCAGCTTTTGAAAAAGGGGATAAAGGGAATCTGAAGATTATAAGCACTTCCCTGCGCAGTAAAACCCTCAAGGCTTGACATACACCCTGTGACATATTACAAGCTGTTAACCAGGTGACTTACCGAGTTTTATGGTACATTCCTCATCACTGAGAGTTTCTGAAACCACAAGTGGATTTTTAACTAAAATGGATATGTTTAGTTCAAAATGCCCTTAATTCAGGGCAGCCTTCTCACCTGTGTAGTAAGGCATATCAAATTGGATATTTGTGCTAGTCCTTTGGATTTATGAATTTATTAATATTTTCTCCAAATAGTACGTTCACTGGATATATTTCACAGATTGCAAAAGATGTTCTGTGTGATTGTAAAAACTTGTTGTGATCAATAGTTTGTAGTGATTTTTGAACAGCCTTTTCCTGAAAGTACCACTAACTCCCACCCCCTCGTCTTCACCTCCACCCTGGCTTGTGAATTGGTTCCAATTTCAAATACTCAATTATGGGAATTTTTTGGTGTTTTATATTCTAGGTAGAATCAGAGATTGCAAACTTTCTGTGATCCACTTTATTGCAGCAAGATTCTTTCCAGAAACATTATGCTGTGTGTTGCTGTTTTGTGACTGGGACATGTGGTAAATCTACTTCAAGAATGAGTCAGTGCCAGATTCCACGATACATTTCTATGTTGTCATGCACATAGAGGAAAATAAGAAACATCTGTCCTTTTTTTTTTTTTTTCCCAATTTATTGAAAAGTTACAAGTACAAACTGCTATAGGTAGTACAAGGTGATGCACAAATGAAACAAAAGGAGCTTTTTGGAGGCATATTCTGGAGTTTATTTTTAAAAAAGGCAAATCACTGAACATTATTTACTAATAAAAAATCTTGATGTTTAATATTCTGCATCTCTTTAGGAGTCACTACTGTTTGTCTTGTGACCATGACCTGTGTCTATGAGGAATGTTATTGTCAGCTTTCAGGGTCTGAAATCAATGACAATTTTTCACCTTTGTTGACACTTGCTCTTGTGTTTTTAAATATTGCCTCAAATCCCATATTTTAGAAATGATTTTTTCTTTCAAAATGTTTTATTGCTATGTTGTTCTTTAGACTCTTCTTTGGGACTATATCTGTTCAGAGGGACACATCCTTCCCTTCTGTTCACATTTTTCATGCAGAGCAGCTTCAGGTTAACTGTCTGGAAGATTGCTCCAGGCCCTGAAAGATAAATTTGGAAAGATGCTACACATAAATTATTGTAAAGAAAAACCAATTCATTTTTGCTTTAAGAACCACAGGCAGGATGAACAGTTGCATAGACCTTGCTTGATACAAATTTTTCTATAAGCTCACAGGCAGTCCTCTCAATAAAGACAATAAAATTACTGCCATATTTATCATGCTGTGTTGGGTGTTTCAGCTCCATGGGATAAACTTGGCAGTGTTCTTGCTCTGAGTACTTGGAAAGGATCCCTATACATCTCAGTTTGCAGCATTCCCATAGATTAGGGATAAACGATCTCTCTTTTTTCACCCTTCATATTTCATATAGTGATAGTGCTTTCCCTGAGCGCTTGTTACAGTTATTTTTTTGGAAAAAACCATGCATTTTTTGTACAATGTTGGCTGACAACACAACAAGACTGTACCAGTGCTCTTCCCTTAGACTAACAAATCTCAGTCTAAACAAGATTGAGAGAGTAAGGATTGAGTGAAATGTTTCAGTTCAAAATTCTTTAATGAACCTAGGCAGAAACTTAAAATGCTTTGGGAAAAAAAAGGGTTTATCACAGCAAATTATTTCTATTGGGGGAAAACAGGTCATAGTTTTAGAAGCCTCTGTATCACCTTAAAATATAATAAAATATAACTAAACATTTATATAATTTTTATAAGTAAAGATTACTTTGGTTCAAAATGTTCTACAAATTTGAACACAAATATTTCGTCTTCCTAACTGGAATGATTTCTTTTGGTTTACTGAAAACTTTGGAAAATAACTCTATTTTTTTTTTTAGCAGAACTCTAATCACCCAGATAATCAGTCACATACATCGCCCCTTAGCCTTATATTTGCAGCCCTCTCAAAATTACAGAAATGTATATAATAGCAAATATTGTAAAAATATTTCTTCACTTTTGTTTCTAACTTTGCCTGGGCAGGGTTTGTCCTGTCTGGTATTTGCTCCCACGTGGCTTCTTGTGACACTGCTGCCTTTGTGTGTGCATCAGAAACTTAAAAGTTGGACACAGTGCTATGGACTTCTGTTAAGACCAAAAAAGCAATTTGATTGAAAAAGTATTAGTCAGATACAATAGACAATTTTCTTGGAATTTCTATTTTATATTTGCCCTGCTGTTCTTCTAATACCTCATCAGATACTTTTGCTTGTGCATGGAGAAATGCATTTCCCAAGCATGCATTTCCTTTGCTTTTATGGCAATTTTAGTTGTTGGTGATCATGACAAATTGAAATCGAACAGTTGTAGCAGCTTAGTGAAGATTCAACAAGACAGGAATGTCAAGAGTGCACTAGCTTGTTTTTAGGAGCACTATCAATGCTCCCTTTATCCTGTGGGAACAGTTGTGCCTTTGTTTTGGTGGTGCTGTTTTTTGGAAGATGCGTGAATAAGAGACCATTGATACTTTTCCCCCCACAAAATCTACTCTGTGTCCTTTGCCTGGCACGTTGCTCTCTGAAGTGTAAAACTAGTGTGTCACTTTGATTTTTACATATTTGAAGCTCTAAAAATGGGGAAGGAGCAGTGAGTACCAGCTCTGCAGGTGCTACTGGATTATTTTATCCTGAGACCCACAAAATGAGGCTATTCCCTGGCAACACCATGGAGCATCACTGCTGGGCTCCCAAGCCTCTAACAACCAGACATGTGTTGATGAAGGATGAGGTAATTTCCAGATGAAGGGTGGACAATGCTGCCAGAGTACGGTGGCAGGACAGCTGGTGGTGGGAATGGTCTCCTCACAGGTTGTTACCACAGTTGTGCTCCGTAGATGTCTCAGGTATGTCCCACAGAGGGAAGGAGAAGAGAAGGAGGAGGAAAACAGTAAGTTATTGACAATCTGCTCTGTGTGTACATATTGTTTTTGTTCAGTCCTCCCTTTGGAACAATACAGACTTTACATGACAGACGGCTTATTGTTTCTCTCCTGTAAGCTGATAAAAAAATTCTGAGCAGAAACTCACGGTGTTCCTTTTGGAAAGGCACTTTGCAAGACCTGAGCTCTGTCTGTGAGGGATCCAAGGTCTAAGTCATGAAGACCACAGGCAGGAAAATAGTGGTGGGGCTTAATATGTAGCATTCAAAAATACATTTGCTGCTTATACTAGGTGCTCTTTAGTCAGAAAACATAATTACTTCCAGATATTACCAATATTAATATATAATTTTTTTAATATTAAAATGATAGTTGAAAGGAATGGAAAATATACTGAAAATATATTCTGCCTGTAGAAAAAAAATCAATTTAAGTTTATAGGCCACATGACTACCTATTCAGAAGTAGTACAACATATTTAGAAACAACCATAATGAACTTTATGCTTTTGCAGACAATACAGAACGTAAGCAAACTTAATTCATTTTTTTCTAGTAGTTATTACAAAAGTGTCTCTAAATGTAAGTATATAATAGTTATGGAAATAAAAAATAAACGATACAAATTATTTCAGCTTAGATACTCATCAAGGTCTGGTCTATAGCCACAGCAGAAAGTGGGTGGCTAGATCACCTAAAATGAGGCCCTAAAATACAGCATCAACTACATAAGGAACGATTATTTAAAAGCAGGGAATGTGTCCTGTAGAAATTTCTTTTAGAATTCTTTATACCATAATGTAAGACAAAAGCCTGGCTCTGGCTGTTTCAGTTTCAGCATAATATTTTTATGGATGTGGTATCACTTTAAAACTCATCCTGTGGCTTTAATTCATCACATGAAAGCTGACTAATCTTTATGTATATTTGTGGATATTTCAGCAAGCACAAAATAACATTATGCTTAATAACAACTTATTCCTTTATTTGTTTTGCTTAAAGATATCATGAATCTTGAAAGCCAGGTTTGATTAACATTAAATTTATTTGTGGTTCTCATGCCTATCCAGTATATTACAAAATCATAGAAGAAAGTACTGGAAGAATAACCAGGTGCAGGTTTGCAGAAGTAAAAAACCCTAAAACTTTTACCTTAAGACTAAGATAAAATGTGTTATACCTCTGGCCTATCATTGAAAAGATTTGATGACATTCCTATAAATACAGAAAAAGCTTTCAAACCTAGCCCTGTAAGAAGACAAAGGGGTACAACTTAAAAAACCAAAAAAAGCACCACCAGAAAAAGACAACTTTTGAGCAGGTTGGCATAAGGTGCTGAACAAATGCAGAACTGGACCCCTAGGTCCAGCCATTTAGGGCTTGATCATGTAAAGGACTACAGACAAGAAGCTACTAGTTTCCTCTCAGGAATTGTGACAGTTTTCAAACCTTCCACAGTAGGTGAGATCCTGCCTGCATTAAAGTTAGTGGGCCTTTATACTGACTTACCTGGGACAGGCTTACATTCTCATGATCTGAAAAAAGTAATGCTGAGATTAATTAAAAATCATGTTCTCAGTGATGTTCTGGCTCAGTGTTAGATCTTTGAGTGCTGCAATACCTTTTCTGTTTTCCTGTGATGAGCCATTACCTGATAAACCAGGTGATTAATTTTGAGGTATTTTTGTTGTTGCTTCTTTTTCTTTAATGATTCCTGAGACAGCTTCCCCAGATTTGAATGGAATAAGGAGCTCCCTTGATGACCAAATTCTAGTTAAAGATTTAAATGTGTTCGGAGAAGGGAGGAGGATTTGCACTCAGCAAATGAGCTCAAGCTCGCAAGCTCTTATTTTACTCCTTTTACTTGGCGCTTCATAACAAGGATGATTTATTTGCAAATGAATTACTTTAATAATTGGTTTTGAGTTACACAGAATATAGACAATCTTGACCCCCATCTCTGCAGTTGTAAAAGTAACAGCATGGGTGTGGTTTCCTGGTGGCTGGCCAGGATGATCCAGTTCAAGGGGGTGGATAAAATAACATTTACACTTACAGTAACTGTTTAAAAATGTAATTTGAGTTCTGCCAAATCCTTTCAGTTCATTTTGGGAATCCAGCTTGTTAAGGTTGCCAACACTCAGCTCTTCTCACCCTAGTTTTTTGCAAGTTATCTCCCTCTGCCAGATGCATTTTGCTGCAACGCTGTCACTACAGAGCGTGAGGTCGCACCAGCCCTGCTCTGTACGTGGCTATGGTGGGACACTCCTTGCTGTCAGCTGCCCAAGCGAGCAGCGGCTGAGCCTGGCCCCTCAGACTCAGCATGGAGGGAGGACACAATCCCAGAGGAAGTGTTCCACTTACAGACAGCTCCGTTTGTGTCTGCTGCAGCAAATGCTCCCCAGCCAAGTAAGGTCAGGCATTTGTTGGATCCTCGAGAAAGCATGTGGTGGAGAAAATGCAGGCTTGGAGGTTGGACGTTGTCTGTCAGAGTTGGAATTGCAGAGTGTTCCCAGGCAGTGTGGGCAGTGGGAATCAGGCACCTTGTCTAACAACAGCACAGAATGAGGTCTTGAACAGTTTGCAGACTCACAGCTGCTTAAAAAGGGCCCAGTGTTGTCTGAAATAGCCAGGTCACTCCAATTGAACTAAGTGCTCACTCTCCCAGTGTTCCTGCTAAGGCACCACTTGTTTGAGGACACGGGGTGACCCTGCACCGTGGCTGGCACAGACTGCCATACACACAGAGCTTTGCTGTGTTTAGTCCTTGCAGCTCTACCTGCCTCAACACTGTGCTGAGCAGTTGTGAAGTGCTGCAGGACTCCTGAACAAAAAGTGGAAGACAGCAGTTATGGATGGGAATGGCAATCACTTCCAGTGGCATACTGTGAGCTGTGCTTACTTGTGTAAATTGATGGATTACAGGGATTTTTTGATCAAGAGCCCAAGCAGGGTGGTGCTTGGGCTGCTGCTGCAAAGAAAATTGTTTTGGAGAGTTTACAGTCTCTGCTATTTGAAGGCGCATGTTCACAGCAGGCCCATTCAACTCAGCTTTTGGGACTGCTCCCAGAGTTCTTGCTAACACCAACCTATTGCATCACAGCACCCATAACTAATGCAGAATGGTTCACAGATCTTAAGACCTTAGGGTCCACTGTCTTCCCTGCCTTTATTATACCATTATATTTCATCCACTTTGGGTAAAATATGTTTTTTCAAATCAGCATCTAGTGTTGAATCTGAGAGAGATGTAGAATCACCTCTTCAGTGACTTGTTCACGTGGCAAATTTTTGCCTTCACCTGTTAAGTCAATCTTTTTGCCTTGAATCTGGCGAAGTTTTTCTGGTTAAAAAGGTGTGCTTTTTTCAGATTAAAGAGCAGTCTTAGTACCTTTTCTTAGTGAAGGGTATACACATGTCCACATGGTCATCAAGTCAACCTTGTTTTGTGTCAGGATCCTGCAGTGATAAGATTTGTGAACTTCTTTTGTCCTCTGCCTTCTCTTATCCAACACATTTGGAATACTTTGCTGTTTTCAAACAAGTTTGAAAGAGTCTAGAAGTATCAAAGAAGAGACTTCTTGCAGGCCTGATGAAAAATTGGCCTGGTTAGAGGAGAGAGATTCAGAGAAGGGAGACCTCAGCTGCCACACATGGCCAGCCAGTCAGTGGGAAGGTATGTACAGACCACTGCAGCATACATTAGTGGAGTCAGAAAAGACACCAAAGTGGGGAGTCCTCAGGTTTTTTTCCTCAAGTTTTGTTTACATCAAACCCTTTACATCAAAAATTATTATGAATTCATGCATCTGGAATTTTGCTCTTCATAGAACATTTTCTTTTTATTTTATAAAATTGTTTTTCACTTACTAAGCTTTTCAGTAAATTATACTTTCTTCTGCTCTCAAGTCCTCTGAATCTTCTTGTCTTTCCCTTTTACCTTCTCCAGATTTTTCAAAAAACCTAAATTATGCACACCAGACTGTGTGTAGAAAACTGTTACTGATTTAAACAATGTCTTATTCACAACCTTACTTTCTTGTTTCTTCAAAACCTTCCAGCTTTTCCTGCTGTAGCTTCAAAAGGTGAATGTTTCTTATCATGAACCCCAGCTAGACCATGTAGCTGATGATTTCTAATGGGGTGCCCACTCACTTCTGCAGACAGAGGCTGTTTCTGAAAACATGGCCATGCTTGGCTCTGGACACAGTCTCTGGAATAATGTGTGGAGTTTTCTACATCGCTGTATTCAGCCACGGTGGTATTCTTAGCAGAGCAAGAAGCCCTTAGTCACATTTTTTAACAGTTTTAACTGATAATTATTTTTTTCTTTATTTCTACTAAAGTAAAATGCCATGGTACTTCTTTTCAACAGTGCTCATAAACGTCTCCAATAGAAAAGAAGTGAACAAACAACATCGTATCATATATGAGAGATAAAAATTACATCACTGATGAACCGCTTATAAGACAACTCTGAGGCAATGTAATAAATAATCTTGGAATAAATCTGTTTACTTTCCACTGATCTTCAGTTAGTCTTCAATACTGAAAAAAATTGGTGGCTTGCCTGAGGTCCTACATACATGGTGCCAGATGGTCATCAACATCTTTAGAACCATTGTATATAGCCTTTATGAACATGTAACTTTGCATTTGATTTTATTTTCTATTAGATTTTCTTTACCAGGAGACTATTCTTAACAAGTTCAGGTTCTATGAAAGCCATTGGATACTACTTTATGAATTTCCTTTATAAGTTTTGAAACTCTGCATTTCTTATAGGAAACTGGGATGCTAGTTTTTAAAGAAAAGTGATTATAAAAATCTCCAACACCTTTAAATAAGGTGTGGATATTTCTTTTTTACTCCACAAGCTTTTATTAAACATTTCACCAAATTAAAGTGATTCAAACACTGAAATTTCCATTCAGGATCAGCACAGAATTTATAGAATAATGTAGCCAAAAAATCTGGAAGACATTGACATAAACTGCACGCCAATCTTCAGCATTTGTAAGTCAGTTTAATCAGGAGGAAAAAAAGAGACTGTAAAATTATTTAGACACTCAAATAAGTGAAAATTAATTGTGAGGAAATTTTTCTGTCTCCATTCACTAAACAAATTCAATCAACAAGATGTGCTTAAGGTATCAGTTGAAGCGAGCATCTAGGAGTATATTGTTTTAATTAGGAGATGGCAGTTTCAAATGCTACTTTGAATCCAGTCCAACATTTTCAGTGTACATAGACTGTTTCCAAAACACTTTTAAATATTAGAGCTTCAGCTCTGGTTTTAAGTACTGCAGTTTGATGAGCTGTTCTGGTCTGGGGCTAGTAAACAAGTCTAGAACTTGCTGGATTTCTCCCAGCAGAAAAATCGTCATCCGCTTACTTTTAATGTTGTCTGGATTTGTCAAGTCTGTCCTGCAATCTGTGTCTCTGGGATAACATGTAGTCATCTCATGGGACTATGGGAAGGTTTTCAGTTGTAATAATAACATTCAAGTGAGCTTTTAGTGAAAAATCTTCCTCATGGCTATAAAAGAGGTCAGCTTCCCTGAAGCTAAATTTTCACAAAAATCTGCAAAGATTTTGATATATCACTCCTGTTAAATTTTAATAGGGATAGAGTGCTTAGGTTTGTAAAGATGTTTGATTTACATCCAGACCATGAGTCTGTTTTTTTTGAGCTTCCCAACATACAATAGATGTACAGCTAAGAGCAAACTAGTTTATGTGTGAGTACAGGATAGGATGAAATTGCCAGCATTTGTGATTATGTTGCTCATGGATTTAACTGGTCAAAAAGATAATTTCATCCATGCAACTTTCTTCTGGTTGTTAAGAAGATCTGCCAGCATGCGAATAAAAAATTATCCCATGCTGTGCTTAGACGGAAAAAAAAAATCATGCAGTTCAGAGAGAGAGATGTTTTTAGTTTTTGTTGGTTTGTTTTAGCGATTTTAAAACTTCTTTTTGTTCCTCTGCTCTTCATCAGCCCAACACATTCAAACATGATCAATTTAAATAATAGTCACAGAAACCCTGCCCTTATTAACACTATACTAGGCAAAACATCTGTTGGTTTGAGAAGCAGTGTATTTCTCAAACCTTGCAGAGATTTTTGTTTTTGAAGAGTCTGAAGAGCTTCTCAGGCACAGGCAGCACTATGGATAGTGTGCATAGCATGGCAGGCACCTTGTTGCCTCTTTATCCACAAACATATTTGGACAAAAGTCTAAGACACTTGCTGTCTGAGCTACCAGATGCCTTTTTCTAGGAAGGAGATGCTGGTCTCTTCTGCTTTTCTTGACACTTTTAAATATACTTGGAGACTGTACAGTATCTGTGTTCTTACTGCATTTACTGCAGAAAAGACCAACTGTTTATGGTCAAAACTGGGCTCTTTGAACCCAGACTTGTGTTATCCCCAGAAGATATGATGGTGAGTGTGTCACTCCATCAAAAAGTAGATGGTTTTTGAAACACATGCACAAAAAAGTCTGAAGGGTCCAGTGTCAGAAGTCTGGAGGTGGATACCACAGGGAGATGGAGAAGGAGGGATGAGATTATCCAAGCTGCTAGGAAAGCTGAGAAATAGAGCTGAGTCACAAGTTTCTGACCAGGCTGACACCAAGTTTCATGGACATTCTTTCCTATGAGGGCAGCAGGCAGCAGGGCTCACCCTGTGAGCCATGCAAAGTCTCCCTGGCTGGATGGGGAGCCTTGCTGGCTGGAAGGGAGAAGACATTTCTTATTAGTCTTACTCTGTCTGACAAGATCACTACTGTGCAGACCTCTTGTAGCTGTAACAAACTCCTTTCATCCCACAGAGGGGATGTAAGATCTAGTCTCTGGTGGGCTGGGTTTCTTTTCTTGCAGTGCTGTGTAAAAAGTCAGAGAGACTTCCCTTTCACACTGCAGTACTGCTAGCCTGGTTGTTACATGACACTTTTTAAGAGCTATTTGAAGTCCCAGCTGACTAAAATGTGGGGCGGAAAGCCTGTTTTGTATTTTGTCAGACAAAATATTATGTTTTTCCTTCACTAGATAAAAACATCTAAACTCTTGGTTTTAGTGTGGGCTGAGTCTAAAAGGGGATTTCTTTAAGTTTCCAAATTTACAGAGTGTTCTTCCTGAGTGGTTAACTGTTCCCACAGTTGTAAAAAGGAGGGGAAACTGCAAAAGAGGTTTTGAAAATTGCCCTGGACATTAATGGTTGTTTTCTGACTTTTTTTTTTAATTAGGTCTAATTCTCGTAAAAGTTTCTCAAGTCCCAACATTGTGCTGCTCTATCCTTAATATCTGCTATGAAAATAATTTCAATATTGGGAACATTTACCTCTATCATTAAACATAAAGGGACAGAAACTCAGCTGGCCTACATTGGCTTAGTTCCATGGAATTTACTGCTCTGAACAAGTTAAAGAGTTCACCCTTTGCAATAAGATTCCTCCTTATGAGATTAATTTTCTTTTGGTTATGTAAATAATCCTTGAAATATAAAAGAAAAAAAATGTATTGATTCAGCCTTGCCTAACTCATGGAAGAAATCACGTGCATGGGAAATTGCAAAATTGCAGCTCAAGCTGCTGCAATCTGCAAATGGCAGGACAACACCATGCTGGAGGGTTTCTGCTTGGGATTTGCCCATATGGCTGGGATAGCTGTAAACTAACTTAAACACCTGCTTGGAGAACACACAGGTAATTGAATCTTAGCTTAAGCCAGTATGTGTAATGAAATATAGCTCCCTCCTCTGTGCAACCTCCCAGGAGCCCACAGGCAGGTTCCTGTGGCAAATCCATAGACACTGCCCCTGCCTGGCTCCTTCCTGGCCACCCTGGCAGAGCTGCTGCCGCCAGCCAGGCATGATGAGGACTGAGTCAGTGGCAACTGCAGCAGTGGTGATACCCAGACCCTGGTGCAGCACCAGCATCACTTCTCACTGTCTCAAAGCTAGGGCATCCCACCCTAACCACCCCTGCTCGGAAAGCCTACTGATTTATTTATTTATTTATGGTTTTATATCAACCATCCATGAATTATTAACTAAAATAACAGAAGGACCTGCCTTTCAGGATGATGGCATCCACATTTGTCATCTTGTTTGAGCTGGAGCTTGATTTTGACTCCTGCTTTGCTGTTCCTTGAGCTGATAGCCACATTTTAGGATTAGGTGAAGACACCGAAAGCTGAGGACAGAAACCACAAACTTCTAAATACTCAGCCTGGCATTTACTTGTACCATCAGGCTTGTCCTTCCTTCAGAAATTCCTTCTAACTTTCCCACGCAATTACCCACACAGTAAATGAGTACTCATCTTAATAAGACTGTTTCTTTGAGGGCCTGGTAATTTTACTGGCTTCTGGAGCACTTTTTTGGTCCTCCTCTATCTTTCTTTAAAAATTGTCCCAGCTGAGTTGCAGTAGCATGGAGAGTCCCAGCAGAGTGCTGTAGAGCTGCACTCTGCTGAGGCTCTCAGGTCTCTGCTGAGCAACTGGAGGGTATGTAGGCATGGCATTCTGAAGCAGAGTGGACAGATTATTAGACTTCAAAACAGAAAAGATAGAAAACATTAGAAAACTTTATTTGAGATGTCTGGCAAACTACTGTGAGGCTCAGTGAGAGGGATGAGGTGGTGGCTGTAGAGGTTGTTACTCCATGAGCTAAACCAAGAAGGCAGGAAGCTCCCACCAGTTACTT
Source organism: Cisticola juncidis (assembly GCA_013400215.1). Taxonomy (NCBI): domain Eukaryota; kingdom Metazoa; phylum Chordata; class Aves; order Passeriformes; family Cisticolidae; genus Cisticola; species Cisticola juncidis. Next base: position 277,420 of record VXBR01005144.1, read on the forward strand.
TCTGGTAGAGTAGTCAGACTGAGTTTCCTCTTCATCCTCTCCTTTCTAGTAATGAATAAAAATATGCACCATTTAAAGCAGTAATTCAGGCCAAAAAAACACAAGCAAAATCTACACAACCAAGTGCTTTAGAAGTGCTGCCTCTCTTTAGCCTGGTGGAACTCTTTCTCTATGCATAGGCTTAACCACTGTCAGCAGCAACAGTACATCCTGCTGGAAGGGAAAAATACAGGACAAAAATTCACCTTGGAGTCAGAAAAAGAAAACTAGTCTAGGAATAAACAGTACATTTAGAGATTAACAATTAACAGTACATTAGACCTGTCAGTCTCAATGACACAGTCCTTCTGCTGCTTTTTGGCATTTTTCCAGTGCCCATTGCAAGAAATTCATACTCAAAAGGAACTCTGCATAAGCTGGTAATTCCAGCCAAGAATCTCCTGCTTCCCATATAAATGTGGTAATTTCTAAGATATGGAAGTTCTGCTTTTCAAGACTATGCCCTGAAAGCAGAACCAGACTTGTTTAAGGTTTGTGGGAACAGTTGTGTTAACCAAGAGGTCAGGAAATGAACTGCACTGACATGGTACAAACAGCAAACCATCCTTGCTGCTCTTGAGCTCAGCACAGTGAGCAGGCAGATGAAACCCATGAATCTCAGGGGAAAAGTCCTCAGTAAGGGCTAGGCCAGGCCAGGAGTTCATACAGGGGAAGGGGATGTTTAAGTGACACCTGCAGGAGGCACTGGCTTATATAAATTCCACCTCACCAATACTGTATTTACCATCTCTCTCTCTAGTGCACATGGTGGTGTCTTTTTCTGTTGTACTTGGAGTGTGAGCCATCTCCTCCACCTACTCTAAATAAAAGAGAATTACTGCATTTTTCCATTTTTCTCATTGTCTATATGGAAATTGTACTGTCATTTTTTATTTCCTCCTTTGTGAGGAGTAAGGTGGGAAGAAGTTTTTTGGGTTTTTTTTTTGTTTTGTTTTGGGTTTTTTTGGTTTTTGTTTTCTTTGGATTTTCATTTGTTTGTTTGTTTGTTTGTTTGGTTTGTTTTGTTTTAGAAATAAAAAATTGGAAAAAGAAAGGCCTACCTAAAAAAAGAAGCATATTTTTCCTTCTTGAACTCTAATTTATCTGAAAGCTGTTCAAGCTCCCTTTCTCCTTCAGAGCCCAGGTCCTGTTCTCCAGCATGTTGAAACACCTCTGGTACAATGCTTAGTTTCACAAGGATTTGCAGTGGTTTTGGCTTGCAATGATACTGACTTTTTGTTAGCCCACCAAATGCAAAAACTAGTAGAATTAAGAAAGCCAGAACAATGAGGTCAGGGCAGTAGTCATGAGAATGCCTGAGAACACAGCCTCTGGCTGCTGCCTCCTGTACCAGGCAGCACTCAGACAACTTTTCCTTGGTATTGCACTCCTGAGAAATTAGCAGATCCCATGTAAATCTCTGTAAACCACCACACCATATTGTATATGGCAATGTTTAGCACTCAAGTGCTGCTTATCTTGTTTCTAAGGTATTTTTAAATTGGTACATTGTTTTTTGCATTTCATTGTTGTGCTTGTTTTTGAAAACCAACCAAACATGGAATCTGTTTGCAGTTGACAGAAGGAGTTAAATGAAAAAAACCCTGTGTTTTCTTCTTTCTTTCAGATGAAGCAATGTCACCTTAAAGGATCTTTAAGTACACAACCAAACAAGATATTTTTAATTAAGGACTTCATAAAAAGTCCTGAGAGAGGCTCTTTAGTTTTCCTTTCAAGTAATCCTTGAGAGTTCACCACTAAAGTGTCCTATTTTGATGTAAATTTCCTGGAGAACAGGGCCCATGTGCCAGCTCCAGCTCAGTCATTTCTCTCACACATGCATGTGCAAACATGAAGTTGCAGAGGGAGCTTGCTGTCAAAACAAGACTGTTGTGACAGTAGGTTGTGACAACACAGATTTTGGTGATGGAACTTTTCTATTCTGACTCCTACGTGAAATAAGCCCTGGTTTTGGGAACTAGCTAAATTGCTTACTTTTTTAAGGGACTTGAGCAAAGAACTCACAATGGCAACATTAATTAAGATAATTTACTGCCTTTTTCTGCAGAACAAGTGGATTAAGTGGATTTTTATTTTAGCTGAATCTCTTTTAAAAGTCTGATCAAATAGTTTGGGAATGTTGAGTTCCACACACAAAATGTTGCTTATGACCAATTAGAAATACATAATGCTGTCTCTGTTCTTATTTTGGGTGAACTCTGTATTAAGCCAAGGACAGACTCGTAGGTCTCTGAATGTCCTGGTGCCAGCACAAATTAATCTGTAGCTTTCTCATATTCTCTCCATGATCACGGAAACACAGACAAAGCTTATGAAATAGCTTATGAAATACTTTCACCAGCACTGTGATGAGAGGCACTCTGCTGAAGATGCAGCTTCAGGGTCCTTACATTAACTTGGCTCCTTTTCCTTCTCCACACCAGGGTAAGTTCCACTGCTAAGAACATTGTTTATAACTGTGCCTACACCAGGACTAATCACTGCAGAAGAGCTCTCCACAGTGGTCCATATAGTCAGGTACCCTATATTCAGGAAGGGGCAGTAACAAAAAACAGTGGACGAGATAAAGGAAATGGTGCGGTGTCTGAAGGCACCTTCAGAAATCTTTACAGATTTAGAAATCCTGAGCCATAATTTGTGTATAAGCAACTCTGTTTCAAATATATAGAAGATTAATGCTCTGTAGATCTGATCAGTTTAGGTTTTGATCAAGATGTATTTTGGACCTTTAGCAGAGGTTGGAAATGTGTTTCTTTTTGTTGGTTTTAAGCCTGCTACTTGATAACCTGATTGATTGCTGCTATTTCCTCTGTATTAAGGAAAAGGGAATAATCATTCCCTGCTTCTTTTCCTTGTGTCTTTCATGATTTAATAGATCTCCATTGCAAGTCCTGTGCTGTTTTGAGCTCTTGCAGTTCTACTATTGCCTTCAGGGAAAAAAAATCTCTGAATATATCCAGATGGATGCAGTAAGAAAACATTTTTCTTCTTTAAATAATTTCTGATATTTCATACAGTGTCTCCAGAGCAGCATGTTGACATTTTCCCAGTGATACTGACATCTGTTTTTCCCATGGTAATGGCTAGTTTAGAGCCTACTACAGGTAAAGTTAGAGTAATTTTTCCTAGTACACAACTTTTAATATACCAATCCAATTGTAACATGAAAAGTTACATATCAAAACTCTTATGCCAATGCTAGTTACAAGAAAAAAAAAGTATAAGTCCACAATAAGGCATGGTTTTGTTTTCTTCATTTTAATTGTCAATATGTCATAAATGAGTATCCATTTTGAGTCAGCTATTACAGTGTACTCTATGTGTGTCCTAGCTTATCTCCTAGGACACATATACAATGTGCTGTTCAGAAACACTTAAATATGTCACATCTTTCATTTTGCTGTGGTATTATTAGGACTGTGTGAACATTCATGGGATTTCTATGACAATTCTTAGTTTTATTTCTGATCTTTTTTCCCGATATTTTTTTGGTGAATTTTCTGCCAACAGTTTAATAAATGGATTTGAGAAGTTCATGATCTAGAGTAGATAGCTACCAATTTGCAGGCTTTTGCAGCTTCATGAGCAAAGATAGGATTATAAAATGTGTTGTGTTATTTATGCAAACTATGCAATCAAGCTACACATTAGCTCCTAATTAGCTCTTAATTTAGGACTGGCTCAAACACAATAGGTTCCTAATTGTAAAATATATGTTGCTAATTTAATTGTTTAATGCAGCTGTTAATCACAAAAGAAACATGGAGTTTAAATTCTGCCCTGACAAAGTATGCACCTGAGAGAAATACTTTTAGAAAGGGAGTATTGGAGTGTTTTTGTGAAGGAATCTCTTAGGAGACTGCTATCTTGCTGAACCATGCTTCTCTTCAAAGGTAAACGCATGGTTTTGGGTGGAGGTGGGGGGGGAAGAGATCAGTTTGCAGCTAACAGCAAACTTCAATTCCCTTCTCTCCAGCCTTCCCCCACCTTGCTCATTCTGTTACCATTTCTCTTAAATGATTTGAGCCCTAAATATAGAGGGATTATGATTACTGTCACAGGGTCTGCTTATGTGTAGTTCTGCATAGACAAAAGGGTCACTAATGTGAGGACTGAAATGGTTAGCTCTGCCACTGAGGTTTTGTGTTGCACACTCCATTGCTGGCAGGTTGAGCTCTGTGTACCACTAACTAGGCCTTGTTTCAAAAATTATTGAAATGACCTTCCAAGTAGCAAATTAATTCTATTTAAATACTTGCTAATGGCCTGAGAACAAACACAGTGCAAACTAAAGCTAAACCTTCAAATGCTATTTTGCCAATAATTAGACTCAGGGCCTGCAAGCAGTGACCTGCTATTACAGTTTGCCTGAAAGCCTTGACATTTTTTCCCTGACAAAAGTGGTATTGAATGTGGGGCTGTCATGAGGGAGCTGCAGTTGCATTCATTGACAGTATGCCCGAGGGTAAGAGACTTGCATATACAAGGTGTAGAAAATACTTAATTTACTTGTTAAATCAGTTCCCTCTGCTGTTTCCCATTAGCAAAAGTCTTTGCCAGCTGTGACTGTAGATCCTGCTAAAGCTTCATGGAAACAGTTTCTTTTTTGCTCCTGTTTTTGCAGGTTACATCTTGGTTCTTTGTGTTGCAGAAACTTTGAGTAGAGATTTGCGAATGAGAGAAGAAAAGAGCTGCTCTCTCTCCTGGCCTGCCCGGGTGAGCAGAGCTGATCTGAGCCACTCAGGTGACAGCAATGTGCTCTTCTTTTAGGTGCCCAAAAACCCCAGTGGTGCTTTGCCTGTCAGTGTCTGAAACCTGCCTGGAAGTAACAAGTAAAGCATTTTGTGCCTGCCTTTGAAAGGAGGTGTGTGCCTGTAGTTCTGATTTGATACAGTTCTACAGGTAGCACATATCTTTCTAAGAGGCTTTGTTTGTGGACAGGTAAAGTACTTTCCATGTAACAAGTTTCTTACTGGTAGCAGAAGACTTTCTTTCTTTTTGTATTCTTTGTCTTACCGTATGTTTGCACTTTGCTTGCACACTGTGATTGTTTATGCTTAATGCAGACATACTACAGATTTAATTACATACATGATCTAAGTGCCTAGACTGTGAAGAGCTTTCATGAAAATATGCACTATCCCATAAGAAAAACTAAAGATCTGTAAATTCTCAAATGGCACATGATTTCTAGTCTTTTTTCTCTCTACATTTATGTCACTACTTGATTTGTAAAGTTACAAAAATGTAACAAAAATTTGGTTCTTATCCTTCATACTTACAAGCCAAAATTATTTGAGCAAAGCCAAACCCTCTGAAATGGATTACATTGCAAATTTGCTGAGACATTGTTGCAATGTAGCTTTCCATTGCTACGTGGAAACTTTTCAAACCATTGGAGAAGAGTCCTTTTTTCTAAGAATTTTTCATTGTTCTACTATGAACAGGCAAAGCTGGATGCAGGATAGTTTTCTTTATTCTCTAGAAGCAGATGATCTGGAATGAAGTCTGAAAAGCAAAAAATTATACAGATACATTTTGCCTCCGAATGTCTTAGTCTGGTTAAACAGTCATTATTTCAAACAGGCTGAAGAATAAAGATTCCCTTTTCTTCATAGAAAAAGCTTAGCTCACTGTAGAGGTAAGAGTTGTCTTTTAAGCTTAAATTTAGCTATGGATCCAAACTATCCCAAATGGTATTTGCAAGGATGGGATCACCATTCTTTCATAGTTTCACTCATGGTTTGTGTTTCAGGAGAGTAATGCATCACCACTGTGTCCTCATCTGCTTAGTATCAGTTAAATAATCATGAGGCCTATGGAAAATCTTGTTATGATTTTTCCCCCCCACTAAGAGATGTAATTAAAAAAAAATACAGGGAGTAGCATCACTACTATCCCTGTGACTGATTGTTTATTAACAACTATAAGGTAGGTGATGTGGGAATTACAGCTGCTTCCTTCCCAAAAGGTGGTAGGATCAAAAGCCCAGCTGAGGTGCATCTACACCAGTGAACACAATGAGGGCAGCAAACAGGAGGAGCATGAAAACTGATTCAGTTACCATCACAGAGACCTGAGAGGAATACTTCCCCAAGTGGAATGCTGCAATGATGGCTATAAACACTTCAGAAGAGACAGGCAAAGGAGAGGTGGTAAGGTAGCCCTACATGTTAGGGAGGGTTTTGATTGTCTAGCGCTTAATGATGGTTATGACTGAATTGATTGTTTATGGGTAAGAATTTGGGGAAAGACTAAAAAGACTAAAAAGGTATCCTGGTGGGATTATTTTACAGACTATGTAGCCTGGGCAAAGAGGCAGCTGAGATATTTCATAAGCAGCTGGGAGAAGTCTCACACTTTCTGGCCCTTGGGAGGGACTTGAGCTTACCAGCTGTCTGCTGGAAATAGAGCAGAGGACACAGCCCAGGAGGTTCTTGGAGTGTGTGGCTGACAACTGCCTGACAGCTGGTGAAGGAGCCAGGTCCACCCACCACTGAACCTGGAGTTTGTGAATAGAGAAGAACTGGTGGTGTTTGGAGGTGTCTTGGGCACAGTGGTCACAAAATGATAGAGTTTTAATTCACGGAGAAGTAATAAGGGACTCAGCAGGACTGCCATCTTGGACTTCTAGAGGGCAGACTTTGGACAGTTTAGGAGACTAAAGGTCTCCTAAGACTAGGTTGAGAGAAGAGGGGATCAAGTGCCCCCTCAGCCAGTTCACAGATGACACAAGGTTGAGGCGGAGTGGTGATCTGCTGGAGGGCAAGAAGGCATCTGCACAGGGAACTGGTCAGGCTGGATCAATGAAGACAATTTTACCAAGTTCAGTAAGGTGAAATGCTGTGTCCTACCCTTGGGTCACCACAACCCCACAAGAACCCAGGCAGTGCTACAGGCTGGGGGAAGAGCGGCTGGAAAACTGCCCAGCTGAGAAGTACCTGGGGGGCTGACAGTGGCTGAAGATGAGTCAGATGTGCCCAGTAGTTTGCTTGTGTTGCTCTACTCCCTCTGAGCAGAGCTCTCCTCTCCAGGGGAGGGATGGGGTGGCTATGAATGAGCAGGAGATAAAGGAGATGCAGGCCATGCAGGAGATGCAGTGACAATAAATAAATGCAAAGGGTGCTTCAGAAGAGAGAGGAGGGTATATTAAGGAAGAGAAGAAGCAGGTATGTCCTGTGGAGAGCCCCATGTGTCCAAGGTAGCCATCTAACATAGCACATAGGCTGGTTTTCCCCTCCGCAGCTGTGGGGTCATTCCAGGAATGGTCCTGGTAGGCTTCAGAGGAAGTTAGACAGCTGTGCTCTGCCCTTGAGATGAACATCATGACGTGATTGAAAGACCATGAGGAGGAGCGCAGTAACTAGCAAATATGGCAGATTCCTCAGGGCTCCTGTTGTTGACAGGTCTAGCTAAGGCATGAGGGAATACACTGTTATTCCAGGAGGCTTTAATGATTTTAGCAGTTGGCTTGCAAGGAACCTGGAATTTTTTTATTTTTTTCATTGTAATAACAGGTTTCCTGGGGTGCCACAAATACATCACATTCACTTTGCTATGATGCTTTAGATTTGATTTGATCTCTTTCCTTTTTTTTACACCAGTGCAATCTCTTGCTTAATTAAAAATAGAACTCTTTTCCTTAACAATTAGGAGGTGTGTAGTACAACTTTTTATAATTTTATAATTTTATACAAATGCCTGAAAGCCAGACTACTAAGTCTGCTCCATGTTCTCTAAGAGAGATTTCTTGCTTTGGTGAAACTAACTGCCTTGATTTCCAATGTGGTGGAGAGAAGTGGGGAAAGATGTGTGTCAATATGTGTATGTCCCATATACACATGACTCTGGTAAAATGTGTTTTCTGCATACATGATAATAGAACATGGGTATAATGATGCATATTTGGACTCTGGGTATAATTTCTGTTCTCATTCATGTAATTTGGTGACTGGTAGTACGTGTTTACAGTAGATACATTCAAGTATCTGCTATACCATACAGGCCCAGCCTGTACTTGGTATAGCTTGTTGTGACTGGTGCTTTCTAGGCAACTCTTGCAAGTGTTTCAAGGTTAGCTCTGAAATCTAGAGATATTGAAGGAAATTCACAATGGTAGGTCACTCTTACTGCTACCATTTTTTGGTCCCAAATAAACCTCAGTGGAATGTTCTTGAACATCAAGAAACAAAGATTTTTAGTTTTTTCTTGACTAAGCACTGGCACAGGTTGCCCAGAGATGTGGATCTCCATCCCTGGAGATACTCAAAAGGCATCTGTACATGGTCATGGACAGTTAGCTCCAAGTGGCTCTGCTTGAGCAGGTGAGTTCTAGGGGCCCTTTTCAATCTCAAGTATTCTGTCGTTCTGTGATTCTGCTCCACATTGGAGTTGTTTTGTACCTGCTCATGTTTAGCAAGACTGAAAAAACTCCCCCTTCATTTTAAGCTCATCTATCTTTCCCTTAAAAAGAAGTAACTAAAGGAGAGATGTTTTTTTCTAGGAAGATATGAAGTCTTAAGATACTTCAGTTTGGTATATCCTCTGTGCTTCTGCTGCCTAGTTTTGATTTGCTCAGGACTAATGGTAGGCCTTCTAACAAGAGAATAATTCACATGGAAGTTCCTGCTACTTTCTGTGTGCCAGGCAATTCCTAGGGTTTGGCGTGATCTTTTTTCTACTAACTTCTTATTTCACTTAGCAAAGCGTGCCCTGTATTTCATCTAGCACAGCCATCCACTTGGATGGCTCACACAGTTGAGTTGTCTGAATCAGAAAGGAATGAAAAGCACCCAGCTGACATTGGCACAGCATAGTGAGAAATAGCAAGCTCCACTGTGTCAGGAAAACAATCCATCTAATGGTTTTCATCTTGATCTGCAAACAATTTGCATGGTCAGAGTGCCCATGCCTTCTCCTTAGGACCTGTGATCTTCATACTCTTATCCCAGCTGTTTCAGCGCAGTTTTCCCCTTTGAGTTCTAGATACAAGTTTGAGAAACAAAGCAACAAGTAATGTCCTAGTGCAAAGGAATTTTCTTGATGTGCTAAGAGAACTAGTTTCCTTCTCATCCCAGCAGCAGGAGGCCACAAGGGATCTCTTTAGGACAAAACAGGGGTCCTGTGTACTGGAAGACAAATATCTTGTAGGAGCTCTGGCAGTGGTCTCTCAGGTCCAGGTCCTTTGCTCCTGGCACTGTCACTCTTGCTTCCTTCTTGTGTCTCTGCTCTGCTGCATTCCCTCTGGCTTGAAAATGCCTCAGCACTGGGGCTTCTTACACTCAGTACATGCATGACAGGGCAGATCTCTCTTTCCACACATGTACATTGCATCTTGATGTCTAAATCAGGATGAACAGTGCAGTCCCATTTCTGCTTTCCCCAGACAGAAGAAAAAGTAAACAATGACAGGCAATATTTGCCATACAGCAGTCATCTGTAGCCTGTAATTTGCAGTCCATGGCTGATTCATAACACACAGGAAGATGAAAGGAGACACGATGGCTACGAAACACCCTACCTTCTGGTCACAGCAATGGGAGCATGGCTTTTCTCACTGGTAAGGCCCAAGAGAAAGTGTGCAACTTATAACAAAAAAAAAACAAAACAAAACAACAAACAAACAAACAAAAAAAACCCCAAGGATAGTGGCTTCTCTTCCCCCACAGCTGTAGATTACCCTTTGACTTAAAAATGGCTGGAAAATACTGTGTTCAAGCATTCAGCCTGCTAACAGGAATCGATCCTCTGGGAAATAGTTGATGTCAAACATAAATGAATTTTGAAAACATACCATGACCAGTGAATATAGGTAAGCAAGACTAGCTGATTTATGTTTCTAAATGCTGTTTAATTAAAACAGACTTACTACCATTCTTGGACATGGCAAAGCCCAAGACAGGTGTCTGTGTGTTACAGAGGAGCAAATCCTGGCTACTGTTGGAGGGGCTGCTTTTGGCAGTGCATGTAGAAATCACATTGCCTCTGTGTGGTATCTAGTCAGCTTATTTTTGAATAAGAGCACAAATCTTCTGGCAGGTCTGTGCTTGCAATTACAAGGCTGGGGATGACAGTGAGAGTTGGACCTGGAAAGGGCTCTTTCCCCCGGTCAGCACTGGGGCTGCTCTGCAGCTGAAAAAAATGCAAGACTAAGTCCAAGTCAGATGGTACTGAGACGGATTCTGGTTTCCAGGGGTTTTTTTCTACTAAACCCCAAAATATTTCTGGTTTTTGGGAAACAAATGAAAAGGTTTTTGAGTGTCACCTTTACTGAAAGGTGGAGCAGTTAAGGAATTAGTCCACTTCTGTACTACCGCCCAAGGCGGAGGCAGTCAGGAGGACCTCAACCTCTCCTTTTGAAGTTGTTCCACTTTGGATAAACAATTAACATTTACTAGAAGAGGGACTGGTGCTCAGGAAGTCTAAGCTCTGAAAAGAAGACCTGCCAGGCTACTGATTCATGCACACACGTGTGTTCTCTCTCAATGAACAGTTAATGTTTTATTAAGGGTGGAACAGTTCCAAGGGGATGATTCAAATCTTCTCCCTGGATCCAATACTTGGCTTTCAGCTAATATGCTTTTTGTTCCATTAGAAATGTCATTGCTTTTACACAACTCTTTCTTCTTCTCCTCATCTAAATGCCCTTCTTTGTTTCAGCTGATTTTTGTTTCATTATTTGCTCAGACCCTGCCCTCTATTTCGCTCCTTGACCCTCCCTCTCCCAGAGTGGGAGATCTGTGCCTCCATTATATTTGAGATTAGCTGAGTCCGTGTAAAGGCCAAAGGTAGTTTTTCCTCTGAACCAAACTGAAAAGGGCTAAAGTTTTCCCATCTCCACACCGACTCCCAAGGCATTTGGAGCATATTGCCCCTCACCTGCTCCACATGCCCTTGATAAGCCTGTAGGGTCTTGGCACCTCTCAGCAGCCTGTTTCAGAAATTAGCAGATGTGCAAGAGTACATTCAGGCCTCATCAGACTCATTTTCACCATCTTCTGCCTCTCTCAGGGTGGTTTTAAAGAAGGAAATACAAACTACAAATGGTAACCAGCATGTGCTAGCAGTGAGGGTCATGTTGCATTGTTTTGCAGAGAAAACCAGAGGGAAATCCCAAAGTGAGGACATATACATCACCTTTATTCTGTGGAATATACCCCCAGCCTGAACTTGAACCTAAACCTAACTTGGGTTCACCTGAAAAACATCTGTTTTTCAGGACTGTGATGTGTTACTTGGGCTGTGATGTTTCACCTCAGGATTTTGTGCTGAGGTTGCAGCTACGTTTCTCTGCCCACATGGCGTCATTAATATACATGTTATTGCACAACATGTCCTGTTCTCAGGGGATGGAGGTGGATGGAGAAAATGAAAGTAGGGCTGAAACAGCTGAAGGAGATGAGGTTGTCTTTCCACTAGGTGTTGGCCTGACTGGTTGGATCAATCACAGCCCAGAGGAGAATTAATGGCCACTTCAGTGGCTAAGTGGCACTTACAGGGCTGGTAACTAATTGAGCTGTAGATACAGCTATGAACATTATTCTTTCCTTGGTTCCTTCTGTCTTTTGGCCAACATGACTTTTCTAGTCCCTCTTTCCATCTCTGAAGGTGTGTCTTGTCTGCTTTACCTCCAGGGAGTGATAAAAGACCTGCAAAAAACAATTGTAGAAACTCCCATGGTAACTGTCTCCTTAGCTAACCAAGCCCCATCTGTTGCAAACCACAGCAATTGCATTGATATCCCAGAGCCATTAAACCATTCCATATGGGAAGTTTTGCCATGTACATAACCTCGTCCACAACAAAGCCTGGTAAAGGAGTTGTGATGTTAGGAATAAACAACACAAATCAAGACAACAGTTGACATATTGAGAGAACATGTCTGCAGTCTGCTTGTTGTAAATTATAAACTCCAGTTGCCCACTGTGCAGCTGTGGGAGAGCACCGTGACACCAGGCACTTACACTCAAATTTCAGGTCACTTGCACCACCTGCTTTGATTCAACTTAGTAAAGAGGGTTTTCATGATATCTACTATTCTTCATGTAGAGAAGTTGATTTTGTGACTCAAAATGTGTATGGCTTTGCAAATTGACCTCAACTCTAGATTTCTGGCGTTTTTTAGAGGACAATTATTATGTCCTTAAGATGTTTTCTCAGTTTTGTTGTGTCCATCCCAGCATGAGCTTCACATCTTGGCCGTCTGAACAAACTCCCTCTTACAGGAAAATCTATAACACTTTATCAGGGGTTCCACTGTTTCATAAGGCTTTTTCTTATCCCAAATAGCATTTGAGCTAACTTGGGCAATGCAGAATGTGTTTGTGTAATGCTATGCATTCCAGTTTAGGATAAGTTTTGCCATGGTAGAGAGAGAAAATTAATGATGTAATTACACTAAGATTTAGTGGCAGGTTAAAGGGCAGGATCTCACAGGAAATGTAGTAAGAAGGAAAAGTCATTCCACTTGTAAAAACCATAGCCAATATTCTCTCCTAAACTTGTCAGCTGCTGTTTGCCTTCTGTTTTGCCAATGCTTTTATTAGTTACTTTGTAAATGTGCCAAAGACACCAGGAACTCGGGAGCTTTTATTGCAAGTGTGGATTAAGACTGTCCTAGGTATAGTGGTTGTTCAGAGATTATGTAAGAAAAGCCAAGCAATGCCACCTTGGGATAGGGAAATAACAGCATAGTAGGCCCCAGCCAGAGAAAGAGATACCTGAGCTGCATCACCCTCATTGGAGAGGTGATGCTCACTCTGAGAAGCACGGACAGTGATCAAACTGAAACAAGCTCTGATGATTTTCTCATGTAAACCCCTGCTCTGTTGCCTTGCTGACCTTCATTTGGTCTGTGCAAAACACAGCCCACCTGCAGGTTTTGCACATCTGCTCCCTACCGCTGCTTGGCTGACTTGGGAGGGTTTTGGGAGTAGGGAAGCACAGGCTGTGTCCCACTGCTAGCCTCAGAACATGCATCTGTGTGTGATGCAGCTGGAAGTTTGGACATGGAGTTGAAATGCAGATCCCCTTCGAGTGGCGGGCTGTTTAGCCTGCAACTTTCAACTGATTTAATTCATGAAGTATCTCTGCCTCCACCAGAACTCTGCTGCTTTTTGTGTCTTTATATAGGTCTTGTCCTCTCTTTCCCTAATAAGACTGTTTCCTTATGTATTCTAACAGATCCAAGTAAACTGAACTGATTATGCTACCAGCAGGATATCAAATCTCCATTTTTCATTAGAGATTTAGAATATAGGTTTTTCAAAAAAAACCCCAAACAACAACAACAATATTTAATGGGGAAAACATCCTGGGAAGCTGTTTTTTCAAGCATAGGTCAAAGTTGAGCCTTCCCTTTCAATAACTGAAATGCAATTAGTAAGATACAACTGTGACTCATTGGGGCTCTCCTCTGACACTCTATGTGCTGGGGCCTTGGAAAGGAGGCTGCTCTACTTGCAGGAGTATGGTGGACATGTACTTTGCAGCTGCTTCCATAATACTTCCTAGTCTTTTATTAAATTAGAGACTTTTTAAGTAGCAGATATTTAGGATTTTTCTGCAGAAAGATGAAAGAAATATTCTTAATTTTCTTTTTACTCTTACATGTTCTTTTCTGTTCTCCAGATCTGGGCAGGTGTTTGCATTTTCTTTCCTGCTGTAACTGTCACACTTTAACTTTTATTTTATCTTTGTTAAAAGCTCTGTTTTTATGAGCTTGTGGAACATGATCCACAAGTACTTTCCTTTTCCTTCTGGATATGTAGTAACTCAGTTTTAAAAGATTATCTTTAGCATGTCAAGGTATTCTTAAGAGGATTTTAGTTATGTTTCATGACAGCAGTGAACAGGTAAATCAAAACACTGAGTTTGAAGCACAACAGACACCTCTCAGAGGAGAAGACTGTCACTTTATAGACTTTCTTCTCTGAAGAAAGGTAGCAGCACAGATGTTTCATCAACTGTATTTTCCCTGTCAGATGAAGGAAATTTTGGTCACCACTCTGTTTCTCATTCTGCATGGGTGTACTTCTGTAGACAAGGGTAATTTGGATGTCTGTCCATGCCCCACACTCACTGCAGCCCAGATAGCTCTCGTAGATACAAAGGACGAAAGACAGCACTGCCTGAGCACTTGTGCTCCAGCTCACCAAAGCTGCAGAGCAGATGGGAGAGCACCTTGGCATATCTTCTCCTTCCTCTCTCTACAAGATTAATGTAAAGCAAATTCCTGTTCTTTTATAGAAGCTTTTTCCTTGGAGTGTTTCACTTTTGTATATTTTTTCTCTCTATTATCTCATCTAGAATAATTTTGAGGTGCAGTGGAATTCACAGTCAGCAATATTTGATCAAAGGTTGCCCATGTACCTTCATTTTCATGAATGCAATTTGCTAAGGTGGAGATGGTTCTCCATTTCAACATGCAGAGAGCAGCAGGGAGCAGAGCCTCTGGCCCTGGTTTAGCCAAGACACAGCTGGAGTTCAACCAGCTGGAAGAGAAAAAGGATGACAGGCTTACTGCTGAGCTTCTCTCAAGGGAAGGTTTCTTCTCTGTTGAAGTAACATGGGCCAGCAGTCCTGTTTGAGCAGCTCCAGGACCAAGTCCAGAGTGTGAAACCTCTTTTGTCAATTGCAGCCATTCTAACTGTAATACAGGCTGGAAAAGACCTAAGGGGAATCTTTTCTTATTTAAAACAGGCTTTTACATATATCAAACTAGAACAAGTCTTCCCATGATCTGAGAGAGAGGGGTAAAAAAAACTAAACCAGAAAGCTGGTTATAGAAATGGCTATTCAGATAAGAGTGTCTGCTAAAACAGTATTATGACTGGCAAATGAGGCAAAAAGCAGCCACTTACTGCTAACATTTTGGGTTAGAAACCTGGAGGGTGTTGAGAAGAACTATTTTGAACAGGATTTTGGCAATGCTAATGATAATCTGACAGAAACATTTAATATCCGCTCAATTCACCTCTTGTTGGTATTGAGCTAGCACTCTGTGGAGTGACTGAAAGAGAGTGGTGGAAGGCAGATTAAACAAACAGATGGAAAACACACCGCACAGTGTAAAGCAGACACTGAGTGTACCCTTTTAAAATGAAAAAAAACCCCGTTTCCATTGAAAAAGAGCAACAATAATCTTGTGTGTGTGTTTTAATATGAGAGCCACAATAGTTTCTAAAATGATGTTTCAATTAGCTATGATTTATTTTCTGCTGTTACGCACTTTCCTTTTCCACAATGCTGTGACCTAAAATTGCATTTTAATATTTTGGCATGGGTTTTCAGTCTGTAACAACAGACACTGTAAGGCCATGCAGCACATTCTGGTTGGTCTCTGAGATCCTTTCTGAATGAGTGATTTTGGCCTTGAGAATCTTCTTTGTGAGTTGAAGTTAAGGAGGGCAATTCTCATTCATAGGACGGCCCTTACCTTTTAAGGAAGGCCTTTATTGTCAATAAAGTAAATAAAGACCCAAGTTTTCCCCTTGTTTCCTGACAATTTTTTTTTCCTAGAAAAGCTAAACTGGGGTTCTGCCACAACCCTCTCCTCTGAACTCTCATAAATGCGCAGGAACTGACAGTGCAGTTCCAGCTGGCCAGTAAATGAAGTGTGACAAAAAGCTTTACCTTTCTATTTTAAAACATAGAGAGATTACAGACATTGAAACAAATTAAAGTAGCATATATCCTGTGTAGCAGATGACAAGAGATGAATTTTTCAGCCCTTCACAATTGTTACTGCATTTCCCTCAAATGTTTTATAGAGCTTTGTGAGACATCTTAATTGCTATAGGATACTCTCAGCAAAGATTTCCAAGAATATTGCCAATTTGCAATATGGGGAAAGATAATACTTGAGCAGGAGCAGCATCTTTAAAGCAAAGCTCCTCTTTCCACTTCAAATTCTGACTGTACCCCAGTAAAGGAATGAAGTTAGGCTACAGTAAGACAATTCTGAAATTATATAGATTTGGGCATAATTAATGCTGCAGTCTCCTGTCATATATCAGTTAGCATCAGCTGAAAATACTTATTGGTATGAATTGCCTGGAGAAGCTCTAGTTCAGTAAATGAGCAGGCAGGAAACAGCAAGAGGAATGGGAAACAGGATATCCTCAAAGTAACTGAATATGTAAATTCTGAATACATAAGATTAGTAACTCTGGACCAATATTCCAACCCCTGTTGACAAACCACTGGTAGGCTTTTTGGTAAAACCAGTAGCACAGGCAAACTCATAACTGTGTATGTCTAATGAGATGAAGGAAAGGTGTAAATAAATCATATAGTGGTGACCTGACTATAGAGGGGCGTGCTTCAGAGGCATGCATTTTTTTTCTGTTGTAAAAAATACTGAATTGTTGTAGTATTCAGCCTTAATTTTCTCAAAAGACACAGTTAAGATGCTCAAAAAACCCAGTTCCTTCCCACTGCAGGCATATGAAAGATTGTCAGGTTTCTGCTGTTTTCATTTTAACAGTGATGTTCAACAGGTAGCTACTACCCCAGATGTTGATAAATGAGCATAAGAGGTTGTAAACCTGTTTTTTTAACGTCTTCGACTTCCTGGAGTAGAAAAGGGGACTTCTTTGGAATAGGTGGTGCGGAACTTTTCTGCTTTCATGTAGAACAAAGCCCTATAAATATCTGACAAGCAGATCTCTCACTTGATTATATAGAGGACATAGCTTTGGCAAAGAGCCAAGTCAAAATCTCTTGTGATCACTATGAAGATTTGAACAGACCCTCTATGAAAGTGGAACAAAATGGAGTTTATTCTTTCAAAAAACCTTCAATTCTTTCAAACATAAATACCCTTTAAAAATCCAGCAATTCCATCATCTTTGCTTTATATATGTTTGTTCTCAGTCCCTGAGAAAAACCTTTGTAATGCCAGCAGGAACTCAGCCTACCTCTCAGATGAGTGACTGCTTAGTCATGATGCACAGGAAGAACTTAAAGGACAGAGAGAGAGAGAGGGAGGTGCCAGGAATGTCTGCGCAAAAAGGAGCTGTAACCTGGACTCTGCTGCTATCAGTAAAAACCTGTAATTCAAATTCTTCTGTCCTTTTAGAATTTTGTGAAGAGAGGTTGCACATGTAACTTTCCATCTGTAGTGAGGATGCTGCTGTAGCATCCTTGGAGGATTAACACTGTGAGAAGTGACAGAAGCCTACAGATTAAATGATCAACTGAACCTGAAAAATACACTGTTTCACAAAATATATAAATATATGTAAAGCTATAAGTATAGGTATATGTATAGATGTAAGTAAACATCAACATCTTGGCAGCTAGCAATTTCAGCATGAAACCTGTTACCAGCCATACTACTTCCCTAACCACCCTAAAAATCTGTTAACGTCAGAAATCGTGGATCAGGATTATTCATCATAGTGTAGGTTCCTCAGTTCTTTTAGTCTGGGTCATAAGCAAGTTTTCTAGCTAGATTTTGGTTGGGTTTTTTTTTATCTTTTAGGGATACAAATAACGTATTTGCTTGCTGTTTCTTTCTGCCTTCATCAATATAAGTATTTCTTTTGTATTGCTTACAATTGCGGTTTTACAGGAGATTCTGTTCTCCCTTCCCTTCCTTCCAGGTGTGTACTTGCTTGAGCTGCTGGTATGTGATCTCATAGCTTTTCTATTTACAATGCTGAAGTTCATGCAGATACTGTCTTTGCTGTAAAAACAATCCACCAGTATTTAGCACAAGTGTGCCATTTCCTCCTCTCAGGTTGTGATATGAATGTGATTTTTTATATGCTATGACTGGAAACATTTGGGAGTTTCAATAGGATAAGGTTTTATGAAGTTACATGTCCCTTGCAGAGGACACTGCTGTTACACAGGGAACTTACTCTTCCCATTTCCCTCATTTCTCCCAATCCCTTTGTGAAGGCCAGGCAATCCCTGGCACAATCTTGAATATTAAGAGAGCTGCACATGCAGCACTCCACAGAGAGGTGCCTGTTAATGTTGATGCTGCTGTCAGTAATGTGCTTTCTGGAAAACAGGATGCTCAGCCATGCTAAGAAATAGAGCACAGGTCATGCCTGGGGACATTCCTGTGGTGTTGGGCCCTAAGACAGATGTGCAAATAGAGTCTGCCTTGTTTTCTGTCCTGATAGCTTTTATATGGGAACTGAGCACAGTATCATCAGCAAATGAACCATTTTTAGTGAGTGGATGCTTTACTTGCTAGTCCATTAATTTTGGCAACTGAGAAGTCATAGACGCTTGCTCCTATCATAGGTAGCACCCAGAAAATGCAAGTAGATGTATCACGACATGGACTACGTGAGGATGCTGTAAGGGAGGATGTAGCCTCTGTGGGGAAACTCTTGAAATCTCATGCAGATGCCTGAATTTAGGCATTTAGTGTCAGATGAGAAATCCCAGAATATCTGAGATGGCCATGTAGAGCTGGTAGCATCATCACAGCAACTACAGAAGGTCCATGTCATGATGAAAGCCAGGCATCTTCAGTATTTGAGTGTCTGAAAGGGCAAGAGAAGAAGCCCAACTGTTGAGTTGCAACAATAAATCAGGAGATGTCAATAAAAACATGGTTCTGTCCGTAGCAAGTTGTTTTCTGTGGATAATCAGTGTTTGTCAGTGAGAACACAATTCATCATGAAAGAGGCATTATTTCAATATTTTTGTTGTATTTCTCTCTTCTGTTCTGGAAAGAAATTCCTTGTTTAAGAAGTTATGAAAACTGTCACCTACAAGGTGATATTTGAGCTCAGTTAGCAGGCCATGCAGACTATCTTAATGCCTAAGTAACAATGCAAATGTTGCAAATCAAGGCTTCCTGCAAGACATTTTAAAATAACAAGAATAAAAATAATGGGATTTGTCTTGCTGTGTTGGAGCGATACTATGCTCCCAGCTAGTTTAAAGACTGGTTTGCCTTGTCCTTTCAGGAACAGTTGCTTGGTTTCTGCTGGGGAAGATGGATGGTCCTTGTTCTCCCTTGATCAGGTCAAGAGATGAGCAAACACACAGAGCTGATAGCCTCGGGCAGTTCATCACCTATGGATCAACACCACTGCTTGCAGCCTCTCCTGTTTTCTGTTTCTCACCCCCTTCCCCCTCCCTGCCTCCATAAATATGACAAGCAGTGCTGCATTATACAAACTCTTCTTCCATAGTGGAAACATCTGCAGCTTGAATGCTCCTGCAGAAATGTCACTTGGGGAAATTGCTCTTCATTTTATGAGAAACCTCTCTTTCAAGCCCTCAGAGGGGCCAGTGAGGGAGGGGACACTGCATTTGACACTAGTTCTGTGTTGTTTTTCAGGGATTTTGTGGAAGAATGTTGTGTCTGATTTTGTGGATTGTCAAAATGAAGCCAGATGGCAGTGGATTAAATGTAATGCTGTTTTGTTGTTCTTGGGTTCGCGACTGCGCTTCCCCTTGAGCGAGGGAGCCCTCCCCGCACAGCAGCCCCAGCCCTGTGTGTCCCTGGCCACCGAGGGCCCCTTCCCATGGGCTCCCGAAAATGCTGCCTGGAGGGGGGTAGAGTGGAAGCTTTCTTTTGGTGAGGACTGCTAATTGGAAACTGCTTCCTTGACATTTTTCATGCCTAGATTTTTCACCAAGAGCCTGTTTGCTGCGCTTTCCATCCGACGAAATACAGGTATTTTCCAATTGTAGTAATGGGTTTGCTTGCTGAAGTGAAGTTGCTGGGTGAGCAGCTGAGCCAGTGAAGCATAGTTTCTTATAGTTTTGTATCTGGTAACAGTATTTCCTGATGTTTAGAAAGGTGTGGGTTTAACTGAAGTGTTTCCCATGAGGCATTCAGGAATTTCAAGCCTTTTGTTGATTCCTCAGTGTATTTATGCTTCAGTCTTTCTCTCCATATGAATGCTTAGTGGGGTCTCCTTCCTCTATTATTCTACCTTATTTTGTTCACATGTATGGGCACATATTATCTTTGAAATCACTACCCTTTGTCAAAGTTAAGGTAGTGGAAAAGGCCACTGAACTCTGAAGATATATGAGGAAGACATACACGGACACACAAAGGTGTGATTGCCTCGACTTTGTTTCCCTAAGAAATTGGGTTAAGGATAAATTCTTAATTAGGGAGAAGATGAATTTAAAGCTATGATTCTGAGCATTTTCTAGTTTCTTAATAGTAGACAGTCAGAAAATTTCCTCTTGTAAGTATTGTTCTTCTCTATACTCTCCCCTCATCATTACACCTTTTTGTTTCCAAGATAACTTTTGACCGACTGCATTATAGACCACAGTCCTGTCACTCATTCAGAGCCTTGTGAGGACCACTCAAGCTCTGCTCCTGTGCTCAGCACCTATAGATCAGTGCAATACCCCCTAGCTTATGAAAACACCAGCAAAGAATGCTCTACATTTTTCCTTTCAGACTGCAGCATCACTTCAGCAATAAGTTTAATACTTTTCATTTAATTTACTCCTCCATGATCATTCATTGCAATTTCAGTTCAAACCAGCAAATATTACTTTGTAATGAAACTACATTATCTCTCTTGTAGACCATTAAGTCTGTCCAGGCTTATTCATAAAGTCCTGACTCCTGGAAAGCATTCTGACAAAAATCTGCTCCTTGATAACACAGGACAAACCATAAACCAAGTCAGTCCTGCTGCCTTGTTATGCTCTGTCCTGTTCTTTCTTAAGACAGTTTCTCAGCTGCTCAGGAATTTGTTTATAAGTCAGCTGTGCTTTGCAACTGTTCAGATCTTTTTAGCTTTCCTTCAGCAAGCCACCAGCCCCTATCTTTTTTGAAAGTCCATCTTTTAAGAATGTCTTTCATGCATGAAGTCCTGTACAGATTCATGCAGTGTTAAGTTGTTCTGGAATTTCTTGTGCAGATCTAGTCTTCTGACCTCAGCTGCTTAGCTTGCAAAGTCTTTGATGTGCAGACTGCCTGTGTGGTTTGCACAGCACAGTCTAGTCTGACAGTTTTTAGTAGGAGAAACTGGCAGAGGAGAAGGGCTGCAATTAGGGTAATGCTATTATATTGCATGCTGTGGTAGTGTAGACTACAGATAGCCTTAGTCTAGTAACTGTCCTCAAAACACAATAAGTAATGGCAATTTTATAGTGACTGTCTAGTACCAAGATGCTCAGGGAGACTGGAGTTTCCTAATCTTCAGTTGAGTGATTTTAGAGATAATTATTTCCTGAATCTTGAGGAGATACCCTGATGCTATAAAGGAAAATTTTCAGTGAATTTGTATCCTAGTACTCAGCTTGTAACCTCTAGATTTCACCTTCTGCCTTGGTGGTCCAGTGGGGGCAGTCCCAACATCAATTCTGAGTGTATTTTCATCTTCCTTGTACTATACTGCACAGTCCGGAAGGTATAAATTAGACATATTCAAGTATTAGACTAATGTACTGAATCTATTTTAAGCAGAAAATTCAGTAATTTTCTGTTAGGAAGAGGTAAGTTTGGATGCGCCTTTGTTTGTGTTTATTCTCATAAGTATTTTTCATTTATAGTGTGAGCATCTCCCCCTCAAATTCTTCTCCTGTTTTTCTTTACTGTATCCTGTTGTAATATTCCCTTTGGAAGGTCTTGACTGTTTTTTTACAGATTCTGAAAACTTCCTTCCTAGCATTTGCATACTCTCCTCAGATGTCAAAATCAAAGATAATGGTCCATTGCTGGTGTTTTGGGAAGGGAGGGGTAGGCAAGGGAGTCTGCAGTCTCTACACACTCATCAAGTCAACTTACTCTACGTGCAGTGTGAGGGACTTAGTGTGCACCAACAGTAGCTCACTGTTAGCCAGAACAAGAAGGAGACATTGAAATTCAAAGCAAGCATTTTGAAAATGGTCAGTATTTTCTCATCCATTTCCCCATATACAAAGCAAACAGATCTTCCAAGGAACTTTGTGAACGTGGTGCAAATCTAAATACGAATGGCAATTTTGTCTGCAGGGCATGAATATAGACTTGTTCTGTCAGCACCAGGGATGCTCTGAACAATTGCTTCAGTCTGAGGCCTTTGAAAGATAATAGTGATGCTGTTCATTTACTCTTACTGGTGTCTCATACAATGTAATGTGTCAGCATCAGTTCCCCACCAAAGCAGCAAGAGAGGTCAGTAGCAGGAAGTACAGGTTGTACTGTGGAGATTTGGGTTCAACTCCTGCCATCATATAATACATAGAAATAGTTTAATGCCTTTGCTGTCCCACATCTGGAATATTTCATCATATGTGGTCTTCAGAGGCCTAAAACTACAACAACAAATGTGATGTCAACAATATCAACTGAGATTCCAAAAGATGAGCTGTGGTACAAGTACTTTTTCAAAAACTTCTGCTTTGTATGCCTGGTTTAGACCTTAATTTTCGTATTTTCAGAAGATAAACACACTCAGTAGATATTCTTCAGAAATAATTACACTAGAAAAAAACATACAAAATATTCAAAATATCACCAGACACTTAAAGCTGAATTTATAGTTTTGTAATGAGTTAGAAAATAATTCTTATTTTCTCTAAATTTTTGAGAGCTTTCTGTGGTTTTCCTGCAGCCCAGAACATACTGAGAGGGAATTGCACTATGACAATGACACATTAACAGGAGATTTCTAGAATCTCAGAATATTCTGAGTTGGAAGGGACCCACAAGTATTATCATGTCCACCCTTAGTGAATGGCCCACACAGGTATCAAGCCACAACCCTGGTGTTATTAGCACCATGCTCTGACCTGAGCTAATGAGTCAGCTAAATGGACTTTCTGAAATTTTTTAAAATTTAAAAGTTTTGTTAGAGTTGCCACTTCTAAGGTGTTTCCAATGTATAAAAGCAAATGTTTTCTCAAGGAGGTCTCATTTGAAATTATATTAAGCATTCACATAGTAGACCACAGACAAATTCAATACTAGTACTACAACTACTATTTCCTTCATGAACGGCTGAAATGTCATTCAGTCTTCAGTTGAATGTTAAATATGTATGCATTATATATAATGTCTTATACAGTTACATATTTGTTATGATTTTTGAAAACACGCAGCATCTGAATATGAATAGTGTAGAAAACAACAACAGTTAAACAAACAGATCCTTTACCACAGTGTAGAAAACAACTGTAGTTAAACAGATCCATGACCACCAAAGTCAAGGAATCTTGCTCTAGATTCATGATGGCTGTAACCTTCAGGAGAAGATTTTCCTGCTTTTTTTGATATTTAAGACCATTTTACCATGATAGGAACAGGAGCTTGCATTTTAATAAGACATTCTCAGAAACAGTTTTTTCCCAGTGTAATGCTATCAGTCTTTCATCTCCATGTGAAAGCTTACCTGCTTTCACCAGACTTGTTTAACTGCTGTTGAAAGCCCCTGTCATCTGTCAGAAGTGGTTAAAATTGTTCTTCGAATCCAAAAGTCATTGTGGGTGCTTGGAGACTGACAGGTACACAAGCACAGTTAGACAAGCTGCTTAAAATGCATTTTCTGTGTCATGGGAGGGCAAAAGCCCATGAAAGGAGGGATGGAAAAGGTCAGCAACCAGTTCCTCCTCTATCTACTATTTTCAGGCCTTTAGCTTTGTATGTAGCACAGTTTAGGACAGAGCAGCACTTGCTCATTTGAGTTCAAGGTTAAATTTCTGAGCTAAATACTTTCAATTATCACCACCTCAGTTTGCAACAGTCATCACTAAGGAAGTTCTCTGTATAAGATGTTATAGTCTACATTGGCCTGTGTGTAATTATGTTTTTGCATCCTTACAACTTTTGATTCTGGTGTAATCTATACTGTATGCATTGCACTCTCCCTTCAGTAAATAAATTAGCAATTTACCAGTTAGCATGTGAAAGGAGTGTGCTGATGCTTAACACACTTAGTAGAAGAGAGGTTATCTGCAAGGTGTGCACTATTTCCTATTTGCTGAACTAGCTGGATCAGCACACAGTGTCACAATCTCCAGGCAACAGTGTGTTCAGACTGAACATACCAGGCTGCTCAGGAATTAGTGAGTTGAAAAATTCCCACTGCCTTTGAGGTGGCCACTTCCTGTGCTTTTTCCCAGCAGCTACCTTTCATGGTTTGCTGTGTGGATATATTAGAACCTGCAGTGCCTGTGTAGATGTACTAGAACTTGCAGTGTGTGTGATCAAAGACACACATGCATTCAAGAAGGCACACCATTCCTCCAGTTGTACCAATTAGTCCAGTAAAAAACACAACTTTTCCACACAGGGAGAAGATCCCTTACCTCTTTGAGGTAAGAGCAGAGTGCCCAGAGTGCCCATAGTATCCTGACTCCAATTTATTGCAAGTTCTTACTGTATTGATGGAAGTGACACATTTTGTAAAACATGCCCTGTTTATCTTAGCTAGATTGCACAGGCTTTAAACACTTCAAGAGATAAAAACGGGTTCAGTGCTGAGTTTTGTCCTCTTACAAGAAGGCAGGTACCAGCACAGTAACCAGGCAGACCTGAGAGGTCTGGAGGCCCCTGCCTGTTCCCAGAAAGGTTTCTTTCTTCCCAGAAAGAACTTCCTTGTTTGTGCTGTGTGGGGAAAAAAAGACAGTTATAAGTGGGTAACTGCGAGACATGCACAGCTATCAAGGCTTTTTTTTCTCCTCTGTGGAACACATCTCAGTCTCTTCAGAGAGTTTCCACGACTGGCTTAGGCCAGCACTGAGTCTTTTGGCTGCAAGGTGTTGTAAGTGTTGCAGAACACTGCAGTTCCTTGTTAAGTTGTGCCTGTGTGGCCTACATGGAGTACTTACACTGATATTAAAAATTTTATTTGCTGAATTATTTTGCAAAGCCACCTGCAAAAACATGACACTGACACAGAAAGAATGATGCTGAATGCCATTTTTAAAACAGTGCTGCAGAGATTGTATTCCAGCCAGCCTGTGTTAGCATTCCACAGGTCAGCACAAAATATCCATGTTGGTTTTGGACTGACTACATACTATGGAGCTAAACCCTGTACTAGCTTGTAATATATACAGCACTAAAAGATGGAGAGATTGAATAGGTGTGGTTGGGACAAAATATCTGGGCTCTTGGGAACTGCCTCAACTGTATTTAAAGCAACTGTATGCAGAAGGGGGTTAAGAAAGCAAATGTGGTTCAAATTCTCCTTGTCAGAAATAAATTAAATCAGCATGGTAGAGGATCCAAAGAGAAATACATTTGGAAATGCTTATATGCTGAAGCTGAGAATCTGGGTAATAAGTAAGAGCAACTAGAATTTATCAATAATCCAAATAAATTCAACTTCATTGTCTTATCAGGTTCCAGTGCTAGAGTGTTCAATATGTTAGAATATTGTATAAGTTGTTTAAGCAGACCAAAGGTGACAAAGGAAATTGTGTGAGAGGAATGACTCGTCTATGACCTGGTGAAGTATATCTCCCTACCTAAAACTGGGAAGTGAAGGATTTTAGGAAATGTAGCACAATAAATATGATTGTCAAGGCTCAGTGGGGAGCAAAGGTGGGCACAGGTGACATTATAAGTCACTGAAATGAATGTGAAAACAGCTTGAGCTACTATTGTTTGTGGGAAGGGTGTAATTACGGGGAACTTTATTTGGCATACTTGCTGAAGATTTCATTTAGGTGCTGGTGAAACATCAATAGAGTAGCTGGATGATAGTTCTGTAAAACATAAGCTGTTAGAGTGGAAGTATTCTCCTTTTAGGTAGCCTGACAAATAAAGGTGAATTTATCTACTAGACTGGAAATCAGGTGTTGTATCAGGAAAAACTGATCATGACCTAGTTACATTTAATATACTTGAAGAGAATATAGTCCCAAACCATAATATTCACACATGCTAGTTTGAAAAGGCCAATTTCCCAAAGCTAAGGACAGCCCTTAATAAAACTGAATAAGCAGAGGCATGGAGGCATGAACAAAACTGAAAGCTTTTCAAGAACTTACTAAAGGGCATGTGTGGCAAAAGAAGACAAAAAGTAGAAATGGACTTACTCATCTGTGTACATGTGTTTAAATAGGTATAAAATTGTCCACACTTATCTATATATGGGGCTATATAGATATACATATCTATAGACACTTGTGTGGGCATGCAAACACACAATATCTATATATTTAAATATACCATATGGCTGTATATTGGAAAAATAAGCTATAAGAGGAAGATAAATATCTATTGATATTTATATGTTATTAAATATGGAAATTACTAGTAACACCTACCCCAAAATCTACTCTTGGAAAGCGAATGGTGTTCTGAAGTTTTAGATTTACATAAGGGAACAAAGTAGCAATGATGTGGGCCAAGCAAGGGTTGTAGGTACTGAAACTGTTAATAAGAAATGTATAGATGGCAGAAATGCTCAGAGAAGATTTCTGGTTTATGTTTTGAAAGAAAGAATATGGTTTGTACATATCACGTGAGGAGGATGAATTCTTTTCCAGCCCATCTGCAACTACAAGAATGTTAGACAACTCCTACTTTGAGGAATCAGCTTCAGGCAGTAGCCCCAGTATTGTCAGTTGCTAAGCATCTTATTTTTTTCCTTAAATTGGCTGAGAAATTTTCTGGCCCACTGATAAGAACTTTTGATAAATTTGGGAACACTGGAGCAATCTGCCAAGACTAAAACCATGCTCATTTCTTTTGCCAGTGCCCCAATGGCACAAACAGGATAATTCTGATAACAGCATGACAGTCAGCCTGACCTCACTTCCAGCAAAATAATAGAGAAGCTGATATGTGAATTCAAGGATAAAGAGCAGGACTATTGTTAATGGCAGCCAATGATGTTTTTATTGAATTCAAGTCTTGTCAGGTAAGCTTGGCTTGCTGCTTTAATGTAAGATTACCCAGTTGGTTAAAAGAGTTACTATAGGCCTAATAGAAAATGAAGTCTTTAGTTTGATATGCTACCATAATTTGATCAAAAATTTAGCATTTTGCATTTTTTGTTTGAGAACATGCCAAGTGGCTAAGGGCTAGTGGATCAAAGAAGTTGTTGCAAAATCACTCAAAAAAGCAATTTTTAGTGAGATCCCAGAGCCAGGTGATACTCAGACTTCTTTTGGCAATATTCACTACTTCATCTTATGGGAAAAATACTGTACTGTACTGCTCACTTATTATGTATGGCACTAGAGAAAAGGGAATCTGAGTTGCCTAAAAGTGGACTTCAGACAGAAAAAAGTGTGCTTTAACATGGCCAGGTGTAAAATTATAAACCTGGAAACTGGGAACCTGTGCCATACAGGAGAGGCAGCTTCAGAAAAAGAACAGAGACTTTGGAAAGATTTTGGACACCTTAATGGACAACCTTAGAATGCAGTCATAACTCAGTGGGAGGGTAAAATATCTGCTGTGATCCTTGAGTACCAGTGCAAAGGTCTGATTTTTGTCTGGGTTTATTGTATGTATGCATATGGGGAGACTCATGGAGTAAATCAATCACAGGCAGCATTTTAAAAGAGAATTTTAACTTTGATGAGAATGCAGGAACACAAAAATCTTACATGAGGGGTAGCTAATACACCTGCTATATTGGCAGGTCTCTACCATAGCCTTTTTGTTCCACGTGAAAAATAGATGAGGATGTTAGTAC
Source organism: Cisticola juncidis (assembly GCA_013400215.1). Classification (NCBI taxonomy): domain Eukaryota; kingdom Metazoa; phylum Chordata; class Aves; order Passeriformes; family Cisticolidae; genus Cisticola; species Cisticola juncidis. The sequence goes on from VXBR01005144.1 coordinate 305,064, forward strand.
AAATATAACACATGCAGAGGTACAAGATACACATAGCAGCTCTTCCATCTTCCCAGGAAATGCGTAACATGAATTGATGACAATAATCTAAGGTAGTGTCATCAAATTAGCAATAAACTATCCATGTGTTTTTACATGAACGTACAATTAATTCCTAGAATAAGATACCAGAGAGACCAGTGGACTCCCCACCTTTTGGTTCTTCAGACCAGTGTGGAAATCATTTCTAGAAAGATTCCTTATAGGGTTAAACTCAGGCAGCAGGTTCCATAAAGGGACAGAGCAGGGGATGTGCAGCTTGTGATATGCAAGGAGTCAGACAAGACGACCTCCATCTATCAACAAATATTGAACTCTTCAGGTATAAACTTGGATGTAAAAGTTAATTGAAGAGTGGGCTGAGCACACTATGTATTTGTGCATGCTTTAAGTACAGAAATTTCACTCCACCTTAAAACATTTCTTTTACCGTGTCTACAAAATATGGGAGAATTACTGAGATACTCTTTACGCCAGAGACTTCTTTGGTAATTAGGAGCAAATCACTTAATTTCTGTACCTTGATTTGCCCACTTTTATGGAATGAATCCCAGCTTTCCTCAGTTCCTCTCTTCATGCTGGAGAGACATCTGGGAGGAAGTCCACAAATGTTTTTTTCCAAAAAGACACAAATAATCTGAAAACTCGGGCAGGGCACAGCATTGATGCTTCAAATAGATCAGAGAGCTTTCACCCTGCAGAAGGTATCATGTTACCTTGCTCAGCAATACATCTGTACTGTGAACCTTGACGAGATAAATATAATTGTCCTAGGGTTGGTTATGTAATGAGCTTGCTTTGCAATTTAACTAATGAATGTGTTGAGAGACCAGATTAATATTTTAACTTCAAGAATTTCTCCCAATGGAAAGCATATAGTGCCTGCCTATCTGTAATATTATCCTCTCCCTACAGCCAGAGTGATTTGGTCGCTTGAATGTTTGTTTTGCTTATGTATGTAAAGCTCATGTGTTCAGAGATTTTTTTTTTCTGGAGGAGGTGGAAGGACCCCAGAATTCACTTGGGATTTTACAGCTGGGTCTGTGGACTTTTCAAGTCAAGGTCATTCTTGAAGGATTCATACAGGCCCTTTGGTGGGATGATTTTAGCTGCTGGAATGGTAAAAGTTGCTGATTGGGGATTTTTCCCAGTAGGGCCATATTAAATCCTGTGCTTAGTCTCTGAAAGCACTCCATTTCAGAAAAACAGTAGTCTGGTACTACTGCAAGTATTGTTTGTTCACTAACTGAGGACAAGAGAGTATTTTAATCTTGGGATTTTAATTTCCCTATTATGGTCCTGTTCTCCTCCTTAGGAGTCATCTAGAAAATGTAAAGATACTGAATACAGAAGATCCAGTAAATGCTTATGACAAATGAAACATGACTTCCCACAGTAACATATACTTTGTAAGAGCTTTGCCAACTGTAAATTATACCAAGTGTGTCAATTTTGGAAGTCATCATCTTATTTAAACTGTCACACTGTACAGAATTGCTATTTAATATTGGTGATTAATGACTGCAGAGTTCAGCCTAATTTCCAAGCAGACTGCCAGTGGCAGTCAGTAGACAGCAGAGTCCATAGTACAAGTGCTTGGCAAACCTTTTATGTTTTGTGATCCAATTCAGGTTGCTCATTTTCCACAAAAAGGGAACAAGAGAGGGATATGAAAATGCTGGCCTGCATGCTGGAGCTGGAGTTTCTACACCTGATTATTCCCCTCCTAGAGTTTGTTCCTATTCTTCAATATATCTCTACAAGCTGAGGTTAAAGCCCATGGGAGAACACTGAATGCTCATGCCAGATGTGCACGTGGCCTGCCATTTGGAGGTCAGGAGAGACAGTTTCATCTGGGGGACCCTAAACTCTTGTCTCATCTGTCCCCACACTCTGAATTGTGACCCACTGTTGCGGTGTGTATATGGGGGGCGGATCCCAGGGAGGATTCCCCGG
>VXBR01005158.1:2590-33914 GCA_013400215.1 Cisticola juncidis
GGTGTGGTGGGGTGGGGTAGGGTGGGGCGGTGTAGGGTGGGGATGGAACATTCAAAATGGGACGAATCTTGTGAGTGGTGGGGGTTTTAAGGTGGGGCTGGGGTGATTTGTGCTTTTCGAGTGTGGCACTAGAGCAAGGGAGAGCATGGGGCACTTTTGGGCATGCTGCTGGTGGTTTTAGTAGTTTTGAGGCATTGAAGTGTTTTCTTGGTGGTTGCAGTTGAATTGGGAAGGCCAAGGTCAATGTGTGAAGCTGTGGAGGACTGAGGGGAAGTGTCGGAAATGTTGGGAGAGTGAGCGCTCCTGGTTTCAGGAAGGGAGGGAGTGAGGGAGGGCGGAAGGAAGGAAGGGAGAGAGGTGTCAGGATCTGGTCCTTATCTGGAGCTGGAGCCCGTAATCTGGAGTTAGCTGGCACTGTGAGTGCCCAGATCTGGAAATTTCCTGGTGCCAGTGCATCCCAAGTCCAGCAATTTGCTGGGAAAGAAAGCCAAAATTCAGCGATTTTTCAGCACCAGCACCGGCACTGCCCAGATATGGTGATTTGCTGGTGCCAGGACGCTGGATCCAGCAAATTTCCAGAACCAGCACCACTCATGTGTGGTATTTGCCAGCACCGGTACCACCCAGATCTGGCAATTTCCTGCTGCTGGGGTACTCAGGGGGTCTGGCTGAGCAGGAAAGGGGACCCTGTGCCATGAGCCTTCCTTGTCTGCAGTAAAGCCTGCAATTTGCTTAAGGGGAGCAAAGTCAAGTTTGCCTCAGTTCACAGCTGCAGAAAATAACTGTGTTCTAAACATACTCAAAAATGAGATTTAAACACAAACAAGTTTAAATGTTTGTGTCCAAAGTGATGATAGAACTTTGTTTTTTTATAGAGGAGAAGAAATGAGAGAAACATTAAAGTAGGAAGAACCCCCAGAATATCTGTGAGAAACACAGGGAAGGGGTTACCACCACCATGGTCCAGATCTGGCTTTTAGAGTGCGATGGGGGAGATCTGTGTAGTGGTTCTTTCTCCCGTTGCTCTGAGAGTAGTCAAGCAAGCCAGACAGGGAGCAGGCTCTGCAGCAGCAGCGGTGTTGTGGGGGTGATGGTGTCTAAGGGAGCACAAACAGCCTTGTAGGAATAGCCAGGATAGCAAAGGACAATACAACACAGCAAAAGTTCTGGCACTGTGTAGATTTTTGCAGCATTGCCACACATGGGCGGTTAGGCACTTACCTATAGAGGGTTATGAGGTCAGCAATCTTCACATTCACTTCATGAATTCAATTGACTGGCTCTTCTGATGTATGGAAAAGTTTACTGCTTGCTCACTTGGTGTATCAAAAGTTTGCAGTTTCCTCACCTCATGTACCAAGTCTGCTGCTATCTTGCTTAATGTATTAACCATTTGTTGCTCTCTCATATGCTGTATCCAAAACTTGAGATTAGAAGGCTTACTGTAGCAACTATAAACTCTAGTAATAACTTTCAACAAGGTGCCTCATTTTCTAAAATAAACAAATTTAAATTTCAAAGAGGCAATGGGGAAACCTTCTTTACTCTTTACTAGTTCTCTGTAGAGCCATAGCTGGAAACCTTTCAGTTTAGATTCGGACTGAAGGAGTGGTTAAAGGCCACAGTATGTAGAGCTGAGAAGCAAAGTGCATAGCACCAGTCTTCTCTAGGACTGGCAGTGTCAGCTGAGAATGTCCTTGTTCAAAGTTTAGCTTGATCCCAGTGAACTGCGTAACATATGGTGGAAATGTGCACCTACCTTCGAGCTCTAGGTACCAGCATAGTCTTTCACTCTCGCAGATCCCAAAAAACTTAAAATTTCCAGCAGCTGCTTCCTTGCAACAAGTCCTGCAGCCAAAAGCCAAGCCTGGCCTTCATCTTCCCCTTGCAGAACACAAACTCTGCAAGACATACAGGTGACTCTCACTTTCCTTCTCAGCTACCTGAAAAAGCATGTCCTTTCAATGTCACAGAGTCCTTAGCAAAACTGAGCAGTGGTTCTGCTTCAATCAGCTCAATGTGCCAGGGCAGAAAGCTTTCACTGCCCCCATTGCCTTTTCCTTGCAGCCTTTCATTCTCAGAGCACTCACTGAAGCTATGCACTTTGTTTCTCAGTTGAGCATAGTGTCATATTGCTGGAGTCCCACACACCCATCTCCTCACACAGAAAAACAGCTTCAGTCAAAACTTGCTGATGGCACTTGTTTTCCTACTCAGCTATTTGCACTGTCATGTTCTCTGTCGACTCTCACTTGCAGTCGGAATGTAAACCGAGAAGTTTCTCGCTACATCTCGCACACATGGGTATGCCAGGAGGAAAAGGTCGCTCGGACCTTGTTGCTCATGTTCAAAAATGTCCCTTTGCTCCACAATTGAATGATAACTTTCTTCACTTTACATCCTGCAAACTTCACACACACACGTACAGGCACAGACACACACACACGTACAGGCACAGACACACACACACACACAGACTGGAACTATGCACTTTCTTTCTCAGCTAGACTCACCAATCCCCCCACCTTGACTTCTCTACCACTTTTTTCTTGGCCTTGCCATGCATGGACTATTCCTCTTTGGATACCCACTGTGTTGCCTACCCCTCCTTTGCCTTGCCTTGCCTTTCCTATGCAGCCTTGCATTTCCTTGCCATTCCTGAACATTTCTTTGCTTTGTCTTGTTTCCCCACACATTGAATTTCCTTGATGCCCCCTCTGTAGCTTTCCTTTGCCCTGCCTTTTCTCCACTGCATTGCATTGACCTGCTTACCCACCCCCAGCTTGACTTATTTACTCATTTGTCCTGGTCTAGCCTTGCCTTTTCTCTTTCTCCTCTCATTGCCTTATGTACCTCTCCCTTGCCTTGCCTTGCAAAGCCACTGCTTGCCTTCCCTTGCATTTGAAGCCCTCCCTTGCCTTGCATTACCTTGCTCACTCCTCCCCCACCTGCCATTCAAGACCCCTTTTCTCCTGTCATTTCCCACCGCCTTTCTCTACCTGCTCTTCCGAGTACTCTCAAGGCTCTCATGTATCCCCAGTGTTTCATGACTGTGTGAGAAGAAGCCCATAAGAGGTCATTTGAAGCAGAACCTGTCTGTCCTAGCAGATTATGTCTGGCACTAGTGCTTGCTTGTGTTAAATTTGGGACACTCAATCCACAGTTCGCCCATACATTCCCCAACCGGAATGACAGTTCTTTCGCATAGGAAGGGAAGCATGTAGCTCCAGTGTTTTAGGTGCAGATTAGTGATGGTCCATGCAAGATCTAAGCCAGACAGACCAGTTATTTCTGGCCACTTTTGTCTGTGAACAACTTTTGTTTGTACTTTTCTTTTGCCTTGTCTTGGAAGCCCAACAATTTCCTTGCCTTGCCCTGCTACCCCTCCCTTGTCTTGCATTCCCTTGCATGTCATCCTCTGTGTTGACCTACCTACTCCTTTCTTCCCTTGACTTCCATTTCCAGCTTTTTTTTTATTTCCTTGCCATTCTTAACTAGGTCTTCCTTTGCATTCCTGACTCATCCATGCCTTTCCCTCGCCCTTACTATCATTCCATTGCCTTGCACTGACATGCCCATCCCCCAGCTTGAATTCCCTACCCATTTTTCCAGCTGTTATTTTGCCTTTACTTGTCCTTCTAGGACACACATTACCTTGCCTACCTCTCATTTGCCTTGCTTGGCAGAGCCACTACTTGACTTACCCTGCCCCTGTACCCCTCCCTTGCCTTGCATTATCTTGCTTATGCCTCCTCCACCCAGAATTCAATAGCCCTTTTTTCCTGGCGTTTCCCAGCCCTGGCTTGCCCTGTCTGCTCCTCCTAGGACTCTGAACAACTTCACATACCCCCAATATTTCAAAAGAACATGAGAGGCAGCCCAGGAGAAGTTTGTCTTGGCAGCTTGGATTGCTCTGGAAGCATAGTAGGAAATGTGTATTAGGAAAAGCGGCCTGTGCATAAATTGCTGTTATATTGTACATGTCCAGCAGTGCTGAGTTTTGAAGAGTGGTGTAAGGACTTGTGAGAGCAAAACAGGGAATGGACAAATCACCTCCAATAGGTTGAGGACTGTCTCTTTATATTTACAGAAGACTTGCCTACCAGGGAACCCAAAGCTTGTGGCAATAGTGAAGAGTAATAATTGTGCCTTTTTATCTCTCAAGGTTACTAGACATGAGCTGACCCAGAGCTTTTTGGGGTCTTCAGAAAGAGAAACAGCAAAGAGTGTTGGGAGAGTTTCTGTGAGTCCGTGCTTGTGAGTCCTTTTTGGTGTTGTCCCACATCTTTGTGGCTGCTCATGAGTCTCTCCACATTGTCATGTTTATTGGTGCCATATGTGAGCCTCTTTGGGTTGTCCCTCATATTGGAGGCTGCACACCCACCTTGCCTGGATTATTGGATGCTGCATGTGCCTCTCTACATTGTCCCATAAACTGGATGCTGCTTGCATGCTTCTCCAGGTTGTCCCATGAGTGCATTTGTTTCCACCTGTGATCCTCTTTGGGTTGTCCTGCATCTTTACTGCTATGCACAATCCTCTCTGCATTGTCCCATGCATTGAATTCTGTATGCAATCCCTCCTCTTTTTTGCCACATTAGAGGATCTGTGAGAGCCTATTCATGTTCTCTGGTGTACTGGATGCCACACACTATCCTCTCTGCGTTGTCCCACATACTGGGGCTGCACACAATCATCTCTGAGTTGTCTCGTGTATGGGAGGCTGTGTGTGATCTTCTGCACATTGTCCTGTGCATTGAATTCCACATGTGATCCTTCCTGCCTTGTCCCATGCATTGAATTTTGCAAGCAATACTCTCCACGTTCTCCTATGTCTCAAATTCCATGTGAGAGCTTCCCCATATTGTCCCACACACTGTATGCAGCATGTGAGCCTTCCTGTGTTGTCCCATGCACTGGATTCCACGCATTGTCCTTTGTCTTGGATCTTATGTGGATCCATGTGTGATCCTCCCCGTGTTGTCCTGCATATGGGGGGCCACACATGATTCTCTCAGGTTTTCCCTTGTGTTGGACTATGCCTGTGCTGTTGCCTGGGTTTCCATGCACCCTTCTCTGTGCTGGACTCTGCATGCAATCCCACTTGGGTTTTTCCCCCCATTCTGCGTTCTGTCCTTGATCCTATCCTGGTTTTCCTCTGTGCTGGACTCTGTGCATGATCCTGCTTGGGTTTACCCCCTGTCCCAGGCTATGAGCACTATTTCTCCAGGTGGTTGCCCCTGTGCCAGGTTCCATGTGTGATTGTGCCTGAATGTTCCCCTCCATGCCAGGCTTTGTACACAATCTTGCCTGGGTGTTCTTCTCTCTGTGCCAGGCTCCATGCATTATGCTGCCTGGGCTTTCTCCCATTCTGCACTCCAGCCTTAATTCCCCCTGGATTTCCCCCCATTGCCAGGTTCCACTTGAGTTCCCACCCAGGTTTCTCCTTGTACTGGACTCTAGGTGTGATCCCAGCTGGTTTTTCCCTCCCATGCTGGACTCTGTATACAGTCCCACCTGAGTTTACTCCTATTCTGCATTCCAGCATTGATCCAGCACAGTTTTTTCTCTTTGGTGGACTGCATGCACAATCCTGCCTGGGTTTTCTCCCCTGTGCCAGATCCTGCCTTTTCTGGAATGATCCTGCCTGTGGTTTTTCTCCCCATCCTGGACTCCCTGTGCAATCCCTCATGGGTTTTTCCTCATTCCATATTCCAACATTCAACCAGAATGGGTTTTGCACTGCGCCATGCCAGACTCAGTGCAATCCCACCCAAATTTCCTCACCATTCCCCATGCCAGACTCCAGGTGCAATTCTGTCCAGATTTTCCCTCATTCTGCATTCTGGCTTTGATCTGGGCTGGATTTTTTCTCATGCTGGAGTCCATGCACAATCCTGCTTGGGTTTTCCCCTGTACTGGACTTCAGGTGCAGTCCTGCCTGTGTTTTACCCCATTCTATAATCTGGCCTTGAGCCCTACCAGATTGCCCTCTGTTCTGTCTTCTGGACACAATCTGGGTTTTCTCCAATTCTGGCTTCTGGGTACCATCCTGTCAGAGTTTCTACCATTCTGAATTATGGTAGAGATCCATCCCAGGTTTTCCCTGGTTCCAGATTCCAGTGTTGATCTTGACCAGGTTTGCCCCTATTCGAGATTCTAGGCATGATCTGGTCCAAGATTTTCTCTATTCCAGACTTAGAGTATGATTCAGTCTGTGTTTTCTCTCATTCTGCACTGCACCCATGTGATCTGGCCCGGGTTTTTCGCAATTCTGTGTGACAGTCACTAATCAGTTTGGGTTTTCCCCCATTCTGGAATTCAGCTGCAGCCACACCAAACCCCGTGATCCCAGGGTTCTGGTAGGGGACAGGGAGCAGTGCAGAACCTGTTGCTGGAAATTATACAAAGTTTAAATTTTTTTATACACTTTAGTCAGGAGTTTTGTACGTCTTTGCCCAGGGGGACAGGAATTGAAGTTTCTTTTTAAAGGATCATTTCACCACTGGAAGCCTGATGAGTTTAACATCTCAGCAGACTGGGAGTAGCACAGAAGATACACAAGAGATAACGACCATTAACAAACATCAACTTCAAACATCACCCCTGGCACTGGTCAGAGGCACACGGTCTGGGAAAACCAAGGAAAGAGAACAAAAAAGGAGAACCTAAGTAACATGGAAGGCAAAGGGATCAATAACCAATAGGAAACCAGATACTAAGAACTGTGTAACTTGGGACCAGTGAACATTGAACCAATGAATTTCTCTGGGTTTTGACTGTATAAGTCAGTGAAAAATCTAGTAAAAATCATGTGTGAAGGAAGATTTTTCTCTGCATAACACAGACAATATGTGAAAGAAATTATTTCTGTTGCACATCCTGGCCAGAACAACATCCTGGACAGAATAAAGCAATGCCCTAATTCTCTAACACTAAAAAATGTTGTTGGGGAGTTTTCACTTTTGACATAATTTCAGTGACACTGTCTCTCCCAGTCAGAGCACCTGTGCTCACCCAGATCAACGCCACAGGCAGGAAGGCCTTGTCCCAAGCCAGAGTTTCATTGGAGGGTCATCAGCTCACTGGGAATGGCTTTAAGGAAGTATTGAACTTTGTTCTGCACTTCCCATCCATTTCCCATGTGAGCCGAAGTGTTGGGTCAGCGCCATTACAGAATTTGAGTTGTCAAATGTCACCTCTGAGGATGTTTGTGATTAGTGGGCTGGAAATTACTCTGAAAATATTTTATTTGCTTTTCCATCACTCAGAATTTCCATATTTGATATGATATCCTTCATAGGGGTTTCTTTCCAAATAAGCTCTGAATATCTCAGTAAGTTTCAGCTAGGAAAATTGAGCTTCTGGGTTTGTTTTTTTTCTGTCTGATGTCTTACAAGCTGATTTAAAATTTAACTGAAAACTCATGCAACTCTTCCCCGAAATTGGGTTAAAGGAAGATTCACACACAGACACATTTATGCAGCACTTTTGAGGAAGCCTGGCGGGCCATAGCATTTGAAGTGCCTTAGAGTTGGAAAAGTCTGTTTCAGAAGCTTTCAGTAAACTGCTTTAGTTCTTCCGAGTCTCAGTCTGTCAGTAGCAGCTTCCCATACATCCTGGGAAACTAGGCAGGGACCCTCCTAAACACCACCTGAATGGAGGACAGCTTTTTTTCCTGGAGAGATGCTCCAACAGCACTTGGCAGTGAGTGTTGGGGATTATTCCATACGTGCCTACAACGTGGGATTGATCCTGATTATTTGACTCTGACATCATTGAAGAGTTGGATTATTGAAAACAGCAAGACAGTGAATCACTCATTTATGTTACCCAGTGGTTTTTGGCCAGGGCTCAGTAATTTGCAGAAGGTGTGATCAGGGAGAGGAGCCATTGCTTCCCTTTCCAGCAAGGTACAGGAAAGACAGCCTAGAGGATGAGGTTTGGGAAGGAATTGTGAGCTGAAGAGTAGTTCAAATCAGCCCTAAATTCCTGGAATGGTCTGGGTTGGAAAGGACTTTATGGATCGTCCCATTCCAACCCCCTATCATGGTCAGGGACACTTTCTTGGGGTGTCCATGGAATAAGCTCCACACCAGGGTGGTGGAATGGGCGGGGTTTTTTTCCAAGCCCAGTCGGTATTTTTGGGGTTTCCCTGGGAAGAAGCCTGTGAGCTGCATTTTTGGAGCTGGTAGGCTCCATGCCTGGAAATGTTTACAGCTCTGCTAATTGTTTTTTTTCAGTCTTGGCCAAAACTGGGCATTGTTTTTTCCCAGAGTGTGGTTTTCCCTTGATTGTTGGGATTACACACTAGGTGTCTAAGGGTTGTGTTGACTTTTTCTCCTGAATGGACGAGTGAGGGAATATGGATGCTCCCAACTGTCACAGACAATCAAAATATGATCAAGTTCTCACGAAACTCAGCTCTCCAAAACTTGAATCAGACTAAAAAAAGATGGAAATGCCCTTGGCAGAAAAGCACCTATGAGGCAAAGCAGGCTTAAAATGCCCGTGAGCAGGAAATCCAGGAGAAAGAGCTGCTGGCTCCCGCCATCCTGGGCTTGCCAGGCAGGTTTTGTACTAGACTGCAAGGCAGTTTTCCTGCCTCTGGGGGGTGGCACTTGCATCCCACGGGAAAGGGAAACTGCCGAGAGACGGCACAGTGAGAAGACAGTTGCTGAGGTGTGGTTCCATTGTAGGTCCTCCCAGTGGGTCTGCGCTGCTGCAAGTACAAAGGAGATCAGTCTTGGGGTACCTCTTTGTTTGCCTGTGGGGCTTGGGAGAGACACCAGACACGAAATTCCAGGGATGTTCCCCTTGCTGCAGTGAGAAGCAGTGGGATCTGTTTGCTGTCTGCTTCTTCATCCCCTTCACCTCAGTCCCCTGGGGCTCCAGGGGTAATCCCACCTCACCTTTGCTTTTCCAGGGGTCTCTAATTTAAATTAAAATTCAAATGCCATTTATGAGTGTGGCATTTCTTTGCCAGGCAGCTGCACCATGGTACTTATCACGTGGTGGCAGCAGCAGTTTCAGTCCCAGCCAAGATCTCAGACTGTGTTACACTGAGACACAAAAAAACTGAATACTCAGAGCTATTTCGATTGCCTTCACAGAGATACTTTCTTCCATTTTCAAGCTCTTTGTTGCTTAATTTATATATACAAAAGTTGTATTTGCATTTTTAAACCGTACATATTTCAAATTTCTTATTCTCCAAGATCCTGTATACAGTACTGTAGATACAGGGATGTATTTTGAAATAAATTTTAACATAAATCATTATTTATATATACATATAAAAAGATAAGAAATGCTACACAGATTTCGTATTTTTTGTACAAACACACTCTCCAAACTTGCAAGCATTTTTGGGCTGTAACCTCCCTTTTCTGGGAGGACTCCACCTCACCCCTTATAACCTACTGACCTTCTCCCTCCACTGGATCTTCACTGTCCCAGAGACATTGGGCTGCCCCAAACTGGGCCATCTCTGCATCACCTCCCACCTAGGGCTCCCTCACAGCCCCTTCCCCAGTGCAAAGAAAGGGGAAAGGCGGCCAGTAAGGGTTTATTCCATCACACACCTAAGTTCCTTCAGCCAATCTGTTGGCACTTGGGGGCCCTGACATTGGCCATGCCCCCAGGACACCTGATGCTGTTTCCACAGCAGCACTTGTCACACTGGTGAGGTGGTCAGCTCCTGGAGCAATGGGCTGCTGGGACAGGGGTGGAGTCCACCAAAAATGAGCAGCAGAGTCCATGATGAGAGAAGAGAGGGAGGGTTTTGTTATTTTCTTGGCAATGAATGGTTTTCCCAGTAGAAGATGATTTGGGCTGTGAGGTGTCCGCATTTCCCACACCTGGAAAGAGCTGGATCATCCCCAACTTACCCATGACATGGGAAGGAACCCTGGGAGCAAGGGCAGGTGGGCAGTGCCCCGCACACCTGGAGTGAGGCCCCACTAGAGAACCACAACAATCGCAAAGGGCTTGCAACAGCCCCAGGACTGAACTGGGGATGCTTTTGAGAGCACCCTAGTTCAAACCCAAGGAGAAGTCACCTCTCTACTCCTTCTTTTCAGGTATTTTTCCAGCAGCTTGACAGCACAGGGAAGGGAGTAGGAGACAACAGTGATGCTCAATAGGATCTTACATTTATTATTGAGAAGTGATTAATGGTGAAAAAAAAGGCAACGCCCATTCCTCACTGGCTTAACAAGAAACTGAAACATAGTCACTACACATTTTACAGTATTTCTTCCTTGGTTTGTTTTGGGCTTTTTATTGTCCAAAATTAATTTTCCTGTAAACAAGAAAGTTTTAACCACTGTTCTTAGCTTTCAAAAAATCAAATTCATCCAGACCTAATCTTTAAATCCATATAATGCACAAGAACAGAATATTTCTTAGGACTCCTAATACTTGACTTCTGAGTGACAAAGGGTCAGAGAAAAATGAACCATCTTAAAGACATAACCTCATGGATAATTTTCTGTTCAATTCTTCTTAGGCCAAAATCAAGACTTCCTCATAGAATTCCTCCTCTTCCAGCCCAGCAAAAGAAAGAAAAATAAAGTCACTCCACCTTGCATGGTGGATGTTACGATTCAGTGTTCCAAGTGCAAATGTCAAAACCAGGGAAGGAGGCGCAACAGGGTGGAAGGAGGGGGAAAAGTGGGATTTAAAAATTAGAGGGAAAAAAAAAAAAAAGGCATACACCACTTATGGACTTGAAATCCAAAAACCATAGTAAAAAGACAAAAAAACAACATATGCTCTGAAATCACAACCAAAGCCAAAAGGGGACTAGTTTTACCTCTACCTAGAAGGGATTTTTTTGCTGTTGTTTTCGGTTTTTTTAGTCCTATGTCTTGTGATGTTCCAATACTTTTTTTTTTTTAAGTGAAAGTTTGTAAAAGTCTTTTTGAAGTCAAAGGAATTAAGAAAAAAAAAGTCCCAATTCTCTCTGGGATACTCTTGCTCCTTTCTCTCTCTGAAAGACAGCTGGGATGCAATCTCTGCTGCAGTCTGTGGTGGAGGAATGGCCCTTTACTTGACACGCCCTTGGCGTTCCTGCAAAAGAAACAACAGAGATCATATTAGCTGAGAGCAGTTTTATTCACCACTGTTATACATGAGCATTCAAGATATGGCCCTCCCAAGGAGCCTGTCCCATAGAAAGCAAAGCCAAGAAAAGAGCAATGTTCTTGTTAAAAGAAGTGCTGCTACTGCATCCAGTTATTGCAGACATGTGATACTGCAGAGGTCAAAAAGCTCCTCATTCTCCTTTTTTTTTTTCCTCATCTCAGGTGATTCACCACCTGCAGAGCTGCATCCAGCTCTGAGAATTCCAGCATCAGAAGGATATGAAGCAAGTCCAGAAGAGGCCACAGAAATGCTCTGAGGGCTGGTGCACCACTGCTCTGGAGACAGGCTGGGAGAGCTGGGGGTGTTCACCCAGGGAGACCTCTGAGGCCCATTCTGGCACCTAAAGGGGGCTCCAAGAGAGCTAGAGAGGGACTTTGGACAAGGGCCTGGAGGGACAGCACAAGGGGAATGGCTTCCCACTGCCAGAGGGCAGGGCTAGGTGGGATCCTCTTCCCTGTGAGGGTGAGGAGGCTCTGGCACAAGTTGTCAAGAGAAGCTGTGGCTGTCTCATCCTTCTAAGTGTCCTGGGCTTGGAGCAGCCTGGTCTAATGGAAGGTGTGTTTGCATTGGAGTGAGATGGTTTTTAAGGTCCCTTCCAATCCAAATCATTCCATGAATCTATGAAAATACTCCACCTGAACTCCCATGTATGCATCAAAGCAGGCTGGATGGAGCTCAACTGACAGGGAGCACTTGACATCAGCCTTGGTCTGCAGGGACTAAAAGAGTCCCAGCGCCCAGCAGAAAACCTCCCTGATACTCCTGACACTACTTGATGGCATCTCACTTGAAAAACAAGAACTTCACTGGAATTTCCCACTAACTGCTGCTATCACCCCCATGCCTTCATCCAGCACTGCAGAAACACCCTGTTCAAACACTTGACCAGAACAAAGAGGCAGTGCAGCAACAAATACCCACAGACACCAAAGACTGCCAACCCCTCTCAGCACCCTGTGCCCATCTCTTCTGGGTTCTGCTTGGGTTTAACAGAGAAGCTGTCAGAGAAGCAGGTCCACACTTCCCCCTAAAGGGTTGTGAGGTGTTTGAAGTGTCATTCCCAGAACATAAGACAAAACCTCAGAAATGAAACCTGTCAGCAGCCAGAGGGCCCTGAGCTGATGCTCCTTCCTGGCTCTGCCTCTTCCATGAGGACAGGCAGGTCCATGAAGTCTGGGCATGACACGCACTGTGGGGCTCTGGCTCCTGTGGAGTGAGTCCATCACTACTCAGTCAATCTGAGAGGTGCCAAGTCCATCCCACTCTCCCAGCAAAGCCATACCTGCAGCAGGTACCCACAGGCACAGCAGGTTTTCCCTCTTCACTCAGAGAGGAGATGCTGTCAGGGCTCTGAACCCGGTGCTCTGGGTCAGCTCAGGGTGTTTCCCCGCATGTCAGCTGCTGTGCCTGGAGTTGTATCCCCTGAAATAAGGACAGCAACAGAGCCCCCTGCCTGTTTCCCATGGTCCCACACTAACCTGGTGATGGGAGGCACCTTCCCATCTTGGCAGCTCAACATAACCTCTGCCTCAAGCACATAGGCTGCTACAGAAAACACCATCCTTTGCCACTGCTGAATCCAGGGAGAGCCCATTCCCAAACAGCTTCAATCCTGGGACAACAGGTGCAGTCATCTATCCTTAGAAACCTTCCCAAAAAGGGAGGCCTGGCCTCCAGCTCAGAACAACTCCACTGGCTTTGGGCTCTCAGCCACACACCCAAGGAGGCTTCACCTCCAATTCCTTTGCAGGATGCAAAGCAAGGCCAGCATGATCCTCTGCTGTCTTCTGGGGACAGGGATCAGACCAAGGCACATGTTCTCATCAAGAACAGTTACCCAACATAAGTCAATTTAATTCCCCTCTTTTCTTGTAACTCTGCCCAAGTCTGTTCACTGCCAAAAAAATCACTGCACCACAGCAAAATCGAACTGCTAGGGTGGGAAGCAGTACCAGGCCTGAACATGGAGCACAACAAGCACTGCAGGGAGAGCCACAAATCCAAAGAAAGGTGCCAAGCCCCCTTCCTGGCTCAGCAGCCATCAAGCTGTGTTACACAGGGACAGATGACAATGTCACGCATCCCTTGGGAAGCAGCTGCGACTGCCTGAGCTAATACTACCACTTCTCAAATGCAGACATGGGATAAGCTAGGTGCCATGTTCAATTATCCCCTGTGCATCTCCAGGGCCAGTGGCCAAAGGACCTGCTGCACAGATCACTCTGTTAGCTGAGCAGCTGGACCCTAATCAATCACCTCTTCCCATGGAGAAGGTAATGCTGCTCCCAAGACCTGCATGCAGCTAGTAAGGAGCCAACCCCAGGGAAAATCCCCCATTAAATACCAATGTGTCAGAACAGAGGCTAGAGCAGATGTTCCCGATGTTGCTAAGCTAGAGGGGACCAAAGTGAGTATCTTCACTTCAGACTGTCTGTAAATTAGGATTGGGGAAGGGAGTGCCCAAAAGTCCCCATTCCCCTTCAAGCAAGGGGCTACCTGCAAGGAGTAAGTCAGAGGAGGATGGAGGAAAGGTGGCTGGATTTAGAAGGAGGTGCATCCCTGATCCAAAACCACAGGATCCAACTGGTTTGGGTTGGAAGAGAGCTGAAATCTCATCTTGCCATAGGCAGGCACACTTTTCACTAGACCAGGTTCTTCCAGGCCCTATCCAACCTGACCTTGAATGATTTCAGGGACAGGGCAAGCCAGTTTCTCTGGGCACTCTGTGCCAGAGTCTCACCACCCTCCCAAAGAATAATCCTGTCCTAATATCCCATCTAACCCTGCCTTCTGGCAGTGGGAAGTCATTCCCTGTGTCCTGTCCCTCCATCCCTTGTCCAAAGTTCTTCTCCAGCTCTCTTGGAGCCCCTTTAGACATTAGAAGAGCCTCTGAGGTCCCCCTGGAGCCTTCTCTTCTCCAGGTGAACCTCCCCAACTCTCCCAGTCTGGCTCCAGCCCTTGGAGCATCTCTGTGGTCTCCTCTGGACTTGCTCCAGCAGCTCCACATCCTTGTGATTCTGGAATCCACAGAGCTGGATGCAGCACTGCATGCACTCATCTGAGTGGTGCAGAGGGATCCAAGACATCTTATTCCTTGGGGTGTTACACCGAGCATTCAACAACCAGCCACATCTACTAGAACACCCAGCAAGGTTCCACTACGTTGCAAACATTTGTCCCTCCTGGCTCGTACTTGTCCGAATCCACAGGCTGTGGAATAGTGTAAATCACAGCGCACCACGCTATGCAACAGCCCTGGAAGGCAGAGCAGCACCTGCACACACACGCTGGGCTTTGCTCTGGGATACAGTCCTTGGAGAGCAAAGGGATTCCATCAGGAAGTGTTTTATGCCCTTTGGCTGCACTTTCATTGTACTTGGGTTGCATCATATTGAACCATATGGGAGACGCAAGAAAGACACCTGCTCAGACTGATTCCCATCCATCAAACCCCTCAGGAACAGGAAGGGCAAGAGCAGCATGGAAAGGCTGATATGTGCCATGGCTCAAATCATGTGCTGACACCAAGCTCACACAAGGCAAGTTTGCAAACAGAAGCCCTCTCTGATCATACCACTCAAAGCAACTTCGGTCCTGTCACTGCTGTCCCCACAGGCTACAGCCATGTCACAAACCAGGTCCTGATAACAGTAACTGTTATCAGGAGATCACCTGTTATAAGAGATCACCTTAGATACTCACACCACAGAAGAGCCAACAACAAAAGGTTCAAGTGTTTGTACCTGACTAGATGACAATGAGAGACAAAGCTGCCCATTTGTTCAGAGGCTCTTACCTTGATTGACAACCAAGGTTCAGCATCAACATTCCCTGCAAAGTTAAGGATTTTATTGCCACACCACAGATAGGGAAATAGCAGACTAAGCCAAAGAAGGTCCTGGAAAAGAAGGTAGGGCACAGCTCCCAGCTGTGCAGCACACAAACCCTAGGTTGTTGGGACCTGCCTCACCTGCAGCACAGCCCAAAGTCCTTGGGCAGGCCACGCTAGGCACAGTTTCAGTTTAGCCTGAGAAGGTCCTCTAAGCAAAACGCATCACTTGCCCAGTGTCTCCCCAAAGAGAAAAAGTAGGAGATTCCTTCATTGGAGCATTGGAACTCCCAGTATCATTCCCCAAAAGGCTGAGACATCCAATCAGAAAATCCTGAGTTGGACCCACAAGGATCAAGTCCAGTTCCTGGCCCTGCACAGGATACCCCAACAATCCCACCCTGTGTCAGAATGTTGTCCAAATGCTTTCGGAGCTCTGGCAGCCTTGGGGCTCATGACCATTCCCTGGAGAGCCTGTAATCAAACCCTGCCCTTGGTACAGACACACACACACTCTACTGATCAAGCACCACAACAGGCCCACTCAGCCTGTGGTATTGCACTTTGTTGTTTGATGCAATCCCAGCCAAGCAACCCAGTGAGATTTCCATGTGCCTGTGTTTCCAAGGCAGACATCTCAGATCACTGCCTTAGAAATCCGCAGTTACTGCAGCCACTGGCCCTCCCAGCAGGATCTGCTAAAGGGACAAAGCACAAATGGGATAATGGATAATGCATCACTTGTATATTATATTCCACAAGCAGTCTCGAGTCCTGGTATTGACAAACCAAACATGACTTTTCCTGTTGTCAGCATTAAAAAGTTATCAGGGTTACAAAAAAAGCTACAGCCTATTCTGGAAAAGGGGATAAAAAATCAGGTCGTGATATGGTTATAGCCTGACACTTTCCTCCTACCTCCCATTCACTTAATGGGGCTCAGCACCAAGGAAGACAGGAGATAATGCAAATGAAAGTGGTTCTTTATCATAGCAGGACAGGCCTTATCTTCTAAACATCAAAATCTAACAGAGCAAACCCAAATATCCACAGAACCCTAAACAGGTAAACTCCCATCAATGAACAAGCAGGAGCCAAGAAGGGACACATGTCCTTGGGCACCTAATTTCCATGTCAGAGCAACCAGCCTGGCACAAGAAGGGCACAAAGACACAGCCAAGGCTTTTCCTCAACAGGAGGGTTTACATAAGGTGGGCCAACTTACTGGATATCCTCAGGCACACTGCTGTTACTCAGAAACTTTCCAAGCACCTTTTGAAACTGATGCAATCAATTGCAAAGAACAAACCTCCTCTTGCTTAAACATTTAATTGCCTGAACAAAGCAGTCTAATTCCCATAAACATTTATAATTACTCTCACACAGGGACTCTTGTCCCACAGGGCAGGAAACAGAATGGTGAAAAGCTGAGAACATGCATGAATATTTGAGCAAAGGAGACAGAGCAAGCTGGGAGGATTCCCAGTGGCATATCATGGGAGGACAACTGGGCTCACAACACAGCCTAGAACTGGACAGGCTGAATTAGGAAAACAAGCAGAATGACACAAGTCCTTTCCAATCATTAGGAAGAAAGAAAATTCTCGTGGTCTTCAACAACCAGGGAATTTTTTATTGTTCCCCATCACGACAAGGGAAATGCACTTCATTGCTTTGGTTACCTTAAGCCACCACTCAGGCAAGAAATCTTACCATGAGTGCCACAAAACTCTTTAGAAAAGGAAGGAACTCCCCTTTAATGTTCTTTAATGTTTCAAAATCTTCACTGCTGTAGAGTTAAAGTCTTGGCAGTGCCCTCAGTCACACCATGCAGGTGTAATGCTAAGGACTGAAAACCCACAGAGCTTCAGTAGAATTTCTGGCTACGTACATTCATTAAACTTCTAGAAAGAGGAGTGCGTAATAATGACCAAGTTTACTGATGATATTAAGCTATTCAGGGTAAAAAAACAGCAGCTAAGTAGACAACTTTGTGAGAAAAAGCTGCTGAACTTCACAGGACACTTGGTCTATCTGGCTGAGAAAAATTAAACTATGCGTGTGCAGAAAATCCCTGCCCTAATTCCAAGATTACAGGTTCCTAATCATCGGAAACACGATCTGTAAGTCCAGGAAATTGCCTACCCTGAAGAAAAGCAAATATCACCCTAAACAAAACATACCACTGTGCTGTTATAGAAACTCAGACAGGATCTACTCTGAGCAGAGTGTAGCTCTGCTCCTTTCCACCTCCACAGGCACAGAGCAGAACTGGAAAAGGGTCAAATAAAAACAGGGATGAGCAAGGGACAGAAGTGTTTCCATCTGCAGAGCTACTGTGCTTGAACTCTCCAGCCTGGAAGACAGATGACTGGAAAGAAAGAGTAGGCACAGAGAGACAGTGAAATAATTGCTCGTCACCTTTTCTCACACAAGAACAAGGGGGAATCATGAGGCAGACTCAAAGCAAACTAAAAGGACACATTTCCCCAACACAACACATAGTTTAGCTGAAGAACTGGAGATCCTGTGGACATTCAAGGAGTGCACTAAGATCTTGAACAGAAAAAATAATGAACTGCTATATAAATTCCAAAGCCACATATTGTTTGAGGGAAGGAAAACATTCAGACATGGATATGTGCCTGTGCTGTCCTTACAGGTGTTTGCTGCCAACTGTGTTATTGCCAGCTGCAAATAGGATTTTCTAACTGGAAACAGAGATCATGGATACCCAAGCAATGTCTCTCTCTGTGCCCAGCAGACATGCAACTCCTGCAGCCACATGAGACACACTGACAAAGACTTTGATCTGACCCACTGCAGCTGTGCTGGTATTTGAGGCTTAAACACCACCTCCATCCCAAATAAGACAGAAGAGACACTTCATGCTACAAGAAAAACACACCACAATTCTGTATTATGAGAGGACAAGAGGAAATCTATTTGCCTGCTTCTGTCAGCCATGAAGAGCTGAATTCACAAGCTCAAGTTAAAGAGACAATACCACCTATAGCATGTCCTGTCATTTTACAGCCACTTGAAAGGGAACACAAAGTCACATTCACTGGAAGAGTTTTGTACTTCATCTTTTTTTTTTTTCCCCCCTCCTCTAAGTGTACCAAGAACACAGCTCTGGAATCAGCTGAATTCCTAATCAGACTGCAACAGCCAAAAGGCTGATGATAGGGCTTCTTAATTTCCCTTATTTTGAGATAATGATGGGAAGTTCTCTGAAGGTATTTTACAGATGGTACCACAAATAACAGAGCTGAGATGGAGAGAGCAGAGCTTTTCTCCACTGAGCACATATACAGAGAAGGAAGCTAAAGAGTAAAGTTTCCTTTTCCCCCAAGATTAGAAACAAAATGCAAGAGTTTTAGGTTGATTTTATCTAAGTGTTAGAAACTGGGATTACATTATAATAGCTCTGCAGTTAACCACACAAAAAAGCAGCTCAGCACTGTGTTTTTCTGAAAAAAAAATGTAATTATAAAGAACCAGAAATTTCCAAGTTCTTGCACAAAGCCCAAGTGGTTCATTATTAACTGCTCCAACACACCGTTACATGACTTACATGTCTATTACAAAGGCTCATACTGGGCACTAGTCACTGGAAGGAGCTGCAAACAACTCTCTGTCTGGGTCATCAGTTTGGATAATGACCATCCTCGTTTAGCAGGGACTTCCCTAGGAAGTGCTGTGCTAGAGCAGGGTGCTGGCACTGTTCTGGCTGCCAAGCCTCCAGTGGTTTGCACCACTAAGGAATTAGTTATTAACTCACAAAGCCATAAGACAGCACAATTACTACCAGATACAAACCAGAACATGCAGGAAAATGAGAGGACTGATTGCGGTGAGAATGACTACACAGCACAAAATAAGGAGCTTCATGAACCTGAGACATAAAAGAAGAAAGCAGCTTCCTTCAGGCAAAAAGCTGGTGCAGAATTACAGCTTCAGTAAGGACAAGGAAGGAACACTGTGCATGGAGCTCTTCTTGATGAACTGCCCACAGATCAGTGAGCTTTTAACTGTTTTTTTGGGATCCTAACCGTTTTTCAGCAATGTCTTATGACTCACTGTACTTCTGCACTAGGGAACTATCCAGGGAAATGAACCAGACCGTGCCCTGGGGGTTTCACTGAATGAAACAGCCAGCAAAGAGTTTTGCTTGGAAGACAAGTACTTCTGGGGAAGCAGCTGTTAATAAAACAACCTGAAACACCTGTGTCAGGAGCTCTTAACCTTGGTGCCAGCAAGTTATCCAGAACTCTTAGAGGAAAAAATAAGAGGAAAAAAACAAAGCAACCCCCACTGCTTACACTTACACACTCCTGTCTGCATTCCAAGCCCTCCACAGTGTTTCTAGGGAATTTGTCAGCCATAAACATACAGTGTACCACAGAATCACAGACTGGTTTGGTTTGGAAGAGACCTGAAAGCCCACTCCCTGCCATGGACAGAGACACCTTCCACTAGACCAAACCCCATCCAGTCTGGCCTTGGACACTTGCAAGGAATCCAGGGGCAGCCACAGCTTCTCTGGACAACCCCTGCCAGGACATCAACACCCTTACAGAAATTAATTTCTCCCTAATATCTAATCTAAATCTACCCTACTTCAGTTTAAGGTCATTCTCCCATTTTAATTCACCTGCTAAAGGGGAAAAAATGTTGTTGTTGGTTTTAATTTTAAGACATTCATCTGAAGTAATTAATATGTTCATAATCAATTCAATTAACATATTCATAAGAACAATTAGTTCAGGGTATTCTGCAGCTCAGAGCTGAAATCATCCAGCCGAGATAACCCGGAGTGAAGGAACACAAAGCTTTGCCCACACTGAGAGGGCAAGAAGTACCTTGGGCACAAGTTCACAAGAACAGGGTGTGGAATAAACTCCCTCTGCTCGAGGCCAAACCTCTAAGAGGTGTGAAACTCGACTGCAAATGGCCTGTACTCTCTGGCTGGCCCAACACCAATTCCAGTCCTTGAATGCTAGAATGCCCTGAGTTGGAAAGGACCTTATAAATCTTCTAGTTCCAACTTTCTGCCATGGACAGGGATAAAACTATTAAAAAAATTAAACAGTACATCTCAACAGGGACTTAAACCAACATCAACAAGTCAACTTTTAATACTATTTTGTAATATTAACAAAAATTACATTAAAATATTATTTTAAAGGCTTCTAACATAATACTAATAATGAGAGACAGGACTGCAAGGCAAGTGCAAGTGGCTTGCTCTTCCACTGCTTTGATTCCACTTCAGGTGAAGTGAAAAGGCACCCAGCTGCTCCCATTTTAGGGATAAAGAAACACAGCTCCTTGTTGCACTGCAGAAAACATGGATCAGAGCATCAGATTTAAGTCTTCCCTCCAGTTTTCTCCAGTCTTTAGACACAGCTAGAACACAAGCAAAAATCTGAGAGTGTTAAGGGCTGGCTTAAAAATATCATAAGCACAAAGTACTCCTTACAAACAGCCAGTGCCATACCACTGGTATAAGCAGGATTATTTTTTTTTCCTCCATTCCTGGGCAAATATACAAACATGGACACAGGCCTACAGGATTTAAACAGCCTGGAAATAAACTGAAACCATGTGCACTGCTGAACAGCGCAGCAGAAATTCTGTCTTGGTGCATCAATCAATTAATTTCACTATGGCCAGGATTTGGAGCAGAAAACAGCAAATGGCCCTGGGATCACTGAATCAAAGAAACTGTATGAGTGGAAGGAGTGTTCCCTTGCTGATACAGAGAATAGTTGGCTTTGTCTGGATATAGAATATCCAGGAATTGAATTTTCTTGTCAGAAATAGTGTCCTGTGGAATACGGTAAAGCCAAAGCAAATGCAGCACTCTCCAGGACAACTCTAACAGCCGGAGGAAAGAGTGTTGGTCCACCCTACAGGGAATATTCTCTCTTCTCCCCACTGAGATTACAAAATGGGAAGAAGAGCTTTGTAAAATCCACGAGAAAGCATTCCTGTATTCCAGTGACTGTCAAACAGCCTGTCCATTTCAAACAGGATCATACAACACCCTTCAGTTTTCCCTTAAATCATGTATTACAAGGAGGCAGTCACACTTGCATGCACTATTAATACTCCTTTAACCAGCAGACAGCATCAGCTGAGGCAGAAAGCAGCACAATTCCAGAAATAACAGATCCAATCTGGCCAATACCACCTTTGTGCTTTGAGGCTGATCCTCAGCATGACAAACCCCACCAAAGCCCACAGCTCAGACCGACTCAACACTCAGAAGTCCCAGAACAGTGTCTCAGCTGCAAACCTGACCACTGAGCACTCTACACAGGGCTGCTTTTCATGAAATAGCCTTCCTAAAATTCCTGGAACGTGTGAGTAGCCAAGTATTTCAAGCCTGGGCAGCCAAAAAGAACTAAAATAAACTTCCCTTACTAAAATAAACTTCCCTTACAGATTCCACTGACATTGTTTCCACGATACACAAGCTGTCAACCTTTCACACCAAGCAGATCATTATGGGATGATCTACATCAAGGTCACTGTAGCATTCCTAGAAATCCAAGTGCATGACCATGGGGCAGAGATTGGTGTTGTTGTTTTGGTTGTTTACAGCAAAGATAAAATAATTCTTACATGGAAGAAGTCAGTGACAAGCTCTTCAATAAAAACACCTGGTCTGAGTTTCAAGACTGCTCTGGGCAGGATTGCACTGCGAATCGGCTCCACCATGTTGGGTGAGGACAATATTCAAGCATTTTAAAAAACTGCATCAGTAAAGCAAAACAACACAAAAGGAATGGGGATTAGCTTTAGAGGAACAGGACGGGCACAGGCAACAGGAAAGAAAAAGAAAGATTATTTCAGTGTTTTCAACACTGAACTAACTACCCACCCCCTCCCTTCACTGGACAATGGAAACAGCATAAACACTATATATTTTTCATGTAATTTCTTGGACCTGCTTTAGGGGATTCTGAAGAAATTACTAACATTGAGAAGTATAAAAGATTATTCAAGAGCTCCCAGACTTTCACAAGAGATCATCCATCTGCTCCGGCAGCAAGCAGATAAAAAACTGCAAATGAGACTAAGATTTGGCCAAGCTGAAGCTGAGTGAAACAATTTCAGCTTGGGAGAAGTTCGAAACAAGCCAAACCTTGAAACATTAAACTTCAAGGAACACAACTGCAGAGCATCAACATCTCACACCATGGGAGATAAAAGATCTGGGAACAATGGGATTTCCCCAGTGCAAAGCAGCACCAAAAGCAGGCAGGGAGGTGCTGCCAGAGCAGCGTTTTAACTTTCCAGTGCTTCAACTCTGGTTCCTCTTTTTTTTTTAATTCAGGTGATTACTTGAGATGCTTCAAGCAGACAAAGCATGGTTTGGGCTTTTTGGCATCTCTAGTCCCATGGTAGGAATTACTCCAAGAAAAATGAAAACCCTCCTTCAGCAAAAACAATTGCTCCTCAATGAAGCCATGAAAGAGAAGTTACAGAAAGGTTAACCACATTCCAGGCTGTGTCAGTGAGTGACCGAGGAGGTCAAACTGTTGCTGTAAGGCTCAGAGAGTCACCTCCTCTGTGCTGGATGTTACAGGGGCTCAGAGCATGAGACACTGGGGTGAGTAAATAGCAAACAGCAACTGTGTTTGCACAACTCCCTTCTCCTCTGTGAATTCCAAAGACCTATGACCAAGTTCCTTTGCAGAGAAAGAGCGCTTTCCTAATCAGTTGCTGCTGCATCCACTAGAATATGGTTCAGAAAGGCAGCACTGGCGCTCAGACTGTTGCTGCTGCTTTCAACTCTCCATACCAGCAAGTCTCAAGAAGCAAGCAAGGGGAGGAGACTTCAGAATGCAACTGGGAAGTTAAATAAAGATGGTTTACAGCTTTGAGAAAACTAGTAAGTCTCATTTCTAGTAGACTCCTGATTTTCAGACTTTACACAGCAAACACAGCAGCTTTCCAGAAGAAGAGCCCATTACTCTGTCTGCTGTTCCCAAAGCCTTCTCCTCTCTCTTCCTCCTCCTTCTGCTTACCTGTACTTAATATTAACTCTCTTCATTCATCCATCCCCTGTCCCTAAGAAGTATTTTCACCCTTCACCTGCATTCTCCCATTGTGCCAAAGCCTGGCTCTCAGACAATGCTAACTGCTGCTCCTTGAAGTCAGGTCTGGAGGGTATCACAGAACCCCACAATGATTTAGGTTGGAAAGAACTTCACAAATGATCCTGCTCCACACCATGCCATGGGCAGGCACACCTTCCACCACACAAAGTTGCTCCAAGCCCCATCCAGCCTGGCCTTGGACACTTCCAGGGATGGGGCAGCCACAGCTTCCCTGGGCCAACCTGTGCCAGAGCCTCACCACCCTCACAGGGAAGATAAAAGCTGGGTAACAACTGAAACAATTCTAGATGAAATCACACAAAACAATCAGGTCCTCACAAAAAAACCCAGTTTACACCTTCACACCTTGCCATTTATTATTCCTCCCTTACAGATTTTCTCCAAGCACTGCAAGTGACCACCTTTGTGCTTAAGTGTTTTTATTAATATGATCCTCCATATAAAATATATATAAAAAAATTTAAAACTGCTTTCACTGTCACAGTGAGCAGCCACACTCCTGATTATGTTCTTCAAGGCTTGAGTGAGAAATTCCCCATTGCTCAGACTAAAAAGATCATAAGGAAATTTGGCAAACTCCCAGACAGCTGTGCTAATGCTAATTTTTTAATTATTTTGATCAAATGTAAGCCAGACCCACACTGAGGGGAAGGGCAGCCCCAGATGACCTTATTTACAGCTGAACCCAAGTAAGATTCAAAGCTCACTGGTTCCTGAATTTGGGGCAGGATTTTCAATTAATGCTTCGTTAAGGAGTAGATGATGAGAGGAGGATTTGAGAGCAGCTCTAAGGCAAGTTGTGAGCTCAGCTCTAGTGCCACGCTGCTGGCAGTGCTGTGCACACAGCCCACCACGACCCCAAACAGAGCCACGAGGAACACAGTGACCATCGCAGGACAAGCAGTCATGGACTTCAATCACAGTGAGGGAGATTTAGGTTGGGAATTAGACAAAGCCTCCTTACAGGAAGGATAATTAAGGAGAGGGATAGATTGCCTGGAGAGGGACAGGAACTGCTGTTCCTGGAGGTTTTACAAGATGGAGACATCTGTCATGCTGACCCCACTGTGGCCAGGGTGTGATTAGCAGCCATTCTAAGACGCAGTTCTGGTTTCTAACAACTTCCCAAATGTTCTGATGGTCTCCAGCTTCAAACTGCTCTGATCCAGGAGCTGATAATGGCACAGAAATATATCTTGTTTACATCACAGCACTTGGCAAAGGTTTAGGGCCTGGGCAAGGCTCCTCACCCTGCTCTGCCAAGTGCTGGCACCCATTTCATAGAATCATGGAATGGTTTCGATTGGAAAGGATGTTAAAGATCGTCTAATTCTAACTCCCTGCCATGGGCAGGGACACCTTCCCAAGACCAGGCAGCTCCAAGCCCCCTTCAACCTGGCCTTGGACACTTCCAGGGATGGGGCAGCCATAGCTTCTTCGAGGCATCCTGTGCCAGGGCCTCACCACCCTCACAGGGAACAATTTTCTCCTAATATCCAATTGAAACATATTCTCTCAATTTAAAGCCATTTCCCCTTTTCCTGTCTCTCCAGGCCCTTGTACAGAGTCTCTCTCCATCTTCCCTGTGGGCTCCTGTCAGGCACTAGAAGGCCACAATTAGGTCACCACAAAGCCTTCTCTTCTCCTGGCTGAACAATCCCAATTCTCTCAGCCTTTCCACACAGGAGAAGTGCTCCATCCC
This sequence comes from Cisticola juncidis, assembly GCA_013400215.1. Taxonomy (NCBI): domain Eukaryota; kingdom Metazoa; phylum Chordata; class Aves; order Passeriformes; family Cisticolidae; genus Cisticola; species Cisticola juncidis. The sequence continues at coordinate 27,405 of VXBR01005158.1, forward strand.
TCTATTCCCCTTGGTGGCTTCTCTGCACATACTCTCCTGCAAAGAGGGGCTACTATTTTGGTGTAGGTTCCAGATATGAGAAGGCAGATTGCCAAAAAGCAGGTTAATGTCCACAAGTCCCCCATGCACACCCCAGAGTTTGTCCAGTGCATGGCAGCCCCCACCACCTCTTGCCCCGTAGAACTCAGACATAACAATATGTTACCTTTTTAACATTTTCCTCCTCCTCTTGGCGTTTCTCATAGTGTGAGAAGTCATCAAAGATGGAGGTGGTGTGCTTGTAGGTGGCAATGATTTTCAACACCTGCTTAGCCTTTTCCAGAGGCACCTCCTGAGTGTCCCTGGAGTTGGTCACTGGTTTATTCTCGTTGTTCTCTAGGCGGATGTGTCGCAGCTGGCTGTTGGGAACGTCCTTCACAAAAATCCACCTGACATCAAAACGTCCCTTCCATTTGTCCTGGGACCACACACCTGCACAGGTGTTATAGTCCACAGCAGATTTCATTTCTGCTACGCCACAGAAGTGACCACTACCATTGACACTGAACAGTAAGTACACAGGGCCCTTCCCATTCATGGAGCGATAGGCTGCATCCAGTCTCTTGTTGCCATGCTCTGTACTGCACCAGATGTTGTATTTAATGGAACGGTGGATATCATCCTCAGAGTAACTCTTAATGATGAAAACCCGCCCATGCTTTGGGTTCCAGTCAAAATCCTTGGGGTTGTAGTTGTTGACAGATCTCAGCTTCTCCAAGACTGGGTGTGGCTCTGAAGGAGAACCAGAACTGGCCTGAGCCTGTCCCACTCCATTACCATCCACTCCATTCTGACTGAAGCCATTGCCACGATTCCGAGGGGCGACCCAGCGGGTGGGCTGCGCCGGTGGCACAGGCAGCGGGGCTGGCGGTGGCAGCATCTGTGGCTGCTGCCCACCTGGAGCCTGGGTCACCGGTGGGCTACTGTTGATCTGCTGGCCCATGGGCTGCGGAGACGCCTGTGCCGGCTGCGGTGCAAGATTCTGGACCAAGGCCTGTGATGATGCTTTTGCCACTGGCCCTTTGTTATCCCAAGTTCCGATATCCATGTTATGTTTTATGGGAGGTGGTGGAAGAGTTGACCCTGCAATGCCATTCTTGGTCTTCAGCTTGGGCTGCTGCTTGGCGGGTTTGCTAGCAATGTCAGCCCATGAGGTCGGTTTTGCTGATGCAATCGTTGCCGGAGGCAAACTGTTCGATGTCACAATATTACTGGTGATGGATCCACTCCCCACAGCTGAGCCCACGACTTTGGGGACACTGCTCGCTATGTCTGTGCTGCCCAGTTTGAGGGCTGCCATGCCCTGGTCAATGGTGTTCATGCCAGGAGCCTTGTTCAGGGTCTCGTTGGCAAAGGCCGACTGCCCATCGATCATGGCCCCTCCCAGTGAGCTGGGAGCATAGGCGTAGTTGCTGCTGTAGCCAGAGCTTTGAGTGGATTGTCCCTGAGAACTGTTATTCCCCCAAGCTGAGAAGTCAATCCCACTTGGAAAGAAGTTAAAGCCATGCTGCCCAAGGAATGGAGTGCTGCCAAGAGCCCCTGGCTGCCCAAACATGGCATCAGGGAGGAAGTGGGGCTCCCCGTTGCTCAGCTGTCCATACGAGGTTAGGTAGGGCATGGGGGGGTCTCCCCCTGTTGACCAGGCAGCTTCACCTAAGGAGTAGGAGAATCCAATGGAGGGACTGAAGTAGCTTGGTAAGTAGGAATCAGACATTGCAGTGTATGCATTATTCTGAAAGAAAACCACAAAAACATAAGCACTGAATTGTTAGAAGGAATTGAACCAATTTGAAGGGACCAGGAATAAAGGCAGCTTAGACTTCCCATGCCCACCCCCCCTCCCTACTTTAGGGCTGGGCAGATAAACAGGCCCAGCCTTGAACACCTCCTTTGTTACAAGGGCTCTAAAATCTGTTCCACTGCCAGAAAAGTTAAAGACAAAGGCTAAGAAAGGTTAAAGACAAAGCTTCCCATGCCAGGAGGGGAGTGTCTGGTACTCCTGACATACAGTGTGGGACTTGACACAGAGAAACCCCAGAGCTCCTGCTCAGGCTTTAAAATCCAGTATCTTGTATCCAAATATCATCTGCTAGTAGCTACTTCCAACAAGGGCTTTTCCTGTGTAATATATTTAACCCTTATAAGGGTGTTCCAGGGAGGATTTGGGGAAAAAATGCAGAGAGAAGGGGAATAAAAAAGAAAAAGGTCCTGTGGAAACACACTGTGATAATCACGGGTGTCCCCGATTGCTTTCCTTAAACTTACTAGCCATGAAAACAGCTTTAATCTACAATTTAAAGTTCCACACTTCACAACATTCCAAGAAATTGCAAACAAACAGGGATTTAAGGCCTGTTCCTCAAAGGACAAACTTCTCCAGTGCGGTGGGCACACACTGAAAATTACCTGAAAAGGGGAAGTAATCAGTAGAAGCCTTTTACAGAAAAGTGACAGCACCAGCACAAGCAGGTTTCGGTCCCAGAGAGGAAAAAAAAAAAGGCTCCATGCCTTGACTGCCCTTTTAACATCCAAGCAGCCTTTAGGTTACAAAAAACAAATGCCTAATTTGACAATTAGGGAAGTGTCAGACACCCCCAAGATGTACTTACAAGAAAAACATCTGTCATTTCCCATTCAAACCCAGGTCCCCTCCGGGGAGTGGCTTCAGTCCTGCTAATGGACATTATCCTGAGTAATCTGAACCTGTGAGCAGCAGCCTCATGCTGCCCAGCCCCTAACACACCAGCCCAGTGCAGAAGAGATCAAAGGGATGTTCAGTTCCCAGCTAAAAGCTTGGCTTGCAGCAGGCTCTGCTCCATTTTTCATTGAATCATATATTCACGTGCCAAGCACAGCTCCCAGAGAACTTTACACCACACTGAAATCCAGGGACTCTCTCAGGATGGCTCTGGCACCCTCTAGAAATAGCTGGTTTGCCACTCTACCTTCTGCTTCCAGGAGAGCAACAGGTTTGGGGCTAACCAAGCCCCAGCTCTACAGAAAGTAATAGGAATTATTTAACACCATGTATTCAGAGACAAGATTTCTGTGGTACTGTCTGAAAACTCAGAGATGCTCTCTTCAACCTTTGTTTTCACAAAGGTCTCCCAAAAGCAAATCAGTAAAAAAATTCACTCTCATCCAGGGTTTTACTAGCTGATCAATCCTGCTAAACCCAGGACTCAATATGTCCAAAAGCATCAACACTGACTTGTAACAAATGAAACTTAAAACTTCCTATTACTATTTTGAGCCAGCAAAGTCACTTTGTACGTTAGTCACCTCAATGATAAGAGTAGTATTTTTTCTCCTGAACTTAGCTTTAAAGAAACAGAAACATACTGGCCCATCCCTAAACCCAAGGCACCATTTTCTCTCCATAGGAACACTCGAAACACATCACTATCAGATAAAAAAATTTTTCCTCTTGTCACCTCCCAATATTTTCCCACTTGTCAGTTATGTTCAACTTTGAGATATCTAACACAGGGTGTATTAAGCTATGACCTGTGGAGTACTAAGCAGCTATATACAGGTAGTAAGGAGGAGCAGAGCAGTTCAAGAGTTGAGCACGGGCAGCTCAGAGCAGATTTGGAACACAGTCACTGCTGTTCTCCACCTGAACATCTCCAACACTGCTTTGTTATAAAACACAGCACCTCGTTCTGCTCCCCTACCCTCACTAAACTGACACACTTACTGATTACCATGCAAATAAAACTCCACCAGCTTTTCATTGTCTCCATGACTAAGCTTCTTTGCACAGTTATTTCCTCAAATTCACTGTTCCTCTTGACCTCAGACCAGAACAGGGTTGTGAGTGAGCCTTGCTGTTGAGCTCTTGGTTTTTTAAGGGTTGAAAAATTATTTACTGTGTATCTGAGCTTTAAAATACACAGTAACCTCGTAGGAACTGACAAGTAACAGTGATATCTGAAAGGGCAGGTGGGGAATAAGGAGCAGGGAAACTTTACAACATGGTTACTTCAGAAATGTGTGGAGAGCTCAGGAAGCAATTCCAAAACTCATTTAATTCAATTATTCAGAACAGTTTCTCTAACTCCCTTTCTCCCCTCCAGCAAAGAGGTATCTTGGATATCTGTGTATTTTTGCCTCCCTCCAGACCAAGCTCTGGAGGTTTTGGACTCCATTTTATAGAGTATATACCAGCAATCCAACACAACAAGGAACTGAGAGTTACTCAAAGGTTCTACTCCAAGTTAACTTGGTAGTTTCACCTTCCTCTGGCGCGGTTTCTGCATCCTGGGGCACATCCAATCATTTTCTTATTTTTAAAACCAATTTTTACCAGCTTGAGACACACTGAAAGAAGTTAAAAAATCCAGAAACACTTCATCAAAGCATGCAATATAGAATAAAATACTGTGTTGCTTCAAAATTATAGTAACCCTCTTTGCCTTTAGGAAACTTAAATATAACTACAGTTTGTAGGAAATACATCCATATTGAGAAGGAAGCTGGGAATTAGGGATGTTGATAGCTGAGACAGAAAAAACAGCATTAAATGACAGATGCTAGGAAAGTATCTGCTTTTATTCAAGACTTGAGAAAGCAATAATGTTCTCTCACTCTATGAAGGCTGAATTTAGGCTTGTAACTTTTCAGGAGGCTAAATGTAGTGAGTTGTCTGGATGGACAGGCTGAATTTTGAAGCTTATGACCAGCTGACAGACAAAGAATACTTATCCTCAGATCTTTAGCACAAACTAGGAAAATACTTATTGAAAATTTAACTGAGACAGAAACCTGTTGCTGTGTTTCAATAAAACATGCATCACGTTTACATGAAAAAAATAATATACTGACTAGTAAAAATATACAAAACTACAGCAAGGGGAAACCAGAACTGCTTATGTTTACTGATCACAACTGGAAAGAGAAGCTAAGAGAATAAACTGACCACTCCAGTGCTATTACAGATATCTATGGTACTCACTTGTACATCTAATCAGCTGAACTCCATCTGTTCTGTGTCACTCCCCTGCAGCTCATTAAGGAAAACAAACACCAGTTAACAGTGGTGTTACTCTAAGAGAAAGTGAAGAGGAAAAGTAGCTGCAAATTTGACTTCCAGCATCTGGTCACAAAACTCCAAAACTCTCTGACTCAACTTGTAACCAAAGTTCTCAGAGAGTCTCAACGCTTGTATGACATGGGGGCTCTGGGTTTGGGGTTTTTTTGAGAAACACAGAGAAATCCCCCTGACAGGCATCATCAGTTGACTTGGTGCAGAGATAAGAAGGTTGATCTGATCCTCCAAAAGTGCAGCAGCCTCATGTGAAGCAACTTCACAACCCAACTCAGCACACCTCTCCGGTGTAAAGAACCAGAGACCAACACAGGCCCAACACTAAAACTAAAAGAGCAGAAATGGTGACTTTGAGACAGTCACATTAAAAAAAAGAACAGCTGGACACCAACTCTAGGAAGTTCTCACAGCCTCAAAAAGTTGCTAAAACTTTCCTACCTTACCCACCACAAACTAAGAGCAGCTGATGCTTTCTACCAGCAGAAATGCAGGCGTAGGATAAAATATAAATTAAAGCAGCAGGCAAACATCAAAATGCAATCAGTGGAAATGGGGAACATACTAGGAGGCCAAACTCCCCTCCCTTGGAGCGGTAGGAAACCTTGGTGCTCCTGCCTGCAGCAGGTACTCACCGGGCGGGCCTGGGGACTCAGGTAGGGCTCAAAGTCATCATCATTCAACCCATCCTTCTGGTGCACAGAGCCGTTTTGCACTGAGAAGAGAAGTGCAGCATTAAAAACCTATGCAATGAGCTCCCATTATGAGCTTAAAGTATTTCGAGCCAAACTCTGGAATATAACACTCAGCCCACGGCACACAGACACTTCCACACCACATAGACATAACATGCAAACTATCCCTCGGCCAGCAGCGAGGCCTGTTGGCAGGGTTTATTTCCCTCCCGGCAGGTTTTAGGGAGACCCTCCCTCCCCCGGCGGCGGGATCCTCTGGTTCCCAGCAGGGCCCGCCCGGCCCCCTCGGATCTCACCTTTGTTGCCTTGGCCCTTGGGTCTCTGGCACGACAGCGGCGACGTGGGGAGAGAAAGAGGGAGAGCGGTGAATCAGAGGGACGGACCCGACTCAGGTGGAGATACAGACCCGGCCCGGGGTGAGGGGAGGGCAGAGGCCGAGTGCGTAAAACAGACCCGCCGCGGCGGGGGAAGCCAAGGCCCGGCAGGGGCAGACCCGGCCCGGGGAGGGGAGAGATCCGGAGCGGCAGGGTTGAGCCGTGGGGGGGACAGGCCCGGCCCGGCCGCATCACAATGGAGCGCGGCTGTGCAACGGGAGAGGAGTGAGGCCGCAGCCGAGCCCTGGCCCAGCCCGGGGCGCAACCCCTGTCAGGCCCAGAGCCACGGCCTCACCCGGCAGGGCCGTCCCGGTATCGGCGGGGAGACTCCTACCTGTTCCAGGAGGCTGCTAGC
>VXBR01005193.1:4137-22460 GCA_013400215.1 Cisticola juncidis
CTCAGCTCTGATGATGATGCTTTGTGACTTCACCTCTGCATCCTGGGGCTCTGCTCAGGCTGGTTTTGGCTTGTATTTCCCAATTTTTGGGATTTGTCTGAGCACCACAAACTTCTCACTGTGCCTGGGGTGAGCACTGGTCAATGCAGTTTGTTAAAATCCTCTGATTGCGGCACACAGAGACAACAGAAACAAAAACCCCCATCACTCATAGACATCTATCAATTACCTAAACTGATATCCCAGCAAATCCTGGGGAAACAAAGGTCCAAAAGGATCAGGAGCAGCCCAGCTGGAGCAATCCTGACCAGCCTGGGCTGTGAGGTCCTGCAGGCTCAGTACAAAGCGCTGCTGAGGGGACACAAATGGTTTCCAGGAGCCAGCGCTGGTGACTGAGATTTGCTGCTGCTGCTGGAGGTTCCTGAAGCTGGGAACAGCCCCAGGAGGACTCAGAGAAAACCCTTCCACATGGAGCCCATGGGGACAGGAGGGTCTTTGTGGACACCCCCTGAAGTATGATCTGAGTGCCCTGTCCTGTGTGGGGCAGGAGTGAGGGACAAGAATTCACTCCCTGGCGGGGTCAGAGCACAGGGAGTGCTGGGCAAGGCAGGAGATGTCACCAGGCATCTTCAAAACTCAACTGGAAAAGCACCAGACAGGCTTTGGGCAGGGACTGAACTCTGACAGGGGGTTCAGATTTATTGTTCTCCCACCTGTGTGAGAGGAGAGATCAGTGTGGTAAAGAACAATAAATCTGTGAATGTACAGGTGGAGAAACTGAGGCACAGAGGGGCAGCAGCAACTGTCCTGAACAGAGTCACAGAACCTCCTGAGCTGAGGGACCACAGGGATCATCCAGTCCAATCCTGTCCCTGCCCAGAGCCCCCAACAATTCCCCCTAAGCATCCCTGGAGTGCTGTCCAAAGGCTCAGCAGAATTCCCGAGGCCTCAGGGGCAGTGGAGATGGAGGGGAAGGGGAGGGTGGGACCCCAGAGCCCCCCAGGAGCAGGAGGGGATGGGCTGAGCACCAGCAGGGAATCTGTTCCTTGGGATGGCCTCCACAAGGTGTGGGTTTCTGCCTTCTCCAATCCCAGACTTTGTAGAATCAAGATGATTTTTTTTCAACACAATCTCTGCCTTGCTCAGGAATTAATTCCCCAAAACCTTGAGGTTTTTCTTACCAGAGAAGACAGATAAGGGGTCACATCCCCACCTCCTTTACAACCTGTGGGCAGAATCCAATGCCTCAAGTGGGTGTCAAGGGGAGAAAATTCTCCCAGGGGAGGTTCTCAGGAGCTCAGCCAGCCCTTGGTTCTTCCCTCTGGCACAGGCAGCTCCTCCAGGAGGTGTCAAACAAATCCTTTTGTGCTCTTCACAAGCCCTGGGTGGGAATGGAGGGGTTGGGGGGCTCAGAGGGAACAAGGGGTTCCCCTCTGGCATCAAACGAGGCCCTGTAGGGAGAGCCAAAACTGCAGGAGCTGCCCAGTGCCTGTCCCACACCCAGCTGGGTTATCAGAGTGGGTAACTGGTGCTGAGGGGCTCCAGAGTCCTTGACCTGACCCACTGGAGATCCAGGTGAACTGAGACCTGCAATTTTTGTTAAAATCAGAAGAGAGGATTTGTTATAGAGACCTTTCTTCTCTGTGGTGGGGCATTTCTGGAGCACTCTGTCACCTTGGCCTACAAGGCAGGAAGCACAAGGAGGACACCAAAAGATGTTAGAAAAGAAAGCAAAACCAAATTGATGTTTTTAAAGCAGGAAATAAACTTTTTATTGTGAAAATGCCAGATTTCTTTCTCACAATCTCCTCAGTTAAAGGAAAAGCTGAAAGGACTGGGCTTCCCAGAAACCTGTGGGGATTTATTCTGGGTTGGGATGGGAGCTCAGGGGTCACTCTTGTTCTTAGAGGAGCCATCAGCACAGTTGTTATTCCTGTGTAAATTCACAAGCTTCCTTCCTCTCTCCACCTGGAAAGAGGATCCAGATCCCCCTGGAAAGCTGCCCCTGGTCTCAGAGGGGACACCAAGCACAGGGGTGAGGACACTGAGGATGCTGCCCACAAGGACTGCTCACCCCACCCCAGCTGCATGACCTCTGCACAGCTCCTGGTGCCACCAGAGCCTCAGCCTGTCCCCAGGTGTCACCTTGGTCAAACACAGGCACCTCCAGAGCCATTAGGACAAACCCAGCCCTGATGTTTGGGCAGATTTGGATCCACATCTTTGAGGGAGGCTCCACCACAGGGCAGGAGTGAAGCTCCATCCTGCAGCACAGGGAGGATCAGAGGGTTTATCTCCTGAGCAGGCAGCACAGGGTGTGTGGGGCTCTTGGAGGACCCTGGAATGCCTGGGAATTCAAGGAATTCCAACCTCTTCTTCAGTGGGCTTCGGTTCAAGCTCCTTCATCATCCCGAAGTGAGAGCCAAGCAAAGCAGACCCGGCCCCTGGAGGTTTTTGCTGCAGTCAGCACCAAAGTGCCAGCTGGTGACAGCCCTGAGGGATCCCAGGAGGGGCTGAACCCTCCCAAAAACACCTGGACATGCTTGGCACACACGTGTACAAACACCCAGTGTTCTAAAAGAGCGGGTTCAGACCCCAGCAGTATTTGGGTTCAAGGCAGGGGTTCTGGCATCCACAGCCAGGCCAGGCAGAGCTCAGAAGGAACCAGGAGCCAGGGTTTGTCCAAAAGCAGCGCTGAGCCAGCTCAGGCAGCCCCAGGAACAGGCACACACAGCCCCAGAGCCAGTCCCCAATGCACTGTGCTGCATTTCCGAGGGATTTTCATCAGGATCCTGTGTCTGTTCCCTCTGCCCATCACCAATACCTGCCACTCTGCAGGGAATGCCTGTCCTGCAGGGAATGCCTCTTGTGCAGGGACTGCCACTCCTGCAGGGAATGCCATATCTGCAGGGACTTCCAGTCCTGCAGGGAATGCCACCCCTGCAGGGACTGCCACTGCTGCAGGGAATGCCACATCTGCAGGGAATGCACGTCCTGCAGGGAATGCAACTCCTGCAGGGAATGCCACTACTGCAGGGAATGCCACCCCTGCAGTGACTGTCACTGCTGCAGGGAAAGCCTGTCCTGCAGGGAATGCCACTGCTGCAGGGACTGCCACTCCTGCAGGGAATGCCTCTCCTGCAGGGAATGCCATTCCCCACAGGGACTGCTGCCCCTACCTGGACTGCCTCTCCTGCCTGCTCAGAGAGGAGCTTCAAGAAATGAAAACTGCGGCTCCTTTTCCCCTCATCACTGTCCTGGCAGTCAGACCCATCCTGAGGATCTAGAGGATGGATCATCAGCTGTGCAAGGGAATTGAAGGTCTCAGACCAATGCCAGCACCTCCTGCTGTGCCCAGATTATCCCTGGAGCGACCAAGCTGCAGTTCTGAGTTCTCCTCATTGCAGTTTGGCTGTGTCAATGTTCAGCTGCATCCAGGAAAAGAATTGGTTTCCCACTCAGTCCAGAGATGTTCTTGTGGACGCTGTCCTTCCGTGGCTCGGGACAGGAGTCACCTGGAGCATCCCCCAGCTGCTTTCACCTCCACATTTCCAGCTGGATGCTAGCATTTCACAAACCCCATGGTGCTGCAGGGTTTTTCTCAGCCCCAGCCTGTGTGGCAGGGGAGCAGAGCTGCAGCAAGGAGGTCACAGGGCTCTGCAGCCCCCTCTCTCTGCTCCTGATCCCATTTCCCACAAGGAGCCTCAGGAACCCCCACAGGGACTGACCCTGGACAATCTCAGGGACAGGCTCAGGCAGGTGACAGCAGGGAGTGCCTGACACTGCTACAAGGAATTGCTTTGTCACCTCCACCTGCTCCTTGTCACAGCAGCTCCTTCACAGAGCACTGTCAGACCACAGTGCCTTAAAACCCAGCCAGGGCAGGCTCTCCCTGCAGAACCAGCAGCCCCCTCAGCCCCTGGGGTTACTGCAGTAAAACAGACCCAGCTGAGAGGTGCCAGCAGCAAACACATCCCAGGGACTTCCAGGTGGGACCTGGCACACGCTGCCTGGGGATGCTGGAAAAAGGTCCTGGCCCTGCAAGGAAAAATCCCTCGAGAGCAGGAGGGACACAGGCTCCTCCAGGGAGTGGGATGGGATTGGCACAGAGGGAATCATGTGGGAATGGGCCATGGAGGGTCCTGCAGAAGAGCTGGAGCTCAGAGAGGAGAGAGAAGGCCACAGCTGGATCCTGCGTGCCCTGTCCTGTGTGGGGCAGGAGTGAGGGACAAGAATTCACTCCCTGGCGGGGTCAGAGCACAGGGAGTGCTGGGCAAGGCAGGAGATGTCACCAGGCATCTTCAAAACTCAACTGGAAAAGCACCAGACAGGCTTTGGGCAGGGATTGAACGCTGACAGGGAGGGCCAGTAAAGACCTGTGTGAGAGGAGAGATCAGCGGGCTAAAGAACAATAAATCTGTGCATGTACAGGTGGAGAAACTGAGGCACAGAGGGACAGCAACAACAACTGTCGTGCACAGAGCCACAGAACCTCCTGAGCTGAGGGACCCCCCAGGGATCATCCAGTCCAGCCCCTGTCCCAGCCCAGACCCCCAGCAATCCCCCCTGAGCATCCCTGCAGCGCTGTCCAAAGGCTCCTGGAGCTGTGGCAGCCTCGGGGCCGTGCCCATTCCCTGGGGAGCCTGGGCAGTGCCAGCACCTCTGGGGGAAGAACCTTTCCCTGCTCTGCAGCCTGAGCCTGCCCTGGCCCAGCTCCAGCCGTGCCCTGGGTGCTGTCCCTGTCCCAGGGCAGGGATGGGAGCTGTCCCTTGGGAGATCCTGCTGAGATCCCCACAGAGAAACAAGGCAAAGTACAGAACCCAAAAATCCTCTCTATCATTTGCAACTGTGCTTCTCCAGGAGGAGGAAGAGGAGAGGGGGGAGAAGGGGAAGGAGAGGGAGAGGGAGAGNAAGGAGAAGGAGAAGGAGAAGGAGAAGGAGAAGGAGAAGGAGAAGGAGAAGGAGAAGGAGAAGGAGAAGGAGAAGGAGAAGGAGAAGGAGAAGGAGAAGGAGAAGGAGAAGGAGAAGGAGAAGGAGAAGGAGAAGGAGAAGGAGAAGGAGAAGGAGAAGGAGGAGAAGGCTGAATTCCTTCAACAGCCAAGGCCCTTTGCAGTAGTTGTGCAAAGGACAAGAGAACAATCCTGGGAGTAGGGCTGGACCCCTGGAGCAGGGCTGGACCCCTGGGAGAGGCTGCAGTCGCTCTCCAGGCATGCTCTGCCCATGGGGACATCTCGAGACAGATTCCCAGGAGGTCCCTGGCCAAGTGCAGCGTGGCAGGGATTCGTGGCAGGGATTCTGCAGCTACTTGCACCCGGCCGCTGTCAGAGCAGGGAGCGCTCCGGCTCCTGGCTGCTGCCTGAGCCGATAATTGCTCAGAAAAATTAAGGGTTGGGTAATTCCTCCAGAAATTAATTGCCTTGCTGAGCTGCCGCGGGGCACGCGCCACGAGGAGGTTTAAAGATGATACAACCACTTCCCTCTGCAGGATTAAACCAGGTGGCAGAAGTCCACCTTTCTCACTTTTGGCTTTGAGCATTCCTTTTCTGTGATTTGTTTTTGTTTTGTTTTGTTTTGTTTTGGGTGTTTCTTTCTGGGTTTGTTTGTTTGTTTGTTTTGGTTTTTTGGGTTTTTTTTTTGTTTTGTTTTTGTTTTTTGGGGGTTTTTTTGTGGGTTTTTTGTTTGTTTGTTTGTTTTTTGGTATTTTTGTTTGTTTTGTTTTGTTTTGTTGTTGTTGTTTTTTGTTTTTCTGTTCTTTCTGAAATGGCTTTGAGGGTCCTGAGGAACTGCAAGAATTTACGGGCAGAGCTTTTGTCAGCCTCACCTGACTCTGGCCCCTCAGCACAGCAGGAGCTTGCTGTGCTCATTTTAACACTTCTTTTATGAGCAGCCACTGCTCCTCACAGAATGTTTATAAACAGAGGCAGGAAATAAGAAGACACTCGGGATATTCACGAGTTGATCTAAAGACAGATTTTCTTCCCTCACATGGGCTGCTCTCAGTTACCACCTCTCTCCCAGCCTGTGCAGCTGACTTGGGGTGAAATCCTCATTTCCCCAGTATATCTTGATTTTTGTGAAAATTTCTCCTTCTCCCTTCTTGTCTCTTGGCTCCCTGGAGGAAGAATCCTCTGGGAAATGGGTGCTTTGCCTGTGCTGCCTCCTTCCCTCACCTCCTTATGGAAAGGAATCCTTTTTCAGGAGAAGAATCCACAGGCCCATGGATTCCTAAAGAAATGGAGCTGGCACTCCCTGCCCAAGGCAGACCAACTTTATTTGTGTCTCTGCCCTTCTTAAACACTCCCAGTGAAGAAGTCTTTACCACCCTCCAGGGAAAATATTCCCATACACCATTTCTTCACGCATGGAAATTTCCCTTCTCTTTACTTTTATTACCAGCCCAAATCACAGAGCTGTTTTCACTCAGTTCACAACTTCCAGAAATGTTGTTTCATGGGGATCATCTCCAACCAGTCCAGAGCTCTCCTGGAGTGTCCTAGCCTTTACCACAAAGGATCCTGCAGGTCCTTGCAGCTCCTCTTCCATTTATGAGAACCCACACAGGACATTTGCCTGGGGACCAAACACTGACCTGGGGATCTGCTGCAGCCTCCAGAGCCTTTCAATACTCCTGAAGGTGTTAATTCCAGAGTGGGAGTGGAATTCCAGTCTCCACATCCATTGGTGAGATGCAGCTCTGAGTCAGTCACTCTTTGGATGCCTCACTTGAGAGATAAAAACATCTCAAAATTACAGTTCAGGTCCTCTAGGAGAGGTGTCAAAGGCAAATCCCCCTCTGGAGACACTTTCCTCTATAGAACAGCTTTTGTTGTTGTCCATAGCTGGTGAGGGGTTTGTGGGGTTTTTTTTCCCAAATTTTCTTGAGTATTTTGATTTTTGCTTAAATCTTCCAAGATTGGAAGATTTGAAACTGTTGGAAGTTGAAACTGTTGAGGTCACAGAGACACGGTGGAGTTGCTTTGGTTGGTGGTTTTATCTTCTCCACTCTACGCCAGTCTGGGGGTGCCATTTCCAGTCCTGGATTTTGCACTGGGTCGTTGTTTCAAGGGTTCTTTATCTCTGAGCAGTCCCCAGTGTCCCAGTGTCCCCTCATTTGCACGTTGTGCACCATTTTGGGGAGCAGAGGCTGCACCCAACAGATAAAGGGCACAGGTAAGGGACTGTTGGGTAGGGTAATTAACAATAGGGGTGATTAACAGAGTCTGTGCATTCATCTTGGTGATCAACATTTGACATGGTAACATTTAACAATTAACAGAATATTGTAACAATTGATTAACTTATAAACTTGTTCATGACAGCACCAGACAGAGCCAGGGGGGCTCCGGTGCCAGCCCCTGGCCCATGTTTGTCTCACTTCTGTTCTGCCCCAGCCCAGGGTGAACCCACAGCTCCCAATTCCACTCCTGGAGAGGGGAAAAGGGAAATGAGCAGGACAGCTCAGGCTCAGCCTCTGCCTTGAACCCCTGGCTGCTTCTTCTGCTGCTTTTCCACGCTGGGAGGCCAAGGCTGCTGCAGGAGCTGCCGAGACCAAGAGCCAGTGCCCCACTCTGCTCCTGAATTCACCTCCCATTGCTCTCGTTTCCCCTCCTCTGAATAACAAAAGCTGCCTGACAGCACCAGGGCTGCCACTGTTTCTGCCGTAGCTCAGGCTCAGAGCCCTTCTTCTCAGAGCCTTTTTCCACTCAAGCCCTTAAATCTGTTTAACCCCTCTCTGCCCACCTGACTATCAGGTAAGAATTGGTAAAGTTGGAAAGGATCTTCAAGATCATCAACTCCAACACCCAACCAGTGCCATCAGCATAATCACCACTAAACCGTGTCCTCAAGTGCCACATCCACGTTTTTTGAACACCTCCAGGGATGGGGACTCCAGCCCCTTTCAATGCTTTGCAACCCTTTCAGTGAAGAAGTTTCCCAAATATCCAATCTAAACCTCCATGGCCCAGCCTGAGGCCGTTCCCTCTCCTCCTGTCCCTGTCCCTGGAGCAGAGCCCAACCCCCCTGGCTGTCCCCTCCTGTCAGGAGCTGTGCAGAGCCACAAGGTCCCCCTGAGCCTCCTTTTCTCCAGGCTGAGCCCCTTCCCAGCTCCCTCAGTCCCTCCTGGGGCTCCAGACCCTTCCCAGCTCCATTCCCTGCCCTGAACCCACTCCAGCCCCTTCCTTGTCATGAGATGTCCAAAATTAACCCCTCTGAGCCTTTCCCCAGCACAGAGGGATACAATCCCCCAGGTGCTGCAGTTCTCTCCAGGATTCCTCCCTGGGGTCTCTCCCAGCTGCCCTCCCCCTGTGCCCTGCAGTGACTCTGTCCCAAAGCCAGGCTCAAACAGGGAACCCAATTTTTCAGCCCCCCTGTGCCTTCCTCAGCTCCTCTCTGTCACCCCTCGGTGCCCCCAGCAGTGTGAAGAGCTCAGGTCTGCCCCAGGGACTGCCCAGGCTATACCCAGGACAGACCTACCCATAACTGAGCAGTCTCCAATAACTTTGGGGCAGAGAAATTCCTCTCTAATTAGGAGAGGTCCCACAAATCAGACAGGTTCTTGTTGTTGTGGACAGTCAAGCTGTTCCCTTCTTCTTCTACCTTTGAGATGTCAAATAATTTGATTTTAATAACTTCAGGGTAATTTTGAGCTGAGATTCAGGATTTTGATCTGAGATGCCAGGGAGACGGGAGTTTTGGGGTGTGAGCAGCCAGGCAGGTGAATAAGGGGGTGTTTGTGGGGCATTCACTGATAAAATGGGAATTGCTGAGGCACAGCAGGTGCAGGTCCATGTGAAATCCCAGGGTAATGGATTGGGAAATGCAGAGTCCTGGCCAGGGAAGTGCCAGATCTCCCTCTTCAGGCTGCTGCTCTTGCCTCTGAAAGGTCACAGTTTATCTGATAAATGTCTTTCACCCCAGACAACGTCTTGAGGAAGGAGAGAAACATAACTTTTGATAAAGTTCAGAGTGAAGCTGCACTGGGACTTTGGAAGTCTGTCCTGGAGAAAGTTTGCTGGACAAAGTGCAGAAAAGGAGAAAAAAAAAAGGGAGATAAATGCATTTTATCACCCAGGAATTATGTAATGAACAGGTGCATTGTCACCTTTGGCTCCTCTGCACCCTGCCCTCCTATTTCTTTCCTTAGAATTTACACTTTCTCATAGTTTTGCAACTCCAAAAAGCAGCTGGGTGTGCAAAGCAGCTGGAGCTCCACGTGTTTCGCTGCCTTTCTTTGCACAGAATTTACCCAGCCCCTGGTCCCAGGCAGGCAGAGGTGCTCAATAACCCATTCCTCACTGCCTGGCTCTGCAAATCCAGGAGTGTGAATCTCCCTGGGTGCTGTGTGGGCTCTGAGCCCCTCTCTCCCTTTTGGGGTTTTGTGAAATGTTCCTTCTGTCCCTTTGGCTGGGACAGTCCCCAAAAGCTGTGACAGCTCTGTCCCCTTGCAGAGGAGCTGCAGCTGGAATTGCACTTGGGCAAGAGCTCCCCCAGCCTTGAAGGATCTAACAGGGAATGTTCCAGAGAGGGGTGATATCCTGGTTCATGCCTCAAAACTTGTCCTGCTGGTCATTGTGAATAAAAATAATAATAAATTATATTAATAACAATTCAGAGATCTGGAATGCCTTGAGAGGACACCCAGCAAGAGGGACAAAGAGAGGATGGAATTCCTGAGCACACCCTCTGCTGGGAAAGGCTGTCCAGGTGTCCCCAAGTCCCCAGTGCAGGTGGAGCCTGCAGAGAGGGACACTGAAGACATGGGATGGGACTGGCTTCTCTCTTTTTGACCCCAAAGCAGCATTTTGGAACAGGGAAATGGTGCCAGGCCACCAGGGATGGAGCTTCAGGCCAGACACAGAAATCTGCCCTGAGGGAAACTTTGCCCTGCTCACACAAACTGCAGGGGTTTGGGGTGGCTGCACAGTCCCACAGAGCACCCCCAGAGCCCAGCAGGAGGGCCCTGTCCCCATAACAGTGCCACCCTGACCCCATGGGGACAGTCCTGTCCCCATAACAGTGACACCCTGACCCCATGGGGACAGTCCTGTCCCCATAACAGAACTGTGTCACCCCTACACCCCAGCATAGGGTCCTGTCCCCATAACTGAGCTGTGTCACCCCAGAGCCCAGCACGAGGGCCCTGCTACTGTCCCCATAAGGGAGCTCTGTCACCCCCCCCACCCCATGGGGAGGTTCCTGTTCCCATACCTCAGCTGTGTCACCCTACACTCCAGCAGGAAGGTCCTGTCCCCATACCTGAGGGCCCTGCTGCTGTCCCCATAAAGGAAACTGTGTCACCCCCCCACCCCATGGGGAGGCTCCTGTTCCCATACCTGAGCTGTGTCACCCTACACCCCAGCAGGAGGGTCCTGTCCCCATATCTGAGGGCCTTGCTGCTGTCCCCATAAAGGGAGCTGTGTCCCCCCCCCACCCCATGGGGAGTGTCCTGTCCCCATACCTGAGCTGTGTCACCCCCCCACCCCATGGGGAGTGTCCTGTCCCCATAACAGAGCTGTGTCACCCCACAGCCTAGCAGGAGGGTCCTGTCCCCATACCCAAGGGCCCTGCTGCTGTCCCCAAGCTGTGCCAGCTCCCAGGGACACGCCAGAAGCTCCAGGGCCACGTGGGGACCACCAAGGCACGGGCAGGAGCTGCTGCAGGCTTCAGGCTCCGTCCTGGCACGCGGGGCTGTGAGTCACAGCTCTCTCCATGGATTTTGGAAACAGAGGGAGCCTGGGATGGGCTGTGCTCTCCAGGGACCCCTGGCTATGTTTTTTTTTTTTTTATGGAAAGGCACCGATGTTCTCCTGGATCCCAGCAGAGGTTTCCATGTCTGTCTGACAATTCCGCCCCGAGGCACCGGCGGGAGCCAGGGCCAGGCTGTGCCTCTGCAGTGACAGCAGGGGTGGTGGAGCAGGAGAAGAGCAGGGTGGTGGAGCAGGAGAAGAGCAGAGGTGGTGGAGCAGGAGAGGAGCAGGGGTGGTGGAGCAGGAGAGGAGCAGAGGTGGTGGAGCAGGAGAGGAGCAGGGGTGGTGGAGCAGGAGAGGAGCAGAGGTGGTGGAGCAGGAGAGGAGCAGGGGTGGTGGAGCAGGAGAGGAGCAGAGGTGNCAGGGGTGGTGGAGCAGGAGAGGAGCAGGGTGGTGGAGCAGGAGAAGAGCAGAGGTGGTGGAGCAGGAGAAGAGCAGGGGTGGTGGAGCAGGACAAGAGCTCCTGCCTTTTGACAGCAGTGCAGGATCTGCCTCCAGACTTATCTGCCCTTTCCTGAACTGTGTCAGCTCTGTGTGCCCAGCTCGGGAGCTGCCCTGTCCTGGCTCACAAGCAGTATCCATCCTGAGTGAGAGAAATCAGGATTTGCACAGTGGAATCCTTGATAATTCTCCTAGGAACGTTTTATTTCCTCCTGCAGCCACCAGGCCTCACTCAGGGCTTGAGAAGGAGGTTGTTCAAGGAGATTTTGGATCAGCCAGGACCTGAGGTCCGAGGGGCTGCAGGCTCTGACCAAGGACTCAAAGGAACCAAAGGACTACCCTGTGATGGTGACTCTTGCCCTTGTTTGTCTCTCTCAGGGCTCTGGGTTGGAGCCTGGGCCAGCTCCATTCCTGGAAGCTCTCCCTGTTCCTCGTGGCACTTTGCAGGAGCAGCACACGGTGTCATCATGGGTGGTGTGCCAAAGGGGAGGGAGGCGCGTGCCCAAACGGCTCAACCGGGGCGCCCTTGGCAGGGGCAGGACTCCAGGAATGCTCTGAGCAGGAATTCTAATTAGCAGTTCACTTTTAAAGGTGGGAGAGTCCGTGTGTCAGTCTGGGACCTGAGCTCGCTGCACACGGGAGGGTTGAGAAACTTCAGGCAGGATAAGGGAAAAAAAATGAGAGGATAAGGGAAAAAAATGAGAGGATAAGGGAAAAAAATTAGATGTTCTCCTGCCTGGGAGCCAGGGACAGGGGAGGAGGCAGCAGGGTCCTGTGCAGCTCCAAGCATGGGGAAGGGAATGACAAAAAATCCTGATGGAACCCAGGGCAGGGAGGAGAAGCCCCAGACTGAGCAAGAGCCAGACACAGAATCACAGAATCAGGAAAAACACCTGAAACCTTTCCCCAGCCTCCTGCTGACACTGGTGTGTGTGTGGGAACAGTGATTAAAAAAATTAAAAAATAAAAGGACTAGTAACCTCTAAACCCTAAAAGATAACAAATTAGAAAAAAAATTATTGTCAATAGATTTAAAATTTTATTATTTTATTTATTATTATTATTAATAATAATAATGATAAATATATACTTTTTTAATTTAATTGGATTCGTTGGATTGGATTAGATGTAGATTGAATGATAGGGAGGAATTGTTCCCTGGCAGGGTGGGCAGGGCTGGGCTGGAATTGCCAGAGCAGCTGTGGCTGCCCCTGGATCCCTGGCAGTGCCCAAGGCCAGGCTGGACCCTGGGGCTGGAGCAGCCTGGCACAGGGGAGGGGTCCCTGCCAGGGCAGGGGTGGGATGGGACAATCTTTAAGGTCTCTTCCAACCCAGAACCATTCTGGGGTTCTCTGATCCTATGAGAAGACAAACAGAAATACTTTTTTATCCCAAACCTGGGATCCTGTGGAAGAAAACGTGTTTGTGATGAGAAGGAGAGAAGTGACCACGATCCCACTGTCAGTGACTGAGCTCTGCTGGGCAGGACACACATTTCCTCCAACGTTTTGAGTTTGCAGCCCTGATGCTCCCCTAATTCACTTTGACAGGTTGGAAGTCCTGGCCTGGAAAATGCTGAATTTCCATCCAGCCCTGCAGGGCTCAGATCTGCCTGGGGAGAAGAAGAAACAGCTCAGCTGGGCAGAGCTGTGAGCAGTGGTTTAGGATTTACAAATTTCTGCTGAGTGAGGGTAGCTGGGTGTGAGGAGCCTCAAATGAATTCTCTTTATTTCTCTGCAGTTCTGACTTGGACTGACATATTTTAGTGCAGCTTCATCAGGAACAGCTCAAGGGATGGCAGGAGCTGGAAGATTTCATTATTGTGCAATTCAAGGATGAAAGCAAAACCATTCTTCTGATCTGAACTTCAGCCTTGTGCATATCATGTACAATGGGGAAGTTGTCAATAAGGAATTCCTTTCAAACTGGGCTTTTTGCAGCCAAACTTCTTTTCTTGTTTAGAGCTCTCTGGTTTTCACACAACCCCCTTGAATGGTGGTCTCTATTTTGGAATTTAAGGGTGGGAAAACAGAAATGTGATCAAAAGTTGAAATGGTGGCACACTCAAGACATGATTTGGGAAATGTCAGCGTTGCTGTCCAGAGAAGAACATTCAGGTTGGTTTTATCACACTGCCAGGAAAATGGGATGGAGGGAGAAATAAACAGAGGAGGAAGAGTTGGACAAGTCAGGACTGCAGAGAAGTGAAGGTTTGGGCAGTGAGAGTGGAAGCAACTGTCCTGCTCTGCCCTGGGCTGGGCTGGGATTGGGCTGGGCAGCCTCAGCTCGAATATTGTGAGCAGATTTGGGCACCACAGTCTAAGAAAGACATTAAATTATTGGGGAGCATCCAAAGGAAGGCAGCAAAGATGCTGAGGGCCTTGAGGGGAAGCTGCATGAGGAGTGACTCAGGCCAGGTGGTCCCTTCAGCCTGGAGGAGGCTGAGGGGAGAATCCTGGCAGTGGCAGCTTCCCCAGGAGGGGCACGGAGGGGCAGCTCCCATCCCTGCCCTGGGACAGGGACAGCACCCAGGGCACGGCTGGAGCTGGGCCAGGGCAGCCTCAGGCTGCAGAGCAGGGAAAGGTTCTTCCCCAGAGGTGCTGGCACTGCCCAGGCTCCCCAGGGAATGGGCACGGCCCCGAGGCTGCCACAGCTCCAGGAGCCTTTGGACAGGGATGCTCAGGGGGGATTGTTGGGGGTCTGGGCAGGGAGGCTCCTTATGTGGTCAGGAGGGCAGGATTGGACCCTGAGGGAATTTATCTCACTGCTCCTGGTCCTGGTCCTGTTCATATTTTCAGGGCCTGTAGAGTGTTCTTGAGCTTCAGTCGCAGAGAGAAATTGTTTTGTCTGACATGTGAACAAGAGCTCACTGACACTCCACATGGAGTTCAGAGTTATACACTGTCACTGCAGCATTTGAAAAATATGAAAGCTGAAATCCTGAGGGGTCAGTGCAATCCCCAGGCTCCATCCAAGCCCTCTTTTCCTGCCTGCCCTGGACTGGAGGTGCTGGGCACGAGGCACAGATAAATCTCTTCATGTCCTGCTCGCTCAGGAAGGAAAAGGGAGGAAATGTGAGTTTTTTGAGCTCAGGTTTTGGGCAATCACCAAGGGGATCGTGGAGAGAGAGGAATGTGGGAGGGCAAAGCCATTTCTGCATCTGTGCAGACACTGATTGTGCCAGGGCTCCTGCTGGAAATGAGGTGTGCTGTGTGGGGGAAGGAGGATTTTGGGAACAGCAGCACCCTCAGCCCTGTTCCAGACAGGGAATTTTCATTGAGAGTTCCCCTGGCAGCTCCTGTTCCCTGTGGGATGCAGCCACAGGCCCACTGCCCTCTGGCACTGCATCCCTGAAGGCTGCAGGGCACCAGGGTCTCTCCCACTGCTGGAAAAATGTGGACTTAACCCAACTCTGAGCTTCCACACATGCTTTACTCACTCTTCCTGTGGCAAATTATGGCTTCCTTTACACAAAAAATAAGGATAAACCCATTCCTGCCATATCCAAGTATAGCCAACCTGAAATTCCCACAGGTGGTTTGGTAACAAATCGAAAGGTTAAACAGGAAGGGTTTGGGGTGGGGGAGGTGTTTTTTAGCCTTTGTGTGATCCCTCAGCTCTCTCTGAACTGCTGAAACATCCAGGAGACAGCAAGAGAACCCACAGGGTTCTGGAAACCCTGGAAACCCCCAGGGACCTGGAAAGCTCCCAAATCCTTAGACCTTCCCAGTTCAGGGAACAAGAGGAGAAGGTTTGGATGGGAATTACCCTGAGATGGGATCAGGACAAGCTGTTCCTGGGGCCGATTTCCTGCACAAAGCCCTTGCAGGGAAGGTGCCAGGTGTGCCCAGGGAGGACCCGTGTGCCTGGAAGGGCAGCGTGGATTGAACCCAGCCAGGGATCTGGGCAGGCTCTTCCTGGAAGGAAGTGGCAGAGGAGAAAGCACAGCCAGTGCAGGACTGTTCTGTGACAAAAAATTATTGCATTTCAGTTCCCAGGGTGCTGTTGGCTCTTCAGGCCAAATCCAAGCTGAAGTAACACCCAGAGTGGCCCCGTGGGTGCTCACAGCCCAAGGTGGGAGAAGCTGCTACCCAGGCAGAGTTCTGCAGCTGAAAAATTCTCATTTTCACTGCATCCAGGCCAGCAGGATGGAATAGCTCAGGCTGCACTGGAGTCACAGAAATAGAAATTAGGGTTGGAAGGGACTCACAGATATCATTTGAGCTCAGCTCTTGCTTCTCTTCCACCACCATATAGGAAATCTAATGACAGCTCCAACAATCCCCAAATCATCACTGAGGAAATCCCTTCCTGTTGTTATGATTTTTGGATGGCACAGGAATAACACCATGACTCTCCATGATGGTAAACATGAGAGCACTTTATTCTTCTGAATTCTATTTTTATAGAGTAGTTCAGTACAAGAACATGATTGGTTATTCAGCATTTACACCCTTTTGTGAACATTTCTTTCCAGTAACCATGTTGGAAAAACACCCCCTGCAGATGGTTTCTCACTTCCCAAGGTCTGTTTGAATTCCTTCTTACGATTTCTCAGGCTGACATGAGAAAGTTGCTCACGTGCCTTTCACACAGACACTGGCAGAGCCTGAAGCTGAAATTCAGACCAGTGTCAGCCCCACACCTTCCCTCAGGGGGAGGGGATATCCCTGGGAGACCCCAACCCATGAAGGGAGTGCTGCCAGCGCTCCTGGCTGTACTCAGCCCATCCTGAGGGGAGTTTTACACCTTCTCCTGGTGGAACTGGACTTCTCTTTGAAATCCTGCTCTGGATTTCCTCCCCACACAGCTGTAGTGAACAGCCAAAACCCAGAGCTGTGCAGACATCCTGGTGTGCAGAGGGGCAGGACTGAGCCTGGATTTTGCCTGAAGGACAGAACATTTTTGGGAAGGTGCAAACCAATCAGGTCCCACTGTTTTGCCTGTTCCATCTAATTCAGGTGAGAATGAATTTCAGGGGCAATGAGACTCAGCTGTTTCTGAGCTGTTCCACAGCCTCCTGTCCTTGCCCTGGTGACTCAGCAGCTCCCTGAGCTTTATGCAAATGCACATTCCTGAGTGCTTACCTGTCTGATCCTGATCCTGCCCTGTTTTATCAATAAACGCCTTCCTTTAATCTTTGCTCCACTGTTTCTTCTAATGCTCCGTAATAAATATTTTCATCTGTGCTTCATTCAGAAAAGCTGAAACTCCCATCAAACCATGATGAAATCTCCTGGGACTTTCAATACAATTGCAAAATGGCAAACCCCATTTTATGGCTCCCTCCCAGCACCAGGTGAGTGATTTGTTGGCCTCCTTCCTGAAATCCAAAGCTTTACATCATTTTTTGTCATCAGGACTGAAAATGAGGTCAGAGAGCCTGGTGAGAGCTGGTTTGTGCAATCACACAAAGTGTGGGGGCTGCAGCATCAATGTCACCTGAAAGGCCATCTTAGCATCTTCTGCTCAAATGGGACTGGAAGAGGGAGAGGGAGGGAAGTTCTTGGTCCACAGATCTGCTGCAGAGGGAGGGCTCAGACCTGGGGAGATCGAGATGCACCAGCAAAGCATCCCTGGAATGTCCCAGGCCAGGCTGGACGGGGCTTGGACCAGCCTGGGACAGTGGGAGGTGTCCCTGCCATGGCAGGGGTGGGATGAGCTGAGCTTTAAGGTCCCTTCTAACACAAACCATTCTGGGACTCTGCATGCTGATATTTGGAATTTTCCAGGCATTAGCACGTCCTTCCAGCCTATCAGGTGCATTAGTTTATTTATCACTAAACAAATACCTCGGTATCAGCAGAGACTGAGTGGCTGGGCTCGTTCTGTATCACCGTGCCCTACTTTGGCTGGCCCGACCCACGGTGAGCAGGCTGGGCTCGGCTCTGCCTGCTGGGCTGGGAGTGGGGCTTGCTCCATGCTGCCCTGGTTATCAGCTCCCTGCAGCCTTGCACAGGAGCTGGGGTGCTCTGGGAGGGCCTCACCTCGAGATAACAGGGCTGGAGGGGGCTGAGCAGGGACGGAGAGCAAACAGAGGGCAGGAGGACTGGGGGCTGTGGGGCTGCCGGGGCAAACTCTGCCCTGGTGAGCGTGGGGAGCCCAGCAGCAGCCCTGGGCTGTGTGTGGCACCAGCAGCTCTGTGCTGGGGGTGGGCAGGGACTGGCACTCGGGAGGAATTCCAGACTCTTCTCCCTGAGGATGGCAGCTGGGTGATGCCCACCTTGAGGAGCACAAAACTCCATCTCCGTGGGACACGCTGTGCCTGCTGCTCCTGAGGAGACACCTGGCTGTGCCAGGGCTGTGGGGCTGGAGACAGAACCCAGAATCCCAGAATCCCAGAACCCAGACTCCCAGAATCCCAGAATCCCAGAATCCCAGAAACTCAGAATCTCAGAACCAGAAAACCCTAGAATCCCAGAACCATAGAATCCCAGAACCATAGAATCCCAGAATCCCAGAACAAAAGAACCCCAGAATCCCCAAACCCCAAAACCCCAGAATCCCAGAATCACAGAACCAGAGAATCCCAGAATCCCAGAACACAGAATCCCTGAATGCCAGAATCCCAGAACCAGAGAATCACAGAATGAACTGGGATGGAAAAGACCTTTGAAATCATCGAGTCCAACCTGTGACCTTGTCACTCAGACCATGGCACTGAGTGACACATCCAGGCTTTTCTTAAACACCTCCAAGTATGGGGACTCCACCACACCTCTGGACAGCCCCTTCCAATGCCCAATCACCATTTCTGTGAAGAAATTCCTCCTGATGTCCAACCTAAACCACTCCTGGTGGAGCTTAATGCTGTTCCCTCTCCTCCTGTCCCTGTCCCTGGAGCAGAGCCCGACCCCCCCGGCTGTCCCCTCCTGTCAGGAGCTGTGCAGAGCCACAAGGGCCCCCTGAGCCTCCTTCTCTCCAGGCTGAGCCCCTTCCCAGATCCCTCAGCCTCTCCTGGGGCTCCAGACCCAGGAGTTATCCTCATAACTCCAGGGGGAGGGGACAGGTGCCTTCTGTCAATGGGCAGCCGCTAAAACCAGCTGGGGCAGGGTTCTTTATCCCTTCCAGGACCCATCCTCCCTCCAGGGGATCTCTGCTGTCCATGGACCATCCAGGCTCCTGCAGGGCTGA
>VXBR01005238.1:0-16580 GCA_013400215.1 Cisticola juncidis
CCATAGCTCTGCATCCCCACAGCCCCATCTGTCCCCAGAGTGCCACCCGACAGCTCTGACACCCCACAGCTCTGCCACCTACAGCTCTGCCACCCCACAGCTCTGACACCCCACAGCTCTGCTACCCCACAGCCCCGTCTGTCCCCAGGGTGCCACCACGGCAGGGACACCGCAGGCTCCTGGGGCTCCAGAGTTATCCAGGCACAGAGCTGGGCAGGAGTCACGGATTTTTTCCCTTTTAAAACCCCAAAGTGCAGCAGAGCTGAGTGAAGGCCTGAGACTCCTCCAAACTGTCCCAAGTCCTTGTGTCCCCACGGCTGTGCCACCATCTCCTTGGGCCAGGCTTTAAAGTTATTTAGACACAGGATTTTGCAGGTATTGGGGATTTTTTCTCTTTTAAAACCAGCTCCAAAACAGAGCAGANGGCAGGAGTCAGGGATTTTTTCCCTTTTAAAACCCCAAAGTGCAGCAGAGCTGAGTGAAGGCCTGAGACTCCTCCAAACTGTCCCAAGTCCTTGTGTCCCCACGGCTGTGCCACCATCTCCTTGGGCCAGGCTTTAAAGTTATTTAGACACAGGATTTTGCAGGTATTGGGGATTTTTTCTCTTTTAAAACCAGCTCCAAAACAGAGCAGAACTGAGTGAAGGCCTAAGACTCCTCCAAACTGTCCCCAGGCCCTGTGTCCCCATTCTGGTGCCTTCATCTCCTTGGGCCAGGTTTAAAGTTATTTGGGCACAGGATTTTTCAGGAGTTGGGGATTTTTTTCCCTTTTAAAATCTGCTCCAAAACAGAGCAGAGCTGAGTGAAGGCCTGAGTCCCCTCCAAACTGTCCCCAAGCCCTGTGTCCCCATTGCTGCACCTTCATCTCCTCGGGACAGCTTTTAAAGTTATTTAGGCATGGATTTTTCAGCAGCTGGGGAGTTTTATTCCCTTTTAAGATCTGCTCCAAAATGCAGCAGATCTGAGCCCCCTCTGACCCGTTTTGTGTCCCCACAGCATTGCACCACGTGGAATTTGTAACCACAATCACAAATACAATTTTACAATTTACCACAGCTCAAGGTCCCTGCGATGATGAATGTGCTGCAGCAGGGCTCTGAGGGCAGAACTGAACGTTTTTTAAGGAGAATCTTATCACGGTGATTAAAGTTTCTTTTTTATTTTGTATTTTGCAAAGTGACCCCATTTTCCCATCCATCAGAGTTTCAGCTCCACAGGGAATTCCCTCCTCCCATTTTAGCAGGAGAGAGAAAAGAAGGATTTGAAGAAGTTGAGGATTAAGCTGTTCCACTTTCTCCCCTTTGCTCAGCCTCAGAAATCCCTCACACAGTGATGAGTCATTTTTTATTCTATTTAAACCCATGTTAAGTCAACATCATTTAAGGCTGGTGACTAAGTCTTGAGTGATGTTGATGTAAATGAAATAGGAATAACTGGGACTTCACCAGGACACAGCAAATAGAGATCCTTTCCACAGAAAAAAAAAATTAAAAAAGAGAAAGACACTGAGTTAGTCCCAACTAAAAAAAAAAAAAAAAAAAAAAAAAAAAAAAGAGAAGAAAATAAATAAAAGGCAGCTGTTTGCAGGAGATCTCTGATGGATTAAAACTGGAAAGGTTTAAGGACTGGAAAGCTGCCCCTCTCCTGGTGGAAATCAGCAGATCTCTCCTCAAAGTGGGCAGGATTTCAGGCAAGGGCAGGAGCCCTTACCAGCCACAGCTCTTATCTGGCTCAAGTCTGAGCTCATGATCTGCACAAATCCCACAGAAGTCCTGGTTTGGGGCAAGAAGGGAAATTGGGCTCTGTGGCCCTCGTGAGTGGAATGGATTCAAGAGCAGATTGGTACCATTTTCTATAAAGCATATGAAGGAGCTTGTGGGCATTGTTGGGGTTCCATGTGCAAACCCATCCAGTAAAGACCAGCAAAAGACCAGCAAAAGACCAGTAAAACCAGTTTCAAAGTCAGGGCAGCCTGCCCAGCCCAGCAGCACCAGAGAACCCCATTCCTTGGCTGGCACCACTTTTTTTTCTTGTCAGCTTTGGAGCCTGCCCCACCAACACCACAACAACCTCCAGAGGCAACACCTGAATCCTGCTTCTCCTGCTTTCTTCTCCTGGAACGTTCTCAGCAGCGCTGCAGAGGCTTTGCTAAACATGTCAGATTAAAGGTCTGAGCAGACGGATAAATGCAGTCCATCTGAGGGCACGTTTCCTCTCACACCTTCGGGGGCTGTCAGCATCTTGAATGGGATTCAGAAACATGTCCTTGAAGCTGGCTGGAATGCAGCTTAATACATCAGGGGCAGCATTAGAGAGGGGAGAAAAAAGGATGGGGGAAGCTTTCATGGCACTGCCTCCCTCCCTCCTTCCCTCTGCTGAGTTTCTGCCCAGCAGGGATAAACAGGGCTGGGGGACCTGCAGCCATCTCCCTGCCCTGGAGCTCAGTTTGCCATCTACTCTCCGGATCCTGGGGTTTTCACACTCTCTTCAAAGCTTGTTTTATTTTTTATTAAACCCCCAGTTCTTTCCAGCACTCCAGACTCCCAGATTTCAGCACTCTGCAGAGCTGGTTGTGTCAATATTCCTGGTCAAAGGGAAGCTGAGGAGTTACAAAGGGATTTCTCTTCACACTCCTGTTTCTTTGCACAGCTCATTTCCCAGGAATAATTCCTCTGTCCTGGGCCAAGCCCTGTCCTGCCCTCAGTGCAGGAAGAAACTCAAGAGCAGCTGAGCTGGGCCTTGTTCTTGCTGTATTTGCATTAAATGTGCAAGAAATCAAGTTTAGGGCAAAGCTGGTGAGGGTCAGAGCTTTCCTGAGCACAGGGACAGTCCCTGAGGAGGGAGGTGACCTGGGCACAGCCCAGCAGCACCTGCAGGGGTTTGGATGCTCTGCCAGGGGAAATATTCCACGGAATGAGCAGCCCTGAACCGCTGAACATCCTCCTGAATTTCACATTGTCATCCTGGAGGTGTCCAAGGCCACCTGGGGTGGTGGGAGGTGTCCCTGCCCATGGCAAAGGATGGGAGGAGCCTTGAGGTCCCCCACATCCCAGACCATTCTGGGATTCCATGGAAAATCACTGATGGAAGAGTCCTTCAAACATTGCTTTAAACTTGCAGAGCAACCACTGGGCTCCTGATTGCTGCTTTTTTCTTTTTTTTTAGTTTTACTTAAAATACCTATTTGTTTGTTTCCCCTCAAGACTTTAATTTAAGGAATGTAATTAATCTCAAAACCTTTTAAATTTTAGAGTGAACACCCCACAGTGACGTTGTACCATCCATCTCTGACATTCAAGTGGGAAATTCAGAGAAGCTGAATTAAATGTATTTTATGGGATGTCTGCATTTATCTCCTCTGTAGGAAGACAAATTCTTGTGTTACAGGGAAAGAAAACTCATCCAGGCTCCTGTGCATTGTAGGGGACTTAAAATATCTCCTTAAAATGTAGATTTTGACTTTCTGCCCAGTGCTGCCTTGAAAGTTTTGCCATTACAACCTAATTGCTGAATAAATATTCCCCCAGTGCAGGACAGGGAGTGGAGCAGTGGCTCAGTTCTGGTACCAATTCTGCTCCTGGAAATCTGTTCCCTTTATTATTTTACATGGAATTCTTTCAGATGCAAACTGCTGATCTTCCACCTTGGAACAGGATTTGGAGCCAAGGGAGGGGGGAAGGTAAAACCTGTTGGGTTTCCAAGAGTTACTCACCTCTTTTCCCAAGCACAAGATGGATTTCCCTTCTCCAGGGTCTCCGGCTCCATCGTTTTTCCTGGATATTCCTGACGTGTCACAAATCACCCCTCGGTTACTGACTTGGAAACTCTCCTTTGTGCCTGAACTGGGCAGACTGGGAAGCTGCTGGCTCAGATCCAGGAATTAATCCAATCCTGGGCTGTAAGAAACACTCAGGGCTCAGGGATTATTATTTATTTAATAAGATGCATGGAATTAATTAAGTTTTAATGCAGTAGTTCTGTTCTGGGACCTTACAAGCTCCACACCTGGGCAGGGCTGTGAAGAGGGGGTGGTGCTGCCAGAGTGGCCCAAAAAATGGCATTGGACACTCAAAATAAAAATTAAAGAGGTTTTAGTTGGATTTCTTGCTTTACCTGGATCCTGCAGAGCTCGGGGGAGCTGTGATTTGTAAGCCCCAAGTCAAAATTAACAATAACACTCAGCTCTATTATATTTCACTGATGCTTATCTGCATGAAATGCATGGTACTCCCAACCTGCAAGATTTATTATTTGCTATTTATTTGATCTGCTGGATAATTGTTTAATTAAAGTAATTAGTAGCTGCTTTCAAGGCCCAAAATCATTATGAGCTGATTCCAGCATGCAGCTCCTCCAACCACAACACCTTCCCCTGCTGTGTGCCAGCCCAGGATGCAGGAGCTCCTCTGGAATTCCATCCCCAGGACTGGATTTGGGACATTGCTCTGATATTTCACTGTTTGTGACATCCAACAATTGTCACCTCAATTAACAACTGGCCTGAGTTTGGCAGGAGGTGGGAAATGGGTTTGAAAGTGGAAGGTGTGAATATGTTGTTTATGATTTCTGGTTCTGAGTGATATTTTGGGATTTTATTTTTTTTTCCCTAAGGGAATTCTTCATGGTTGTAGGAAATTCATCTGAGTTATTCCATGCTTCCCTGAGAAACTCCTAAGATATCCATCCATGTGTTTATATCCAGGGAGTTAGGCCAGGACTGGGATAAAATCCTTTGAAAGGACCTTCTGTGATGGAAATCCATGTCAAGGATCCAGTGGGTATTGCAGGGAAAGGGCTCAGTCACGGAGAAACTGAGAGTCGGGGAGAATGTAAATAAGCAGAGGGTCCATATCCACAGTCCTGAAGGGAGAGAAGGAAATTTAATTCCTTTATGGCCTCACTCCTGAACCCTCCCACAGCACAGGAAGCAGTAGGCCATGTAAAACCCAAAAATAGCTCTGCAACTTCGTGTTCCCCCTCAGACAGAGAGAAAAAAAAAGAAATAAAAAATGCTCCCCGGGGGAAAACATGATCTTTTCCCCGTGTTTGGGTTGTCAGTTTTGACAGGAATGCTACAAACTAATTAAATTTTTGTTAATTTATTTTGTCTGATGCAGCCAGTGCCTGTCACAGGAATGGCTCGGGAAGTCTGACTTCTCCAGGAAGAACCTGTGGATTAGTGCAGGGAAAATGGACCTGCTTAAGTCAAATAAACACAAAAAGCATTTAAATTCATTTCTCCCTCAATGCTCCAGCTCTGTGTGTCTGCTCCAAAGGCAATCCAAGCTTTTTCCTTTAAATCCCCAGTCTGGTGGGTTAGAGAAGAAATGGGGAATGGGTAAAGGGCAAAGTAAAATTCCATCCTGGAGCTGCCCTGGAATTTGTGTTAAAGCTGGAATTACTGGACACTCTTAGGCTGGGTTATTTCCAATGCAAGAGCTATTTTGACATCCAAGAATTTTCTCTTTTCACAAAGGGAACAAAATGGAACCAGGTTGTCCAGAGTGTCCAAAAGCCCAAGGCCAGCTTGGAGCAACCCAGGATAACAGAAGGTGTTATCCATGTTATCCATGGCACTGGATGGGTTTGAAGGTCCCTTGCCACCCAAACATTCCATGTTCCCATGGCTTTTTCTGGGAGATCCATGTATTAAATGATGAAATGATGGATTTATGACCCCTTTGCCCGGGAAGGAGGGGAAATCCAGAGCAGCCACCCCGAGCAGCCTCTGCCTGCTCCAACACGATCCATGCTCATCTCACATTCTCCTGGAGCTCCGTAAGGGCACGGCCAGATCCAAAGAAAGCACCGTGCAGCCTGATTGTTCTCAGATAATCAGCTGAGGAAACAGGGAAAAGACAGCCCCGGGGTGTTTATTCTGGGTTTTGAACCTGTCTCTGTCAGGGCTTTGCACTTCAGGTCTTTCACAGTTGAAAACCCCTTTAACAACAAGAGGCAGAGCGTGGCTGGGGGAGGTGAGCAGATAAGGGAAGGAGATAAGGACTTCCAGAGCCCTTGGGAGTGCCAGCTGAAAGGGGAAAGTGGAGTCTCCATCCCACAGCCCAGACCCAGAGATGCTCCCAGCTCAGAAAGGGGAAAGTGGAGTCTCCATCCCACAGCCCAGACCCAGAGATGCTCCCAGCTCAGAAAGGGGAAAGTGGAGTCTCCATCCCACAGCCCAGACCCAGAGATGCTCCCAGCTCAGATCCCGGTGTTTACACGAACATCCAGCTCTCATTCCAACAGGGATTGCTCTACTCTTATCTTGTTTAATGGGTAATTTCTGCATTAAGGGATCTGCAGGTTTCAATTAAATCTCGTTCTTTTTTTGGCACTGAAATCCCACCGTACGTGACTGAAGGCACTGCCAGTCCCAGGGTTTGCCAAATGGGAATGAGGAATGTACCCCGAGCACATCCTGCCCCTCACAGCACCTCACACCTGCACCTGGGCTGCTCCAGGGGGGAGAAGGCTTCAGGGTCAGGAAATCCAACCACTGCAGGGATGGAGCTCCTGGAAGGTGTCACTGCCCACGGCAGAGCTTTGGAATTGGGATTTGGTCCCTTCCAACCCAACTCAACCCATTTGATCCCAATACCAACCCCAAACCAGCCCAAACCAACCCATCTGAGATCCCAATACCAACCCCAAACCAACCCAACCCATCTGAGATCCCAATACCAACCCCAAACCAGCCCAACCCATCTGAGATCCCAATACCAACCCCAACCCAACCCATCTGAGGTCCCAATACCAACCCCAAACCAGCCCAACCCATCTGAGGTCCCAATACCAACCCCAAACCAGCCCAAACCAACCCATTTGAGATCCCAATATCAACCCCAAACCAACCCATCTGAGATCCCAAAACCAAGCTGACTTTATCTGCATCTTTAACAACTCAATATCTGCCAAAACTCATGTTTTCTTCCAGACCTCTCAATTTTATTTTTCATTTATTACATTTACTGGAAGTGTTTGAGAGACAAACCCAGAATTTCCTTTTGGTGGGGGTTGTGAGAACAGAAAGGGAACTCTGTCCTCGTTCTGAAGAGTTTAAAGCACAATGGGTGAATTAAAGTGCCCTGATTTCAGTGGGAATCTCGGATGGAGTTGTTTTCACCCCCTTGAGGTGTCCTTGGTATTCCCTTTGGAGGGAGTGGTGTTGCCTGTGGAGGGAAGAGGAGATTCCCACCTGTTTCTCCATCCAACATTTCTGCCCTAAACAGGACAATGAACAACAAGGAAGGATCTTTGAAGCCCTAAATTCACATTCAGTTGCTCTTCCAAACATCCTGCAATGGAAAATTGCACTGGAAGATGTCTCCAATAAAGATTTAATTACATAATCTAATATATGAATATTGAATGTGCCCCAGGGAGCCAGGTATGCATTGCAAACATCTGAAATAAACATTTATAATCCAACTGGCTTCTGGAGTATTAAGAAATTACCAAAAATAGAAAGAGTGGTTTTGTAAAATAATTTCCGTCCAACTTGAAGCAGATGTCTTTGAATTACTGGTTCCCTGTATTTGGGGATGATGCTGGGAGGGTTTTGATTCAGGAGGTTTTTGACAGAGATGAAGCACAGAATCAAATAGGTAAAAAGGACACAGAAGACCCTTTAAAGTAATTTTCCCTCATCTTTTGGACTCTGATTTCTGCTTCAACCTTTTGTTCTTTCCAGCATTGAAGCTCCAGGCACCCACAGCAGTGTTCCCACTCCCAAAATACTGATTTGGGTGGGAGATGAGTATGTGGGGGAGTCACTGGGCTGAGAGGCTCTTCACAGTGAAAGGTCACTCAAACCTTCAGTGTTTCCACGTGGAAATCGTGGGATGGTGGCTGCTCCTCTGGGGAGAAGGATCTCAAGGACCCTGGAACACTCTGCCCATTTTATATCTCAGTTTCCCTGGAATTCTCTCTGTAGCCAGCCTGTAAAAACTGGGCAAACAGCACAAAAATGGGTTGAAATCTTTGAATGCAGCATTTAAAATGCCAAGCTGAGCCTAAAAAGCCGAGCTGCTCCTTGAGCTCCCTCAGATGTGGTCGGGGTGCAGGACAAATGTGTCTTCTGCTGCTTGTGAAGCTGCACGAGCAGTGAAGGCAGAGGGAGATGAAAACCTCCTAAAACCCCGGCTTTGCATCTTTCTGCCAACTCCTGAGATGCTGACGAAAGATAACGCCGAAGTTTCAAAGCTGGGGGGAAAAAAAAGCTCCCCGAAGATTTCTGTGATGTCAGAGGAAGAAGGAAGCCAGCTTGAAATGAAGGGCTGCTCTCGAGCTCTAATCTTGTAGACACCTACTTAACTTTAAGCCAATTAAATCAATGGACTACTTAACCTTTGCCTACAGGAGAAAGGATTTGCCAGCACAGTTTATATTAGTGCCCCAAACCAAATAAGCAATGCTCCAAAAAGCACTCTTCTTTCAGCAAAACTCTATCTGCCCTCGGTGTCACAGGCATGGAGCCACGGCCGGGGACTCAAAGGAAACTTTTCCTTTCAGTGACACCGCTGGAACTCGTTCCTCTCAGGAAAATAATCCCCAAACAAAGCATTGCCAGGGTGGAGGCTGCGTTCTTCAGGAGCCCAGTTTGCTCCTGGTTTCTTTGGGCAGCTTTACTGGGTGCTGGAGGCTGTGCCCAGATCCCCTCGGGGTTCCCAGCATGGAATATCTCCCACAAAAGCCCAGGGTGAGTCCAGAGGGAGTGGCAGCCCTTTGTGGCCTTTTTTTTGGCATTTTGGTGCTGCCCTGGCACCCCGGGCTATGGGAGGTGTGGTGGTGCTGCGGGGTTTGTGGAAGGGAAAATGTTCGCGTGCAAAACGTAATGAAAGCCAGGGCTCCCCTGCACAGCCCCCCTGGGCCAGCAACACGTTACATCATTTGTCACTGGACACGTTGGGAGTGTGTCACTGGAAAAACCTTTAAAAGCTGAGCTGGAAGTGCTGCGGAGACAACCACGGCCTCGGCAGGGGGAAAAGAGACAGCATCATTTATAAATGTTTTTGTGTCTACTATTTACATTTGGGGCATTTCAATGGAAAAAAAGGGAACAGAAAGGCTCCACTTAACATCTTCCCAGATGGTAACAACATCTGTCTAGATGGCAGCCCAAGGATCTGACATTTTATGGGTGAAGGGGGGAGCATTTCGGGATTTCTCGTTTTATTTTGCTTTTTTTCCTCCCTCCAGATTAATTGTCCTGCACGTTGGTCCCATCACTCTTTGCTTTGGGCCATCTGGTCAGATGTCATTAACCCTGGAGACCAACAGCCCAAGAAAGTGGAACCATATGTTCTCAGCAAAGATAAACAGTAAATAGGGCCCCGTGCAACAGAATTGTGAGTTTGGGGCTTGTTTGGGGTTTTTTTGGTTGTTAAAATGAACACAAAAACATTTTGGTGGCAAAGCTCGTGTACAAACACGTCCTGCTGTGGAAATCCTGGGAGTTCCAGGGCCCTGTGGCAGAGCTGCCCCCGTGTCTGGGGCCTGGATCCCGGCTCTGCCCCCTGCTCCGAGGAAGGGGTCATTGCCACCTTGGAATGATGCTGGATCCTGCTGGAAAATTCCCCATCTCTCACCACAGGGTCACCGAGCCACCACCCTCTGCAGCGGCCTCTCTCCACCTCTCCCCTCGTGCAGCTTGATCTCTGCCAGATAATTCTCAATATCTTATTTCCTGCCCATTTTGTGTGACAAAAATGTTTTTTTTTCCTCTGGGCCGGTTCTTTTGGGGGCCTGTCATCATTTTGAGCCAAATGAGAGATTTCCTTTTAGCTCAAGGATGCTGTGGCAGCTCTTCCAGAGGAGAGTAATTCCCCAGGACACCCGAGGGCAGGGAGTCCTGGGTTCATCTTTGTCTCACCCAGCAAAGTCACCCTGACACCTCGGAGCACCCAGGGAAAAATGGGCTAACACCCAGACCCTTGGCTGCTGGGACAGGCTGGGTGATTTTTTCCTTGCCAGGTGTTGCTTTTGCTTTTTGTCTATTTTGTGCTGAAGCCTCATTTCCAGACAAGGGCACTGTGACTTCAGCACAGAAAGCCAGGGACAAACCAGTGGAGATTGTGGTAACAAAACATCGACTTGCTTGGATTATTTACCATGAAACACCACCAACAACAGCACCTGGGCAGAATTATTTGGTGATACAACACCGGGGAGAATCTGAGCTGAATCCCTGCCTTGCAGATCTGTGTCAGCGCTTCCAACCTCGGCGCAAACGCTGCTGGAGGGGGAAGCTCTGCAGTCCCGAATATTCCCCTCCTTTCCATGCAGGAGCAGCCGGGGAGGGAGGATGGGGCTGATCAGCTGCTGCTGGGGTTTATCCTGAGCTGTCACATTCCTGAGGGCTGGGCAGGGCAGCACAGCCCGGCTCCCAAACCCCCTCTGTGTTTGTTTGTCAGAGCACGGGAATGTCCCCAGCGTGTTTGCCTGGATGAGCAGCCCGGTGAGGGATGGAGCAGCACAGGGGGCACACAGGGCACTGGGGGCAGCAGGCAGAGCTGCCAGAGCTGAGCTGGTGAATCAGGAGCAGTTTGTGAGTGCCCAGCTCCACTGCCAGCCCCGAAGGTCGGCACTGCCCAGCCTGGAGGGTTTCACCCGCTCACCCCATCCCAGGGCAGCCTTGCCTTGCTTCCTGTGGGATGTGATGGCTCTGCTGCACCTCTGGCTCAGTGCAAGACCAGCC
Source organism: Cisticola juncidis (assembly GCA_013400215.1). NCBI lineage: Eukaryota > Metazoa > Chordata > Aves > Passeriformes > Cisticolidae > Cisticola > Cisticola juncidis. The sequence continues at coordinate 10,697 of VXBR01005238.1, forward strand.
AACAAATCTATGGAAAATTCAGGATGCAGGAGACGTTCTGATCCAGGTGAGGAGAACCTTGTCCTGCCCTCAAAGGACAGTGAGGTTCCTTGTCCAGGGGCAGCCACTGCTCTGTGGATGCAGAGCTGGCTGGATCCCTCCTCCAGCTGCTCTGCTCTCTGTGGGAAACCAATCCACCTTTATTCTTTTTCTTTGGCTGTTTGATGTTGCAGAGACGCTCTCATTGTGGACGTGATTACCCCAAATATTTTCCCCACTTTTGCTGCCGTGCCCAGCTTGGCCAAGGCTGCGTTCTGTCCCATTTGGGAACCACTGAGAATCTGCATTGATCAGATTCCTCTGGGCATTCTGGAATATCTCAGCTGGGCTGCTCCTTCTCCAGCCACCCCGGCCAGTTTGATCATATTTAACGTGCATTCTTCACACATGATCTTATTACCATTCCAATGTTCTTGGTTTTGCTTATTCAGGCTGACCTTCGGCATCTCCTGCCATCCTCTGCCATGGTCAAGACCTCCCAGCTTGTTGCCTGGTGGCCCCCAAAGGAAGGTGTGAAGATTAACAGCCCAGAGGATGTATTTAATGAATGGCAACAAGGGATTAGTGACACAGTGTCACCTTTCATGGCCTCTTTAAGCAGGCGAGCTGACACCCGTTTATTTTTGTTTGCACTGTTGAGTAAACTCTGGAAACAGACTGGATTTACAGTCCCTGCTCCCCCAGCGAGGAGGCTCCTCCTGTCCACCAGCCTTGGCTTGGGGGGAGGATAAAAGCAGGAATCTCTCCCAGTTTTCTGCCTGGGGAAGCCCAACAATGCCATGGCCTTCTCCTTGCTGCTGAAGGGGCAGAGGGGAAAAGGGGAGAGAAGTTTCAAGGCTGTGGAGGTTCTGACTGACTGCTCAGAGCTTCCCAGCTCTGTGTCCACCAAAAATCAGCTCCACAATTCCCAGTGTTCCCCCTGCCCGAGGTCCCTGTGCCTGGACAAGGCTCCCCCTGCCCTCCTGCCACACCTCAGGGCTCCCAAATGCCTCTGGAAAGGCGAATTTTGGCAAAGACGTTCCCTGCGTGGCAGGACAGAAATGCAGGAGGGTTTCCAAGGGTAGAGCTGTCCCAGCACGGCGGTGACAGGGTTTTGTCCTTGTGCCCCTGGTGACACCCAGAGCCAGACACCCCCGGCAGCAGCAGCAGGTCCTGAGGAAGGCTCCAGGACCAGCACAGGGCTCATCCACCTGCCCGGTTTGGGGCATTCCCACCACACCCAGAGCTTGTCCAGGATCTTTCCTGGCACCTGGAATGTGCTGCAAGCTCCATGCCTGTGCTCGGTGTCACTGGATGGGGACACAAGGTCCTCAGAGGTGACACTTGCACTTCATTCTGAGTCATTCCTCCCTCGCTGCTTCAAATTCTCCCTCACACTATGGGAATTCTGCTGCTCACAGAATTTATTCTCAGTGGCTCCTTCAGTTCTGCTTTTCTTCATTCCATTCTCACCAACCCTCTCCCCCTTTGCAGATCTCCTGAAGAAATCCACAGAGCAAATTTATCCATGACATCCTTAAATTCCATCTCAGGGCAGCTGCAGGCACCCAGGAAAAAATCCCCAAAGCCCAGGAGAAGGGTCAGTGGGGCAGGAAAGCCAGGGATGGCCGGGTGGGAAAAACCTTCCTTGGGAATGGGAAGTTAAATCTGGAAAGGGTGTTTTGGACTCTGTGTTCAGGGGTAATCTCTGCTGCTGATGATAAATTAATACATTTTGTAGTGGTGAAGAAAATTAAGTTTATCTTTCCCAAGAAGCTTTCGTGGCAAATGTTGCAATTGTATCTGAAATGCCAGGCAGGAATTACTGTCTCCAAATAAAGGCCAATGCAGGGCTTTGATTTCTCTCCAGTTCAGGGAGTCTCCTGTGGTTGTATCTTCCCTGTGTCAAGGACAGAGGCTGATGTTTCCTTTGCAGAGACAAGAAAACAAAAAGAAAATCTCAAATCAGCCCAAAATCCTGAGCAGGAGTTCAGAGAAATGTGCTGCGATTTAGCTTTGGTGCATTTACAAATGTATTTAAATTGTGCTCTGGATCTTGGCTGATTATTGAGAAAGTGCAGTTTGTGTCAATGAAGAGTTTGTGGTACAGAGGAGACCTGAGAGGGGAGCAGACAAAGCAGGAAAATGCCTTTTAAAGATGCTTATCTGTTTGTATGTGATGTTGATCTATCTGTCTGGGATGTTTATCTATTTGCATGTGATGCTGATCTATTTGTATGCGTTTCATGCAAAATGCAGCACAGATGGAGCCATTAAAATCCCATTTCTGGAAATTTGGACATTTGGAAATCCCTGGCAGAGGAGCAGTGAGCAAGTTGGGACTGAGCTGGGTCAGTCTGGAACAGCAGGTACTGTAGGGAGCCTCTGGCAGCGAGGGGTCCCCAGCAGGAGCAGGGTGGGACCCGCAGCTTTGGCAGGAGGGAAATCGGGAGATTCCCATCAGCAGGAGAGGTGGGGAGAGGTGGGGAAAGCTGCCCCAGGCCTTTGGCTCAGGGCGCTGCAATCCGCTCCATTGTCTCACAAATTAATTTCCCCTTCACTTCACAGCTTTGTATCTTTTGGGGTGGTTTGTTTGTTGGGTTTTTTGGTTTGGTTTTTTGTTGTTGTTGTTTTTGTTTTGTTTTGTTTTGTTTTGTTTTGTTTTGTTGGGGTTTTGGTTTTTTGGTGGTTTGTTTTTGGGTTTTTTGTTTGTTTTGGGGGGGGTTTTGTTTGTTTGTTTGTTTGGGGTTTTTTGGTTTTTTGGTTTTGCTGGGGTTTTTTTGTATTTTCGAAATACTCTCGCTATTATTTTCAAGGCAATTAAAACCTAGAAACGAGACCCAAGGAAACACCCACTGCATTCCTGGGATGATCCGTCTGTGCTCCCTGCATTCCACCCCAGGCGCAGGGGTGGGAGGCAGCCGGGTGCCAACACCACCACTGCATTCCCACCGGGAAAAATCCATGGGCAGAGTGGGACGATCCAACCCGGGCGCTTCCAATGCACACAAGGGCTGGAAAGAAGTCCCCAGGGCCTTTTTCCAAGTGCTGCTTCCACAGAGAGTGCCCAAAACGCCTTCCACTCACCGGGACAAACCTATCTTGGAAAAAAAAAAAAAGCCCCAATTAACATTGCAGAGTCTCCGCACCCAGATTCCTGCCGGTTGGCATTTCTGCCCCTTGGATGCTGCCTGTCTTTGCCGCTGGATTCCTGAGGCTTAACACCTTAACTCCTGAAATGAGCCCCAGTCCTAATTCCCGATTTTAGGAAAACAACATTCCTGCCATTGAATGAAAACATTTGTACACAGTTCATAAACCATCTTCCTGAGGGGAGGGGAGCCGGGAGCGCACAGAAGTGCATTGTCCATGGCTCTGCCGGGGAAGGGCTCCGCTCAAACGCTCCAAACCCTCTGCTGGACACGCACAGATCCCAGCAAACACAGGCTGGGGAAGTTTCTGGATCAGGCCTGGCATTTCTCGCCAGCAGTGACAGGCCCAGGGTGACATTCCAGATCCGCTCCTTGCTCGGTGTCACCACGGCGGGGTGGGACAGCGTGTCCTTCCCTGAGACATCTCCAGGTCCAGGGTCTCCCATGGCACATGCATTGGAAAGGAGTAATGTTGGCAAAAATTGGGATCACAGAATGATGGAATCGTGGTTTGGATTGGAGTGGATTGGATTGGAGTGGGTTGGGTTGAGTTGGGTTGGATTGGATTGGGTTGGATTGGACTGGATTGGATTGGACTGGATTGGACTGGATTAGAATTGGATTGGGTTGGATTGGGTTGGGTTGGATTGGATTGTGTTGGTTTGGGTTGGGTTGGGTTGGTTTGGGTTGGATTGGATTAGATTGGGTCAGATTGGATTGGACTGGATTGGATTGGATTGGATTGAGTCAGATTGGATTGGATTGATTGGATTGGATCGGATTGCATTGGATTGGATCTGGATCGGATGGGATCGGATCGGATTGGATTGGATTGGATTGGATTGAGTCAGATTGGATTGGATTGATTGGATTGGATTGCACTGGATTGGATCGGATCGGATCGGATCGGATCGGATCGGATNNNTGGATTGGATCGGATCGGATTGGATCAGATTGGATTGGATCGGATTGGATTGGACCTTAAAGCCCATCCAGCTCCACAGGGTCTCTTTCCACCATCCCAGTTTGCTCCAGCCTTGCCTTGGACACTTCCAGGGATCCAGGGACAGCCACAGTTTCTCTGGGAATTCCATCCCAGCCCTTCCCCCCCCTCAGAGGGAACAATTCCTTCCCAGTATCCAACCTGAACCCACCCTCTTTTACTTTACAGCCCTTCCTCCTTAAAACTCTCAGGGAAGCTCCAGCCCATGCTGCCCTTCCCGCAGGATTGCTCCATTTTTAGAAGATTTGCTCAAGCAGAAGCCCTTGGATGGAGCCCTCAGGCCTCTGTTCCATGGGAGCTTGGCCTTGGAGGGCTGGGATGGCTCCTCCTGACTTTTCTGTGTCCTGGGGAAATGTGGGTGAGCAGTAGGAGCAGGAATTTTCCTATTCCAGCTCCGTGTTCAGCTCTGCTTCCATGCTGGAGCTGAGCACATCACACTTTGCTTCTCCTGTCTGGAAGCTCCATCATCCACTTTCCATCCTGCCAGGAATCCCATCCCAGTGTTCTGGGCCCTCTGTCCCCGCGGGTTCTGTAAGAGCAGCAAGAGCCTGACAAAAATCAAGCAGAGGAGACCAAGGGATCTCCAGCAGGTTCTAAAATATGGATATTTTTCCTAGCACACTTCTCCTGTCAAATCGCAGGATCCAGTCAATACAGTGGAATTGCAGTCCTGGGGGGAAAAAAATTTAAAAAAAAAAAAAAAAAAGAGGAGAGAGAGGGAAAAATTTGATTCCGAATTGGAGGGATTAATGGTCAAAAGAATGTTCTTCTGGGAGTAATCTAAGTGTTATATTTACATTTGGCTTGGAATTATTTGCAGTGAGGAATTTCAAATGCAAATATTTTAAAAGCATAACATGTAGAGAGAGACACTGTGGGCACTTCTGTTTTCTCTGAAAAAAAAAATTAAAGAAAAAAAAAAGAAGAAAAAAAATGGTTTTCTTGACTATTTTTTATTGGAATCTTAATGAGACCATAATTACAGCAGGGAAAAAAAGGAAAAAATGTAGCTCTTAAAGGTCTGCTGTGAGTGTACATACAGGCCTTGGACTGCAAAGAGAAAAAAACCCTCCATATTTTTTAAAACTATTTATTTTCCAAAGTGGTGCATGGGAGGGAAAAAAATGACTGAGCTAAGTAAGTCTTGTCCATTTATGTGCTTAGTCTGTATTTTCTTTTTCTAACAAAATATCCAGGAATAAATGTTGAGAGTGGGCCGGTTGTGTTTGCCTTGGCTCCTGCCTTTATCTTCTTTTATTGTGTGACCCCTCCAAGGGGGGCTGGAGGACCTGCAGGGTTTTCTGGAATTCTTCTGCATCCATAGGGAAGGGAGCAAGGGGTGCCTTCAGTAATTCCCTGTGTTTCATGGAATCATGGAATGGGTTGGGTGGGAAGGGACCTTTCATTCCACACCTTCCACTGTCCCAGACTGATCCAAGCCCTGTCCAGCCTGGTCGTGGACACTTCCAGGGATGGGCATTCCACAAACTCTCTGGGAATCTGTGCCAGGGCCTCCCCAGCCTCACAGGGAAGAGTTTATCCCCAAAATCTAATCCAAGAAGGCCCCACCTGGGCCCAGCAGCAGGACCAGCACAAAGGTTCCATTTCACGTGGATCCTTTTGAGGTCCTCTCCACTCCCCCATTCCTCCCTGAGCTGGGGGGCTCCCTTCCCTTCCCTTCCCTTCCCTTCCCTTCCCTTCCCTTCCCTTC
>VXBR01005238.1:21559-32521 GCA_013400215.1 Cisticola juncidis
TTTTTTTCCCCAGAAAAGAAATCCAACCCTTTGGTACTGTTTGCTTATCCTGGTGCTCCTTTATTTGCAGGTCCTGCTGGCCCTGCCCGGAGCCGTGTGTGAACGAACACACACGCACACAAAAATGCAGACAGCAAGAAGAAGTCATTCCACAGTCTAGCCTTGTTAAAGAATACAGCCAGCAAACCTTCCCCCCCAGCCTCTCCAGCCAGAGGAATTTCTTTCACCTCCTCAGAAGCTGCTTATTAAAGCCGGGCTGATGCTGGTTCCCAGGTATTAGAACAGCAGCAAGGCTTAACTAATCTCTGCTTTTACTGCTGTAATTAAAGCCTGCACTTGCCAGTAAAAAGGTAACACTCTAAATTAAGGCCCCGTTTCTAAATGCTGTATTAATATTTATGAAATGATTACTGCATGCAGCCACATTCTTGCAGGACTTATTAGAAGGTGGGTTATAAAACTGGATTGTAATAAAGCCTTAATGGCTCTGCTCTGCTGAGCTGCAGGGTTTGCAACCCTACCAGGGGCATCTTCTTAAACTGAGAGGAAAATGCTCTTCCCTGCCCTAAACACCCCAAAATTTGGTGTCTCTGTGGCTGTTGGTCCTTCTGCTCAACATCTGTGAGATGAGATGGGATTTCATCCTTGGGGCGTTTCTCCAGATGCTTTGCAAAGGTTTGGGGTCTCCTCTGAAACCTCCTGAATCCTCTCTGCCATCCCCCACACACACCTGGGCCACCACAGGGCTCTGAGAGCAGATTTTGGGTAATTAAATCATGGATGTTCTGCATTAAATCATGGATGTTCTGAATTAAATCATGGATGTTCTGCAATCCAGCCCTGCCCTCAGCTGGGTGACAGAGCCCCTTCCCTGATGTCACCTCATCCCTCTGCCCGAGGCATTTTGGCATCAGTTTGGAAACCCCACGGGATCTGGAGCTTCGCTGGGTTTGGAGTTCTTGCAGAGGGGGCAGGGTGAGGTCACTGCCCAAAAAATCAGATCCTCAATCCAAGGAGAGCCATGGATGTTCAGGGAGCAACAGGAAAGAAGTTCAGCAGATGATTTTCTTCATCAAGGAACATCTCACTGTGCCAAGGCTCTCATTTTTAGGCTTTTTTTTTTTTGGTACTCTGGACACCCAACCCTTCAACTCTTTCACCCCGAGCTGTATTTTCAACTTGCAATATTTTGGAGTAAAAAGTCCTTGACTATCCCATCCCATCCCAAAGCATTTTCCAAGGAGTTGTACCCAAGGTGAGAATGTGAAGCAAAACTTTTAGGGGTTCTTAACTCTTTTTTTCTTTCTTTTCTATAGTTTGAGCCTGGTTTTGCTACCTCCTGCTTTTCCTTTTGCTCCTGGAAGGGCACACGTGAGGTCCCAAACGTGCAAAACCTGAATCTCTATAAAATATTCTGCAGCATGAATAGCTCAGTGTAAGCCAGTGGCACTTCTCCTGCAGGAAAATATTCCCATGCAGAAGTGTTTGACAGTTTAAGCATCGGTGATTAACCTCTGCTAATTAAAGCTTGGGGTGGAGGAAAAAATAAGAAAAAAAAAAAAAAAACAGCACAGCTTGCAGAGAGCAGAAAAACCGGGATAAACTGATGGAGAAAAAAGCCATTTCCATGAAGCAGCCCCTGGAAATAAATAAGCAACCTCCACCCCAAGCGTGGAACATCCTGAGGGGTCAAAATGCAGAGAGGTTGTGCTCAAACTGACCTCACCTAAAGCTGCTCCAGTCACATAGCAACGTTTGTTATGGCCAACAACGGAACCCAAAATGACACAATAAAAAAAGAATTATCTGCGATTAGAACGAAGCTCTTGAAACGTCTCCAGCTGGAGCCAAAGCTGGGGAGGGAGGGGGAGAGAGGAGTTTATTATTTCAGTAGCAGCGGTGCAAATCCCCTCTGGGTGCTCTGCAAACCACCCTGTGCTCTTTGAACCCAGCCCCCTCATTGACATGGTAATGGGCTTTGTTGAATTCAAAGACGATTACATCAGAAATGTGTGGCCTCTTGTGGCTTTTCCTGGCCTTATAAAGCACACGAATTATATGAAAATATTGGGCTGAAAAATTAGTAAGCCATAGGAGTTTGTGTTGTTTTAGCCACGCTTTACTGCAGGGAAGGAAAACTCTGGCTCCTCCAGACCTTTGCCCAGTCTTTCAAAGCGACTTTCTTTATTGTTTTTCTTTTCTGGTGGGCTTGCTTCGGATATACAGCCTGGATTTTTAAAGGACTCTCATACTGGTGCCACCTTTTCAACAAGAAACGTGTAAAGAGCAGATGCCCGTTCTGGGAGCTGCTTCAGGTCAGTTTTAGCCAGGGAAAGTTTTCACCAGAAAGTTCTGCCCCACTTTTGTTGACTTGAACCATCCAGAGACATCACTGTCCTTAGGGATTCTTGCATATGCAATTAGAAATGTGGTTGGAGGTGATTTTTTTAATTATCTTTTATGTGGGGTTCATAGATTTGATAACACCACCTCAAATGCAACAGGTAAGTGAAAAGCACCAAGTTCCTTCCAGCACCTCCAAATCAAAACTAAATCATTCACAGCTCATCCCCAGTTATAAAATATCTGAATATCCTATTCAAATGGTGAATTCCTATGGTAAAAGAGGTATTAGAGCTGCTGGGAATGCCTTTTCCCCTCACCAGCTCTCCTTCCATCATGAGCTCCCCCTTCCAAGAAGACTCAGCCTGATTGAGCAGTCTCTGTTAAATGTCTGATTTTCCAAAATCAATACCCCAGTGCTGATCAGGTCATTGGCACAGTTTATCAGGAGCTAAGAATGAGCCACAGCACAAGTTCAGCTTCCCCTGTGAGCAGGCAAATTGTGCTCCCCACAGCAGCCAGGGCAGGAGGAGGGTGAGAAGTGAGTTAAGAGTACCTGGTCTCGCCTGTTTGGGGTTTTGGGGCAGCCCAAGATCATGGATGTGCTGCTCCAGTGTGGAAACCTCAGCTCTCCACCCAGAGCAGCTTTTTGGTGGCTCCAGTGGGACATGGAGGTTCTGGAGGATGAGTGAAAGGGGCAAAGGCTGGAGAGGACTCCTCTGGTTCTGTCTGAGAGCATCAATATCAGCACAGAAATAACAATAATAACAATGGCATTCTGTGCTCTCCAAAATGCCAACCAGGATGGCCACGGGAGGGTGTTGGTGACATCCAGAGGACCCAAAGAGCCTCCTCTGCTGCAGCCTCCAGGGAGGAGGGCTGGCCTTGGGCTGGACGAGCTCCCAGGCCTGGCCGTGCTCCTGGAACTGAGCTGAGCTCAGGGAGGCTCAGGGGGAGGCAGCTGGAGCAAGAGGCAGAGCAGGAGCTCCCTGCCAGCAGCAGGGGCTGGGATCAGCCCCAGCCCAGCCCTGAAGTCACATCCTGTGCCTGAGCTGAGGCACTCGTGGCAGGGACGTGTCCCCAGATGTGACATTCCCAAAGCGCGCACGGAGCTCGGGTCTCACCGAGCAGCTGGAGCCACCTGACACCAAAACCTCGGGAATTCTGCCCCCAGGCTGGCCAGGACACGGATTTGTCACACCCTCCTGCAAGCAGTGACCTCCAGGCAGAGCAGCCCTTTGGGGTTTTCCCTCTGGTGTTGGTGGAGAGAGGGAGGCTGGAGAGCACAAAGCCACCCCAGAGCCCTCCCAGCTTCACTTCTCCCAGGCTTAGCAGGAAAGGTGAGCAAAACCAAAGACACAAAAATCATGTGGGGGTTTTGAGCTCTGAGTCCCCTGCTCCAGTCTGGGAACAGCCCAGGAATTGCTGAGCTCCCTGCATGGAGCCACCTCAGCCTCTGTCTCCTCCAGGCTGCTCATGGCTTTCGAGGAAAAGGGCAGTGCCAGCAATCAGGAATCAGAATTAGCTCCTCATTTATGGTTTATTTACCAACATTCCATGTTCCCCCACTCCCACAGGGCCTGCAGGACCTTCCTGTGCCTGCCTGGGAGGAGCAGGGAGATGGGAGTGGGACAGCCTGGTCTGGCTGCCAGCCTGGGGGTCTGGAGGCAGGAGCAGGCACAGGGGATGGTTCCTCCCTCCCTGGCACTGCTGGGGTGCCCACGCACTCAGGATTCAGTGCCCCAGCATTCCAGCAGCTCTCTTGGTTCATAATATTATTATTATTACAAGCTCCTGTTTTTCCAGAGCCAATTATTGTAAGATTAGAACACAGCAACTGCCCCTGTGTGTGTGGAGATGCATAAATAAGGAAGTGGGAATCAAATAAAAGAAATACATTCGACTTTTTCTTCTTCTTTTTTTTTTTTTTTTTTTTTTTTTTTTTTTTTTTTTTTTTTTTTTTTTTTTTTGTCTCTGTCCCCTTCCAGCCTTTCACATCCAGATGTAAAAGTCCTGGAAGGAAAAGGCTTGGAGAGAAGCGATGGGAGAAAAGTTTGCAAAGGGCAAAATCAGTGGGACCCTGCAGAACAAACATGTGTAAAGGCTTTGTTTCAAAGTGGATGAATGCAAAAGCCTGTTGGGGATAATTTTTAGGCTTTGGCTATTTTGAAAGGGTTGAGGATCAGGAGTAAAGTGAGAAAACAATTCTCTGTAGGAAGCTGTAGCAGACTAAATGGAGCTTGTTGTTGTTGGCAGGGGCCGTGATGCTGAGGGCAGCAGCATCGTTACCCAAGCTGGAGGCAGCGGAGGTTTAAATAAATAAGGAGAGATCCCAGAACCGAGATAAAACCGGGATCTCGCTGTGCCGGGCCCTGCCGTGCTCCGGAGCAGGGAGGGCTGGCAGGGTGTGAGTAAAGGGAGATGAATGAGCGCGATCACATCAGGCTCCGGGCTCTTCCTCCCGCCCGGGGCGCGGGGATTTGGGAGAGAATTCCCCAGGAATGCGGGGTTTATCTGTTCCTCTGGAGCCGGGCAGTGCCCGCGGAGGGGATCGGGGAATGGCACAGCCAGGGAGCTCCTGGGCTCTGCTCAGAGCCCGCAGCTCGGGGCTCATTCCTTCTGCATCCCGTGGAAACCAAAGGGGAGAAAAGTCCCCTTTTTTCCCTTTTTTCCCTTTTTTTCCCTTTTTTTCCCTTTTTTCCCTTTTTTTCCCTTTTTTCCCTTTTTTCCCCTTTTTCCCTTTTTTCCCTTTTTTCCTTTTTTCCCCTTTTCCCCTTTTTTCCCTTTTTCCCCTTTTTTCCCCTTTTTCCCTTTTTTTCCTTTTTCCCCTTTTTTCCCTTTTCCCCCCTTTTTCCCTTTTTTCCCTTTTTTCCCTTTTTTCCCTTTTTTCCCCTTTTTTCCCTTTTTTTCCCTTTTTCCCTTTTTTCCCTTTTTCCCCTTTTCCCTTTTTTCCCTTTTTCCCCTTTTTTCCCTTTTTTCCCTTTTTTCCCTTTTTCCGTGGCCCTGCTCGGTAGCAAATCTCCATAAAAGCACCGGGATTATTCCTGGCTGAGGAATAATCAGGTTGGGCTCTTCCCAACCTCTCCCGTGCAGCTCAGCAATATCAGGAACAATAAAAACCCCGTTCAGTCCTGGCACCAGCAGCCTGCAGGATGTGCCCTGATGCCTTCAGTATTATTTTAATCTATTTCAGATTCTCTGCTGCCCAGGGTGCAGCTCTGAGCTCACACTCAGGCTCACTCAGCTCTCTGCACACAAAACAAATCCTTCTCCTGCTGCTCTTTTAATTAGAGTCATTTGTTATATATATATGTTTGAGTTAAGTTATATTTTAGTAATCTGTTAACTTTTGTATAGTTTAGTTTAAGTACAGTCTGTGTGGTTTAGTTTAAGTATAGGTTAAGTATTGTTCAGTTAAATTATGTTAAGTTCATTAAGTTTAAGTTATTTTTAAGTTTTGGTAAGTTTAAGTTTTATAAAATTTAGATAAAATTAAGTCTATATCCTATTAAGGTTTTTATCACATATGAGTTCTGTTAAGATTTATTCATATTGAGTTTAAGTGTTGTTTGATTTTAAGAAAATATGCTCATCTTATTTGTAAAGTTAAATTAGTTCTAGAAAATTAGAATAAATTAGTTCCAGTGTCCACTCAGGACAACTTTCAGCCCCAAAAGCACAAACAAGGGGGGCTGCAGGGAGGAACAAGAAGGATGGGACCTCCCAGCCTGCAGCTGCAATTGGACAATTCAACCCCAAAATGCCAATGCAGCAAAACTGATCCAAGGGGGAGACCTGGGGAGCGTTTGTCCATTTGGGACCATTTTGGGTCCCCTTGGGTGCAGCCCTGGCCAGGCTCTTGTCCTGCCCAAGGTGGATCCTCAAGGCCTTTCAATAAATCTCTGCTTTATTCTGCAGCCCTGCCCAGTCTCTGTTCCAGCTCAGCCCTCCCAAGGCATCACCCTGAGTCCAGGAAAATTTGAAAAGTTCCTCCAACATTCCCAATCCCACCCTCACCCAGCAGAGGTGGGGATGTCAAGGGCAGGGTGATAAGAGCCTGGCCCGGGTGGGGAAATCACTGATCACAACCAAACCCTGCAAAGAAACATTTTTGCAGATTCTGTCCGCTGGATTATCCTCCCACTCCCAGAAAAAACCTCATGGGAAGGCTGCTCTGGAGAAAATTCCCAGGATAAAGGGACAGCAAAGCAGGAAAGAGAGGGCAGGAACAACCTGCTCCTGCTCTGGGGTGAAAACAGTGCAACTGCAACATATCCAGGCAAAATATCCCTGTGATCCCAAATTTTCCCTGTTCTGAAGGAAAATCCTGTCTCTTGATTAAGGATCCGGTTTGTAGAGGTTAAGCAGGAGAAAAAAAAAAGGATTTGCATCCTATTTAATAAATTCAAATTATTCCTCTACATTTTCAGGTTGGAATATTTGCTAAATTTCCTTCTCCTAGAGTAAACTTTGAGAGGGGGAAAAAATTAAAATAGTTAAGAAAAGAATTCTTCTTATCCTGGTTTTCTCCTCCAGCCTGTGGCACTGAGAATACATTTTGAAACAGTAAAAGTCGAGATAAAACAGCCAAGAATGGCAGTTCCCTGGGCTTTTTCTGTTCCCTTTTGGTGATGCTCTTTTGTTTTAATTTTAATTTTGTTTTAATTGATGTGGCAATATTTCAAACAGAACCCTGAATGATATTTTTAGTGACAGCTGCTGCCCCAGGACACTTTTCCTCGTGGATCCCTTCCCCAGGGCTTCCTTTGGTGCTCCATAATCCCTCCAGGAGCAGAAGCAGGAGCTGCCAGCAGTGCCAGCCTCTCCAGAGCCCAAATATTCCACTTATTCCATCTACAGGATGCATTTAGGGTCACACCAATCCCTAAGTTAAATAACCTGGGGAGATGCATCCCCAAAATCTCTTTTTCCTCCAGCTCAGGCCAGTTCTGTGACTGGATTCCAGCAGGAAAAAATCAATTTCCAACGTTAAAATAAGGGAGCAGTGCTCAGTGTCCCCAGAGCTCCAGAGTGGGACAAGGAATTCTCCTTTTTCCCAAGTTTTTGTGGGGTTTTTTTGTTTGTTTTTTGTTTGTTTGGTTGATTGGTTGGTTGGCTTTTTGGGGTTTTGGGGGGGTTTTGAGGTTTTTTTTGGTTGGTTGGTTGGTTGGGTTTTGGTTGGTTTTTTTATGTTTTTTTGGTTGTTTTGTTTTGATTTGGTTTGGTTTTTTGTTTGGGTTTTGTTTGTTTAGTTGGTTTTTGTTGGGGTTTTTTGGGGTTTTTTTTTTGTTTGTTTGGGTTTTGGGGGGTTTTTTGTTTGTTTGTTTTTTGTTTTGTTTTGTTTTTTTTGTTTTTCTTTTTTTTTCCCCAAATAATCCCTGTGACTGTTCAAATCAGACCTTTTGCCCCGATCAGGAAGAATTTGGGTTGCCTGGGTGGGAATTTTGGGATTTCCTGTGCAGGACACGATGACCCCTGAGCTCAGGATATCCCCTAAATGGATAATACAGGATATTCCATGTAACCCCAGTGCCCCACACCTGATTCCTGTCACTGGGACCAGCAGATCCTGCTGGAATTCCTGCTGGAATTCCTGGGATCAAAGCACCCCGAGCTGTCTGTAATTCCTCTGGGGACACCAGAGCAGCGCTGGGGCTGGATAAAGCAGCTTTGGTTCAGCAGGAAAATGGAATTATTTTTACAGAAGCCAGCGAGGGAGGCTGGAGCCACCGATTTGGGATGATTACAATGAACAAAAAAAGCCAAGCCTGGAAGTGTTTATTTTAATTTTGGGGGCACGGCGAGCTGCTGAGGTGGGAAGATATTATTTTTATGGGTTTAATCAGATGGGTTTGTGGGGTTTGTGGGCAGTGCTAATTGAAAGCTGTCTGCCTCGCCCCAGGTTCTGCAGGGCTGAGAGGCAGAAAAAAAGCAATTATTGGGGCTGGGGAGGGGAAACAGGAGTTGGGAGAGGTTTAGGAATAAAAAGGGAAAAAGGGGCTTCGTTTTGGAGGGAAACTTTAGCTGGGAACGCATTTCCCTGCCCTGAGGTAAATCAGGATCAGCAAGAACCTGGGGAAGGAGCAGATCAGGAGCTCCAGAAGGATGCTCAGGATATCCCAGCACCTGGCAAAGCTTTGGGAGTCCCAGGAATTCCCAGGCCCTGCCTGTTCCCTCTGGAGCTCCCTGAGAGCCAGGGGCTGGATCCTGGACCTCCCAGGACACCTCATTTTTCCCACTGGGAGAACATTTATAGCTCAAAACGTAGGAAAAGGCAGCAGCAGCCACCAAAACCACCCAGGCAGGCTGCACACCCAGCAAGGGGGGAACTGGATTGAAATGGGGCCACTCCAGGGAGCCCTCCAGATTTTCCACAGTGATTTTCACCTCTGACCACCCCACACACCAAAAAACAGAAACCAGGACAAGTTTTTTGGTTTTCTTTTTCTAAAAAACCCAACCAAAACCTGCCCATGGATGAGCTGAGGAGGTCCAGGGGGGTTCCTTTCCTTCATGGTTTGTTTTGTTTGTGCAGAGGGAAGTCCAACCAAAGCAGCTGATGAAGAACAGCCCCAAAAATGCAACTTCTTGCCCGTGCCCCTTGATGCCACCCCAAAGCCACCAAGCAGGGTGTAAACATCCCCCAGGCAGGGGGGCAAACGTGTCAGGCTCACGTAGGAGCCAGCCCCGAGCAGCACAGCCCAAAAACACCACCTCCAAATATTTTCTATATCATAATTATAGCAAATGAGTGGAAATTTCTGCCCCCCTTCCCCCCAGCCCCACGAACAGGGCCCGTTCTGAGCCCTGCCAAGTCTGCAGGAACATAAATAACACTGCAGGCTCCGTGTGCTGGGCAGGGGTTGGGAAGTGGAAAAATGATTGAGGGACAAGTGGGTTTAAGATCCCCCCGAGGGCTGTGAGTTACCTGCTTATTTGGAGAGGAGCTGCAACTGCCAAAGGGAAGGGAAAGGAGTTCCTGGAGCTGCTGTCGGGGCTGTTTCCAGGGATTATTTCAGAATAAACAAGGGTTGAGTCTCTGCTTTGCTCCTCAGGCTTCCCTGTGGCCTCAGGAGATGCTCCAGAATGAGAATTTCTGGGGAGGAGACCAAAGGGGTTGAGAAATCCAGTGGGGAGAGCAGCTGGAAAAGACAGAGCCAGGGAAGCCCCCACAGCAGCGTCCCCCAGCTCCCAGGGGAGGCAAAATAATCCTCAAAAATAATCCTCAAAAATAATCCTCATTTTCTGCATGGAACCACTGAGGGGGGAAGGGGAAAGGGGAAAGGGGAAAAGGGAAAGAAGAGAAGAGAAGAGAAGAGAAGAGAAGAGAAGAGAAGAGAAGAGAAGAGAAGAGAAGAGAAGAGAAGAGAAGAGAAGAGAAGAGAAGAGAAGAGAAGAGAAGAGAAGAGAAGAGAAGAGAAGAGAAGAGAAGAGAAGAGAAGAGAAGAGAAGAGAAGAGAAGAGAAGAGAAGAGAAGAGAAGAGAAGAGAAGAGAAGAGAAGAGAAGAGAAGAGAAGAGAAGAGAAGAGAAGAGAAGAGAAGAGAAGAGAAGAGAAGAGAAGAGAAGAGAAGAGAAGAGAAGAGAAGAGAAGAGAAGAGAAGAGAAGAGAAGAGAAGAGAAGAGAAGAGAAGAGAAGAGAAGAGAAGAGAAGAGAAGAGAAGAGAAGAGAAGAGAAGAGAAGAGAAGAGAAGAGAAGAGAAGAGAAGAGAAAAGAGAAGAGGAGAGGAGAGGAGAGGAGAAGGAGAAGGAGAAGGAGTTCCCTTCATCCCAGAGTTCACAGGGAGAAATCCTTTAAAAGCTGCAAGACTTTAATTTTTTCATAAAAATCCCTATTTTACACCAGCTCCATTTGTAGCACTGTGGTGCCTGTCCCAGACAACATCTCTGGGAGCATTTCAGATGAGCTAAAATGCCATTTTCCCTTCCAGCCCAGCTGCCAGCCCCGGTGATGCAATGCAGGTAATATGGGAAACGATGAGTGACGCCGTAATTGCAGAGCATCCCTGCTTGGGAAAGAGAGATTGAAGCTGGGACAAAACAAAAACGATCCCAGGAAAACAAACCCAGCCAAACTCCTTCCTGAAACTGCAGAGTGAAGCGTTCCTGATCAGCTGCCACGGGGTTAGGAAGGAATTTTGAGCCTGGCTGGGTGTTGGAGGTGTAACCAGGTTTTCTCTTTGCCTTCAGAACCTGTCCCTGGCAGATTTTTGCTGCACCCAGGGAACTTTCCCTGGCACCCAAGGGTGCTGCCAGACAAGTCCCTGCAGGGTGCAGAGCCCAGGTGTGCCCAGGTGTGTGCAGCCCCCGTTTCCTGAGCCCCCCCAAACCCGGCAGCTCCAGCTGAGCTCCCATCCCTGCCCAGATACTCCTTCCTTATCTCCTCCTCCCTGTGCCAATCTAATTAAAGCCTCCCCAGATTCCCATCTAATGAACAAAGCTAATGAGTGACAAAAGATCATTAAGAAATCGGAGGCACCAAGGAGGGGGAGCCGGAGGCAGCTGAAGGCTCCTCAGCAGCTCAGGGTTGGGAATTTGCTGCCACTGGAACAAACCGAACTTTTCCCAGCTGGGAAAAGGAGAAGTGGGGTAAAAGAATCAGAGAGATTAAAAAAAAAAAA
>VXBR01005239.1:0-54481 GCA_013400215.1 Cisticola juncidis
ACAGAAAACAGGGAAAACAGAAATTAGGAAATTAGAAGAACAGTCAAGAAGGCACCCAGCAGCCTTTTCCTGGAACTACAAGTTCTTATATCTATGAATATTTTATCCAGATTCAACTATCTTTTTCAAGTCCTTCCTATCAAAATTCCAGACATTTTCTTCCATAAAATCAGAGAAGTTATTCAAAATGTATTGGTAGAAGATATAAAATTAGTTGTGTGTGCATGTTACAAAGGATCTGGGAACCTTACCCCCTTTAGATCTGCTTATTTAACTATTTAGCAGCACAATTTAAAATTTGCATTTGACTGGTTTGATGCCAAATCATAAGAAGAAAGCAGGAATGTCTCTGTCCTATGAATTTCAAGCTCAGGGTTTTTTAACTTAGTCCTTAAACGTGAACTGTGTTCCCTTCCTAAAATTACTGTGTAGCCCATGATCTAGTTAGAAAAGTATATGTAAGACTTTAAAAGGGGCTGTTTCCCCACCCTCCTCACCTTAAAGTGCCTATCAACAGTAAATCATTTTGTGAACATGCTCAGAAATTGGTATTTCATGCTGGTTTCAAAAGAGGAATTTCTTCATTTAGAAAACTCAAGCCTAAAAATAAGTGTTTAAAACTGACAAAAGTTAAATTTTAAACGCCAGTTCCTCATGGCTCTGCAGCACAACGCTCAGTGATGAGGAAAGTCTGGCCCATCCTCTTGAACAGTTCTCCCATCTTGAAGAAATTCCAGAATAACCTCTGTGATAAAATCAGCCCATGCAGGTACAGAGCTTTCCTGTAAATGTCTCCCAACTCCACGTGTTGCTTTGTTCTGGGATAGTGATGATTTTATGGATGGATGGATGTACCCAGCCCATCCCAAGGAGCAAGGTGGGAATGCTCATCCTCCTGACCAACCAGGATATGGGCAGCCCTCAGCACATCACTGCAGAGCTCCAGTTACCCCAGTCTCTGCCAGATACTCTTTTTATTATGGCAGGATAAATAAAACAGGAATAGCAAGGCAGAGCGGGGAAGGGCGGCAGAGGGAGGGCAGCCAGAGGTTTTGCAGAGTTTACACTGCTGTATTTTTATTCATGTGCCCTGAAACTCAAATTTCTGGGCATAAGTGATGGTGCCATGTAACCCCACCCATGGCCTACGTGTGTGACTGTGTCCCTGAAGTCCCCCTTCATCTCACACCCCAGAAATCTAACAGGAGAAAAGAAGGATCCCTTTCTTGCTAGATAAGCAGTTTGGTCCAAATTGAGGAAAGAAGCTGAAGAAAAATAGTCAGTTTAGGTGCCACAGCTCAGTTAATAGGGGCTGAGAACACTAGTCATGACAGACAAGCCTGCAATAAATTATGACTGCCTTGTGCTCCCCTGCTAGGCAAAAATCCTTTCCTGGTTTTTCGCCACTCCTTACTCAAGAGCAATACCCAGGACGTGTTCCAGGACAATTTGCTCTGTGCTGCTGAGACCGAGCAGCAAGGACACTGGAGGGGTGAATGCACCAAATATCTGACTTTGCAGCTTTCTCAGCCTTACACAGGTACCATAATCCAAGCAGAAACTCTTCCCATACCTGCAACTGCTGAAACACCTACGCCTCCTGCGTGATCTAGGAGAGAGCTCATCCTTCACCCCTGCACAGGAACCTCACTGCCAAGCCCAGGATCACTCACTGCGATCAGGACTAATTCTGAGCAGGATTAATTTTGACCAGGACTGTACCCAAGGCTGCCACCCTGCAGATCTCCATTTTGCTGAGCTCTGTTGAAGCAAAGAACAAAGGGAGAGCCCTTGCCTCAAAGAGCTCACGATTTACTGGCCCTACCAGGAGAGCAGGACAAGCACAGCACCTAAGTCTCCTGCCAAGTGTAAATCCTCAGAGCTCTGGCTCCAAAAAGCCATAAATAAAAATGGGGAAAAAATGTGTAAGGTAATTCTGTCCACTCTGTTTTGTTCCAAACCTTTGAAGGAAAGAATATATTAAATGTATCTAAGTCCTTTAATAAATACATAAACCACAGAAGGATATGACTTAGAATTTAAAATATGGTTTTATGGTTTAAAACACCACCCCAGCTCTAGCTACAGTGTCAATAATGGAATGTGATAAGAAACGTAGTGTCCTGGGCCCCTCTTTTAGGCATAGGTAATGGAACACATCTAAAAAGTGCCCAAAACTAATGCTGAATGTGAAGAACAGCAAAAAGAATAATTGCTGGCTGAGTATTTATGTGCTCAGGAGAGACTGAATCGAAACTCCTGGCTCAGTTAAGTATTACCTTTTTTACAGAGTGCCCCAAACTGATGCTCACTTGGGGTTCAGCTTCTTAAAAGAAGCCAGAAAAGGCTTCATCCTGTGAGCATCAGCAGCCTTTGGGGCACACACAGACATGGAAAGGATAAGCCTTTACAAATATTTTCTAATTGATTCAACCATGATCCCGAAGATGGAATTTTATTTCCCTTTTTTCTTTTTTTTTGTGGTTAATTTCTTTATTTATTATGCACTTGAGGAGACTTCATTGTCCAACTATTTTATTATTTGCTACACAAAAAAATATATTTGTGAATGGCTCCATTATTTCGGCAGTTTGCCTTCTGGTGCACAGAAAGTTTCCCTTCTGAACAGGCCCTCATTCATTCTGCTGCACCATTGTACATTTTATGGCTTGCCATACCAAAAAAAAAAAAAAAATCTTTTTTATTTCTTTCAGTGCTCCTATTATTGTAATAATTTAAAAAGTGGCTTCCACCGCATTTATATCACATCACTTGGATAAAGGACGGCTACCCACAATAAATCTAGTTATTTTCCAAAGTAGATTGCTCATTAAATATTGTATATAAAAGAGCCCTCTGAGATTCAGGATAATCCACACGGTGTTTTTTAGATATCTCTTTCTACTTAAATAAATAATTGTAATCATGAATGTGAACCAAGTACTGTGCTTATAAGGTTGAATTAATAAAAACTGAACTTTATATAAGCCTCAGCTACAGAACATTATGCTGGTGAAGAATTTCAGGTGCAAATAATCAGAGATTACTACACACCAGGGAATTCACCAGTGGTCATGAATACCCTCAATCTACTTCAGCGAGGTAAGCAATATATTCTCTAATATGATATAGTCCAGGCTCTGTTATTGTGTTCTAGAAGTTTGTACTGAACTTAAAGATTTCTTTCTGTTCTACCCATAAAGCAACCATTCCTTCAACTTGTGCATTTACAGAATGGAGAATATACCACATGATCTTAAAATCTTTCTGTATCTTTACTTCTCTAATTTTGAATTAGAGCTACAGAACTCAGCAAATGCTTTAAAAACAGTACAAGAGGGAAGGGAAATAAATTTATATGGTGTCTCTGCATCTTCCCCAGTGTGGCTGACTCAGTCTAGCTGCTGCTAACAAATATAGATCCTAATTTAACTCTGGAAAAGTGGGGGTTTGCATCTTAATTAAAATAGTTTCTCTCAGTGATAACTACACAGTGAGTCCCAGAATTTACTTAAACTCCTCTAAACTGTAATGGTTATTTAAAATGTGGAGTGCTGTGCTACAGATCAGATCTGCAGCTAGATCTGGAATAATTCCATTAAAATCAGTGGAACTACAGAGATTTCTATCAGTTGTGGTATCACTATAAACCTCTTGTAAATAAAGCCTGCATTGTTAATGCTGTCACTGGTGAGGCAAATTCCATAACCCACAGATAACCTAGGCAAGCTGCAGCTGAACTGTACAAATCATCCCTTAACTTGTACTTAAAACTGAATTTAGTCACAGTCACTCAGACTCCATATAGAGTTGAATTATTACCTGAGTACAGGACATCAAATATTTTCTAAATAAAAAAGGACCCAGCTCTTAAAATCAAGATTACTAGAATCATTAAAAGCAAGGAAGTCTCTGACAAAGAATGGCAGAAAAATTGTTTCTGATATTGTGCCCGAGAAAAGGGATACAATCTGTCCCTGGAAATCTCTGTAAATCACAGATACTTTCTTTTTTCCCTTTCCCCTTGCTTTCCTCTTCTCCTTTTCCTCTTTCCCTGCCCTTCACTTCTGGAGAGCCCTCAGTCCAAATGGATTACTCAGGACACAAGATCTGGAGCCATGTGGAATAACAGAAAAGAGAATGGCCTGATCCATTTACCATGAGTTAAATTTGGACTGTAAAACAGAAAGTGGGCTCTTATTTCCAATTGCAACTGCAGTTTGAAATCTGCAAACCCAAACTCAGTCCTGAGCAGCTCTGGTCAGGTGTAGCCAGGTTATCCCAGGAATTGTACAGGAGTGAGGATGAAGGCTAAAATGGATCCTTTTATGGAGGGAATATGATCTAGGCATTTTTAAGGACAGGGAAAATTCCTGGGATTAAAATGTTTTCTGGGTGAAGTTCACCCAAACCCAGAGCTTCAGGCAAAGCCTTACATCACTCAGAAGCTGGAACAGGACTGAGAACTGCTCAGCCTTTGTGCTGATATCCAGAGAAGAGGAGAAGGCAATCAAGAAAGAGGGAAACACTCAGCAAATGACACTGAAAAGGATGGATGAAAACACATCCCCTGATTTGGCTCCACTCCACAGCTACACAAAGGACTCCACTGTCTGGCAGTATTTATATTTTTTAATGTTCAAAAATACGCACTTAGAAAAATTTTGCTTGATAGCAAATACTGAAGAGCACATGTAAGCTCCCACATAGTGCCTTACTGGAGAAACAGGTGTGACACTCCAAATCCTGCAGGATCCCCTCTCTGTGAGCACAGAGTGGGTTAAGGGAGTGATTTTGGGGAACACAATAATTCCTTTAGGTCCTTTAAAACTGAGGGTTGAACATCAGTACTGTACTACCCAGCTGCTGACCTCACAGTGCAGCACTTTATTGATGAGGAACAGAAAACTTGTTTGCAAAGCTTAATGCTGCTGTTACTCCGTGTTTTTTCCACTCTGATTTTGCTGAGCAGTTAACTGAAATCCCCATATTGCTTTCCTCATTCAAACCAAAACCTCGCAGCACTAAGAAAACCACAGATACTGTAACAAGCCGTGACTCATCCAACATCACCCGAGCAGGAATTACACATTTTACTGTAAGGCTATCTAGGCCATCTCTACATCTAACATTTTATCGAGAATAAGGCCAAAACATATCACTTTCAGTATAGAGGGGAAAAGGAAGTTTTTGTGGTTAAAGCAAAGGCCAATGAGTCAGATGATGTGGGTTCTGTTTCCAGGCCCCAAGCAGACTTCCTATGTGACTTCAGCTGGGTCTCTTCACTGCTCTGCTCCTCACTTTTCACATCTGTATGAAGGATGTCAGAATGTCACATCCATTCATCTTGGTTTCTCAAATTTTTTAAGACATCTGGGTGGGACATGCAAAGTGTTAAGATAACTACCATGCATCTGTTTTTCTGCTGTGAACAGAACCATTATCTGCTTCTGGATGAAGAAAGTAGAAAGGCCAGCCTTAGGCAAAAAAAAAAAAAAACAACACAACAACAAAAAAGATTTATTCTAGAGGGTTGGCTCATCTCTGATTTGACCAGCCCAATCACAAGAAAAATAATTCAAAGGATGCAGTGCACAGAGAATTGGAGGAGTAAACACTGACAGACCTCTGAAATCCCTTGACCTTACTCTAGATTATTGCACTGTGCTGCATCAGATGCAGCAACCTTTTTTTTTTATTTTATTTATAATTCATAGGCATATAATTAAATCTTGCACATTCATTTTGAGGAAGCACAATAGCTAAACCACTAACCCTTAAGCAGAGTCTAGCAGTGGCATTTGGAGAGTCAGCCACACTCTCTCACCTATGCTGGCAAACACATTACTCTGGCTGTGAAGGAAACCACAATGTGGGAAGGAAAGCCTACAAAAGAATGAAAACAGAAAGTGTCTAAGGCCTTGGCAGAAGGACACTAAATAAAATAGAGAGTGGTGACTCATTTTGGCAGTGAATCCACCTCAACCCCTTCAAAGGCTTTGGCAAGAGTCCTCGGAGGAGACCCCAGGCTTTTGCCAAGCCACAAAACACCACAATTATTATCGCAGCAGTCATCAACAAAACAGATTTTGTAAACTGACTTGTTGGCACATAGATTAAAGAAGCTATAAAAAGGAATAACAGCTGTTTGGGTTGCCCTATGCAGAAAGTTACTATATAAAAAGTACTTTTACACATATCATATATACGTACACACAGACACACACAGATGCACATGATGTGTACATGAAGAATATACAAACAAGCAGAAGTGCCAAAAGCTGCTGAAGGATTTCACTGCTGTTCGTGGGAGATAAATTTGCAGGTCTGAAAAGTTGTAAACTAAAGACCTGATCCTCTTCTCAGTCCTGCTGCTGTCACAATATTCACTGCAGTGTTTCTTTAGTTTCACTAGAGTTGTTGCCATTATACAAGAGTATAACAACATCAGAATCTAGAACTAATAATGGATACTTAAAGAAAAGTACCACAGACATAATTCCTTTCCTAAATCAAAAGAAAATTTACTGATGCATAAATCAAAAGACAATCTTTACATGCAGGAGCCATGCTAATATGTGGGATAAAATGGCGCAGAGATAAGTTAGGGTAAGTTACAAGTGTCCTAATGGCTCACAGATTTTTCATATTCAAAGGCTATGTTCAGTTTTTTAAACTAGGTTTGATTTGAATATTTATGTAAATAAATTGTCAACTTCTGTAATTGAAAATTAGGTTTGAAGTAGATGATGAGGTTTTGTCTACCTAGATCTCAAACACAAAGGCAGGAATGAACCCCTAAATTCAATTTTAAAAGTGGTGATGCACATGATGCTGGTGTGCATGATGTACCCAGGTTTAGTATCTCCTAAACACTGCACTTTTTTATTTAAAGGAGATGAAACATTACCCTTTGAAATAAAAAGTTTTTATTTAAGTGGCAGAAAGAGAGATGAAGTTGAGAACATGACACCAGTATCCTGTTCCAGTCTTTCTTTAAAAGTCTTCACTAATATTTTTAAACACTAAAGAGGGTTCACTTTGAATTTCTACACTTTTTTTTTATTATTATTACATTGATAAGCAAGACTTTTCTGGAATTTTTTTCCCCTTGAATTTGAAGTACTCTAAATTTTGGTTGTGTATAATGCTAAAATATTCTGAAAAATATTTTAGAGAATCTGGTATAAAACTCAATAAATGCATCTGGTTCAATTAAACTCCATGTGACCTGACCAGTATCCAACACTTTTTTCAGAGGCCGTGTGTCTTAATCTCATCTTTTCACCACAGAATCAAGAGTTCAAATCACATCATTAAAAATAATACCCTGGTCTAAGGAAGTGCAATGGAAATACAGGCTGCCAATGAAAGAGGGCAAATCTGAATTAAAGGGATGTTTATAACCTCTACGAAGACATAAAGGAATAAGTTATGGGAGAAATGTGGATATAAACAGCAAACATTCCTGCATCCATATGAATTTCCTCAAGCAAATGGGTAAAGGCAAAGTAGATTTCAGAGTCCTGCTGCTCCTGCAGGAGAAATGATGTGGCCCATTGAGCCAGCACTAGCAGAGGATGTGCAATAGCAGAGATGAAGCATTTGGAGTCAGGAGTGGATCCTGTTGCTGGTTTAATACCTCCCAAATGCTGGGTGCAGGGAAGCTGTTACATCCCCTGGGATGGCAACACTTGATTTTCCACTGTTCACTCAAACAGGGAAAATATACCAAGGTAATTTGAGAAAACTCCTATTGGACAAAAGTTGACACATGGGCTGAGAGTGAGACTAGGAGAAAGGGAGTTTTTACTAATATAATCCACCTGAATGTAGGTATTTGCATCAGAAAAAAGCCTCTATCTACCATTCTGTTCCTTTAACTACAAAATATTTTCCAGCTGTACAGATTTAGCATTTTCAAAATTACTTGTCCTTAGACAATCTGTTTAATTTCAAATGCAATCCAAAAAGTAGCTGGGACTATATTTACTGCTTGTACGCACAGGCAAGCATTTAGCACGAGATGGTCAGCATATAAATACAAATCCATACAGTTAAAGTTCTTAGCTTAAACTATTTGCCTTTTATGCTTATCCTTTGCTTTTTTCCTTTCTTTTTAGGGCCACCTTGGACTACATAATGCATTACACAGGCACCAAATGAGCTCACACGGCAGCAGAAGCAGTGAGTTTCACCTATCCAAGTATTTAAAAAGCTTGCAAGCACACACTGTCTCCTTTGCAGCCCGGAGATCCCTGTTGAGTCTATGCCAAGTCCCTGAAAAGTTGGACACTGCATCCGGTATTTACACTAAGCTAAAATTCTAATCAGCACTAACAGCAGTGTGTTTTAATTCACCCTTATGATTTTATTTCAATCTGCTAAGTAGCACAACTGCCAGAAAGAAACTGCTATAAACTCCAGTAAACAAATGCAGGGGGGGAAAAATCCCTATATATATATATACACATATATGTATACATATATATATATATATATAAATAATGCTAAACCTGTTGGAGATAAAGTTTGCACCACTTTAGACACGCAGCTCAAAATGAAAGTCTGGAGCTTTGGTCAAAGCTGCTCTCTGCTGATTTCTTTCCAAATATCCTACCTTCCACACTGGGTTTTTTAAACTTTTCCCCCCCCCCAAAGTGTTTGGTAGTTTTTAGCCAAGGAAGGAAAACGCTGATGTTATTTTACACCGGCTATTTCACCTCACGTCCTCCCCTCGGCAGCTTTCTGCCAAGTGCTGTGAAACAAGAACACAGTAACTACTTGAATCTCTGGATGACACTATAAATCGTAGTGCCAAGAGGCCGGTGCCAAGTCCGGCATCTTCCTTACTTTGGGAAGGAAAACAAAACACACACACACACACACACACGAGCGCGAACAGAGGGAAAAAAATCGGCAGGAAAATTGTGAGAAGTTGGTCACCATTTTGGACCTGTTCAGTGCAGTCAGACCTTGGCAGCCATCTTACAGCTTGGCAACCATTTTGAGAATGTGCCTGGCAAGCTCTCAGAGCTCGCCGACACTGTTTCAACACGGCGCTGGTTAAATATAGTCCAAATTAAACAATACCGTGGAATATCAGGTAAAGTCGCCCTTCAGAAATCCACCCCGCAGGTGTTTGGGAGTTCATCTTTATAGAGAGATGGGCACTGCGCTTTCCATGGGGCCGCCTGGGCACCTTAACCCTTTCCAGGGCACGGTGCTGGCACAGCCGCACCAAGGCACCCGAGAGGGGCTCCTGATGATGGGAACGCCGTGCCAGAGGGACCCCATGGATGTTGGGACGCAGAGGATGCGTTGCCTTTCATCGCTGTTTAACGAGGCCCCAGGAACCCCACCGGGAGCAAAGGCCCCTCCAAAGGAGGAAATGGGATGACAGGGGGACTGTACACAACAACACGTAAACCCGCAGCTGTCGTGTGAGAAAAAAACTACTTTTGCAGCTTTAATTTCCTGACAAACTTTTCCATGTGCTCCTCTCTCAGAGACAAAAGGAAAAGTTTGAGGAGAAAAAAAGCCATCCCAGCAGCCAGACATCTTAGGGAAGGCTGGTTTATTGAGAGAGCCCGATGGCGGGGCGAGCTGTAAACAAACACTTCCCTTCTTCTCCCCACCCTGCGAGATCGGCGTGTTTTTGGACCGAACGCCCTTCACTCTCTCAGTGCCAAAATCCTGAGGAAGACTTTGTGCCAGATGAAGAAAGGCACGGTTGTCAGAAACAGCTCTGGCCCAGGAGTAGGAAAAGTGCCGTGAGGAGCTGAGGGAAGTGCCTCGGTACTGCTCCTCGAGGCCAGGGGGTACAGCAAGGTATTCCGGCCATATTTCTCCCAGTATTTTAAACAATCCCTTTGCTGAAGAAGTTCATTTTTCATATTTAATGTAGTGTAAACACATTTAATAACTTGAGGAGGAATGCGGGGTGAGTGTTTTTACAGAACAAACAGTGCTATCTCCAGGACTGCTGCACTAAAGTTTAGTCTACATGAGGCTCTAACTCTGTCAGCCTATTTGAATAAAACTTAAAAAGATAATATATGGGTAAAACTCAACACTTGGAAAGCAGAGTGTGCAAAAAGGCAAATATTTGAAGGTACTAAACAGTATCCGAGTATTAAAATGACATTTTGAGGAAGTATTTAATATCTGAAGACAAATGTCTATTGGAAATGCTTACTACACACATTATATTCTGCTTCTTATCTTGAAATAATTTAGAGTGGAACAGAAAAGATCAAGTTTATGCTCTATTAGCATAAAGTTTAAACTATAAGGGGTTTTTGACCTTGAAGTCTGAATTAAATGATGTCTTGGATTTTTATTCTCCCTCTTTTTTTTTGCCCTTTTGAAATTTTAATTTGGGGGGAAAAAATTAAAAGCCAACTAATTAAGTGTAATTTCATAGTGAATGAAATAAATTAATTAAACCATAATTGAAATGACAATATTAAATATGAAAATATTATGCTGGAGGAGATCAGAATAAAGTCTTGACACTGCTGGGTATCTTTTATATTGAAGGACAGTATCTGCAGCCCCATGACGTCAGCTGTGCAGGAATAGTTGGGAATGCACTGATAAATTGCTCCATCGATTCTGTTCTGCTTCACTTACCATAATTATAGCACAGTAATGGATGACATGAGTGATATATTTTTACTTTAGAGAAAAGCCAAGAGTTTGCCTGTTTCTTTATGAGATTAGACCAAATCCTTTCAATTAATATGGCATGATTGATATCTAAAAGTGTACTGGGGTAAGATACTCGCTTCATGTGCACATCTTTAAATATTATTGGTTAAATATTGAGATAGAATTCAAAGAGCAATTTCAGTGCTTTAAATAACAGTGTCATTTTGGTAATATGAAAGATGTATCGTCACAATTTTCAAAGAGTTTTCTAGGTCCATTTTAAACATTTTGATTTTCTTGAATCTAAAAATCACATTTGCAATTAATATCTCTGTAAGGCAGGGCAGCTTAAGCATTTTCCTCAGATTCTGTGGACACCCTCACTGAAATATTTGCCAAGGCTACCAGCAGATATGCTGGGAGAAAGGCCTGGAGGACTGGATTGTGCTTTTCAAATATGCATGGTCCAGGCTTAGCTTTCAGCTGCTCTCTGCTGAAGCCCACTGATGAAGCCCATGTGTAGACACAAGGACAGAAATTCCTATAGTGTGAATAAAGAGTGAGTAGAAGATGAATCAAAGATGTTGCAGAGGAAGTGCTACATGTGAACATCCTTCTACCTCTTCTCCAAATCTGCAGCAGAAGAATGACAGCAGCAGCCTTCTCCACCAAAGTCATGTTCTTCAGGAATAAAGAACCCAGTCACTCAAGAAGCAAGGGGGGAAATGGGTTCTTGCAGAAGAGATTTGACAAAAGATGAGGGGCAGAAAGACACCAAACCACTGTCACAAAAGACAAATCCATATTACAGAGATGCACAAGAGATGACTCTTGTACCAATGCTTGTAAGACTCAATAAATGCAGAAAAGACCTGCACATTGCTCCCAACTCAAGTTTCCCTCATGGATTCAGGTCCTTCACATCACCAAAGAAAACATATGTTGTAAAGTAACATTTATGCAATGTTCTTATTGTCTTAGCTGTCCTGGTTATGGAGGTGCTAAGAAAAGAACCCTGAATGGGAACTTTTTAATCAATAAAAACTTTCCCCAGCCACTGCACCTTCTGCTGAGTAACTTCCACTTAGCAGTGAGCAAAGAAACCCAACACTCACTGAGTTTTGAATGATGCCAAAAGTATCTGAGGGGGAAAAGTTATGTCACCTCCATGTAGCCCTATCTCACACAGCGTTTTTTCAGCATATAGTTCAAAAAACACCATAATCAATTTCTCTAAAAATTTTAGCCTGTCCCCTCCCCCCAAGCAGCAAGCATCTAAGATTGATCTGTACTTCTAACTGTTGAATTCATCCCTTTCTCATGTTACAAAGGCTGTCACTGGAAATAAAGTGTAACTTGGGATGGCAGTGGCAGCTATCAAACCTCCTGACACATTAGAGCGTCTGAAACCCAGACACCCAAGGTTTACATCAGAAAACTCCAGCATGTAGCGAACAACTCAAAACCAACTATCGACCTTCCTATTGATTTCCAGTGGGGAAACCAAGACGGGAAAAGCACCAGAAGAGATAGGATTTCTTTTCCTCTCCTCATTGCTAACTTAGTGGCTGCCAAACTCAGGTCTTCTCAGGCTTAAGCCATCAGAGGTTTGTGTTGCAGCTAGCCAGGATGTCTGCCTAAGATAATTCAAGCTGAAAGCAGACAGTGTGCAGTGGGAGCTGATTAGCCACTGACTTCCAACGTGACCTGTCTCAGTCCCCAAAGAAGCTTCTTGACAGTAAGATATGGAGGCTATGGCACAGCTGAAAAAAAAAATATTCATGGTTATCTTTTCAAATGGTATTTGAGGACATCTGACTTTTAGAGTTGGGCAATTTAGAGAGGTGCTTTTTGCAACTGGCAAGTCCAAAAACTCGTCCCTTAAGATCTGTGATCATACACTGCAACAGGTTTAAAAGAAATTATTTTCAATACCCTATATATATATATATAATTAGGATTAAATAAACCTTGAAACAATTCACACGATGGAAAGAAGGTGTTAAAAAGGTCATATATCTTTCATCTCATTTTCTTCATCAACGCAATCAGTCTGCTGTGTGTTTCAGTAACTTTGCTGAAAGTATTTTAGATTTGCATCCATTTAGCTGATGGCACTTTTGACCTTCCATGGAGACTGGGAAAATAATAACTATAGGTGTGATTTTGATGATTCATAATTTAAAAGGAAATATCTCATGTTTGCTGCAGATCATCTGTTCCACTCATTATATTCATCTCTTAGCTAGTATTTTCATGTTTAATTTGGAGATTGCATGGCCACAGTTCAAAATGAAAGCTTGGTTCTGAATCCCATGGATTTTGCAGCTGAATCTCAGCCACAGGAACACCCTTTTCCAATTATAAAGTGTATGGTTAGGGTGTAAATCCTAGTGCATATTTTATACTGAAAGTCACAATGTTAGCAAAGCACTCAAGAAACCTCTGAAAATCTTCTGTAAAAACCTGATGAGTTTGTTGTGAAAAATCAGAAACATTTTCTGCCTTTAAAACCAGGACTGTGCTATAATCTCAGGAGTTAGACTATCGTCTGTTATTTTTAATTTACTATGTTAATGGGCAGCAAGGTCCAAAATATCTGACATAGCTGAACTCTTCTGCTGCTCCCCTTTGTAAAGCTCCAGCATTTTTTACACAGCTCTGCAGGAACAGACCATAACGTCTGGAATGTTTTGATCTTATCTTAAGTTTTTAATAACTTGCTTTTTTATATACTACATATTTTACATGTTTTATTGCAAAACTCATTTTGCAGCTGTTTATCCACTTTTAGAGGGTTCTGCTCATCTCCAGGTCCCTGAAGGACAAAAATTGAGGTGCCAGCTCCCAGCAGCAGCTGTCCTGCCCCGAGCGGGTGCTGCCCAAGTGTGAGGCACACCCATCTTCCTCCCTGGAGGAAGAGGAGGCAGAGCTGTGGGGCCACAGCCAGGACACCCAGGAGGCAGCTGCTCGCTGGGCAGCCCCACAGACACTTCACAGCTGCTCTCCCCATGGCATTCCCAAGAAAGTGATGTGACTCTCTGCAGGCGATGAGTCCCCCTTCTGCAATACCGGGATCAAGTTGCACTGCAGTGGAACAGCCAGGCTGAATCAAGTCCTCAGGACTCTCTTTTTCACAGCCAGCGGAAAAATATGAGCACATACATTCATAAAGCTTCACCAAACTATTATGTAAATGCTACATGTTGGAGTGGGTATTTTAGTTTTATGGTGGGACAGCAGGAATAAGCTTATAAATCTAAGGCCTGGGGTCAGTGCTTAAGCAGAGATTACCTCTAAGCTTTACTTACACATTCTATTTTGGCCCAACAATTTGCAATGTATTTCTGGAAAAGAGAATAGTCCCTGCTCATTCCTGCTGGGACAGGCACGTGGTAGGATGCATCTTCCTGAGGTGTCTGGGGTGGCATCTAAGAAGGGCTGGCAAATTCCTGTCGGAGCAGTAAAGAAGGCAATCTGACTTGAGCTGTGGTGGGGATAAAGTAAATCTGCTCGGCTTCAGGCCGGCACTTTTCTGGCTCGTGACACCGGCTTTCCTGCAGCCTCACCGCTATCGCACAGCTCGTCATGACCCTCACCCTGACAGCTCCGTCTCCAGCCAAGATCCGTGACGGCTCCTTCCAAAACAAACCAAGACAAAGTTGCTCTGGAGCAATGTTTTTCCTGAACCGAGCCCGACGCGACTCCGTTTCCACCCACGTAGTAACCCATCCCCATGCCCAGAAGCAGTGACCAAAGCACACAAAAATGAACGTGCCGAGCCCTCCAGTTGCCAAAAGGGAGTCCAAGAGCTTAGATCAAGAGAGAAAAATTGTGTAGGAATTACACAAAGGTCTCAATAAAACTGGCAGACTACACCTGCACGCTCCCTTTTCTTAAGGACATGAGTTACAGGTGCTGCTGCCTGAAACGGGGCCCGTACGCTTCCACTGGCATCACCAAGCTCACAAAATAAGGTTATAAAATAAGAATAACCTTTTAACAACACAATGTTACTTGAGGAATGAGACTCTCGGTACACAGAAGGCATCAGAAGGGATCATCAAAACATTACGATAGATACTAAAATGGAATTCCTGTTAAGATGTTAACTTACATTTATACATAAAGCAGCCTATTTAAAGCATGCTTGTTAAAATTCACAGTTATTTCACTGACAGGCATTCGGAGAGCATCGTAATGAAGTTATATGGTAAAAAAGCAACTATTTTAAATAATCCTAAATGCATTATTTACTAGAAGTTAACAGAAGAGATTGAGAAGCAGCTCATGTGGATTGCTGGATTTTGTGCTCTAGTGGCAAAGAAGGATACGACAGCATGTTTGGGCAGAGGAATAGGAATGTTTGAGGTCTCCAGCTGCAGAGTTTCAGGGCTGAGTTACTGAGCACAGGCCAGAGATTACCCTAACTTGGTTAACCCAAAAACCCACTGGAGGGAGATTGCCATCCTGCCTGGCAGGGCTCTCTGGGACACACTCTCTTGAGTCTCTCACAAGGAAGAAACAGCTCCCAATGATAAGAATTATGCTAAACCCCCTTTTTAGCACTTCAAAAGTAGGATTTCTGACTCTGCAAACTCCAGACCATTTCCTAGAAGGAAAGACAGTAAAAAGCCTATATTTGGAAACCATTCCTCCGCATACCCCTGTAAAAAGAAGGGTGGATGCAGCCATAAAAAGGAGGGTCGATAAATTTATCTGCTCTCTTTTTTCCTCCTTGGACCGAGAGGCACATGAGAGAAAACGGAGCGGGATCAAGTCCAAAGAACTATCCTCTTTAAGGATACACTACGCGGTATCATCATCGAGTCTCAGCCAATATTGGCTAACAGTCGCTGTCTGTTTGCCAAGCAGAAGTTTGCCATGTTAAACTGTCACTAGAATGCCACCTTGAAGAGGCGTTATCGTCACTCTTGCGATGATACACGGCAACCGTGAACGGAAACCGAGGCCGGAGCTCGCACATCTGAGCAACAGACAGTCCTGGTGCCATGGATAAGTAACCCAACAGACAGCCCTGCCTGCTTATCACTGCCACGATCCAGGAGCCCTCTCTGAATGGACATTGCAGTAAAAATTGTACCAGTTTATGACTTTGTAATACGGCAGTTACTGAATGTTATTAAAAATACTGGGAATACAGAAACCCATTTTACTATTTCTCTAAATTTACTGCTTTCCCTGCTTTGAGTAGATATAGAAGCTCAACAGGAAGCCACAAAATCTCTTGTGCATCTCATGGAATTGATACCAACATAAAACAGTGACAGAAACTCATTTCCAAGGCCTCTCGCCTTAGGATCTTCACAGGTAAAGGACAGTGAGACAGCCAGCACAGGGGCCACAAGGCAGGAGCTCGATTTTCCCTTTAACTCAACTTGCCTTGGTATATAAAACCTGGGGAGAGGGGAGCATGACACCAGACAGAAGTGCTATATGCTGCTGCAGGCACAGCTCACCATATGGGAAAGCACTTACACAATGTAGCTGCACAGCGCAGCCAGCGCTGCTGCACGAACTCCTCGTTAACATGGCAAAGTTATAACATGAACTTACAGAACACAGAACCTGAAATCTGATTAGATACAGGGTGGGAACCTTTTTTATTTTTATTTAATATTGACCTTAATAATCACAGGCTGGGAAAGCGAACTTCGCATTAATGGCACCGTATTGATTCTGCAAAAGTACAAAAGTACTTTTATGCCTTAGAAAGGTTCCAGTTACCACATTTGAATGACCTCAGGAGAACAGTGTCTTGGAGAACTGTATTCTTCATTCAGTAGTGCTCCTAAGTGTACCCCTAACTGCTGTACTCACAAGACCTAATATTTAACAACCTGATAAAGCCTCCTCTGTCATGCCCTCAGCTCCCTTTGACTCAATACTTTGCAGAGCTGGAGTCAACTCTAATGGGCCAAGTGCAATTTAACTTATTAAAACAATTCATTCAATATGTAGTACATCAGTGAATTAATATATTATTCACCAATATGTTCTGAACTATTTAGCCAGCTGTATGAAATGTTTCTAATACACTAGCTGACATTTTTTTAATTACACAAATACTTTGGGTAGCAAATAACTGTTCGCTATTTGGCAAGCCCTACAAATTATATACAGTTAATTATATTCAGGTTGGTATACGGGTTATAAATAACTGTGATAAAACTGATATCAATGCTGACAGATTTTTAGTGGAAATTGACATTTTTCTATACTGAAGTAACTGAGAGCTGGGAACAGAAATACTGTCTGCAGAAACACAACTGTAAAATTAATAAATTGTGCATGTGCACAAATTGACTTATTATTTTAACACACTACATGTTTTTGCCCTCCATTCTTATTAATCTCATGTTTTGCCATAATTTATGTTCTGTTTGAGAGTTGTTTTTCTTTCCTCTTTTTTGGAGTGCTGTTCAAGTTACCGACTTTAAAAGTTTTTTGCAGGTAGATCCTCCATAGACTTATACTTGCCTGTGAATCCCAAACTTCAACTATCATCTCTCAAACATGCAAATCTGTGTGAGCAGTCACATGCTGCTAACTGGAGCCCAAGTATTAATCCAAGCCCTGGCACTGCTGGAAAACCTAAGCACCCAAAAGAGTGTGGACCGTGACAAGGCTGTCCCCAATACCCTGCAGACATTCACACTCATTTAAAGGTTATCAGCTTTACAACAACCTAAAATTTAAAGACAAAATTCTAAGAAGTTGTGGAGCTTGTGCTGTTTTCCATTACAGTCCTAAACCACCCTGCAGAGTCAACCCTGGTTTGCCTCAGTGTAACCGTGTCAAAATTTGTTTCAGGCTGTGCCTTCTGCAAAGACAAACCCCACCATCTGCTTGGAGTTCGGCTACCCAGCTTCCTTTCCTGAGATTCCCTGAAGTAGCAACCTGAATATCACACCTGTTTATCACGACAACTCCCTTTAACAGATCCTTCTGTTTCCCTGTCCTGACTGTTGTATCTGTTAGCATCCTGCGGCAGCCATGGGGAACATGACCCTTTCCTGCACACAAGGGAAGAGGCTGAAATTTTTTTAAGCCACGGTGATGTAGCCTGTCACCAGGTGTGGATTAGTTGTTCCAAGTCAGTGCATGTCACAGTGCTTTAAGGATGTGTGGAGGCGTGATGAAATCCAACACAACAACGTAGATCCTCAACTTACCACATCCTCGTCTCAAACAGTCATGCCTGGAGGGACCATTTCCCATGTTATGGTATGTAGTAAAATACAAAAACAACAACAAAAAACCCCAACAGAACAAAACACGACAAAAAACCTAAAGGAAAATGGATACCTTTTGTGAAAGAACTATTACTAAATGGAAAGTCGGTTGGGAAAAAAAGCAGGGGGGATGGGAGGAAAGAAAAGAGAAAAAAGAGAGCACATTCTTCAGTAGGGGAAGTTTCTCCTGTAAATTGGCAGTGAATCAGTTACTAAATGACATGCCTAAAATCAGGTGGTGGATTATTGGAAATGAAATCTTTGTCCCAGGAAAGCCAACGGCAAAAATCCTATTGATTTCAATGGGACAGGGTTGTCTCTCTGGACTTAACAGTCAATCATGCAGAATTGGCAACAGCGTCTGAACATCCCTGTTTGTTATTAGACCACGGAAATCCGTATTAGTTTGCTTCATCTGCACTTGTGACCAATGCACCAGCACTTTTTTTTTGGCATGGAGGTGCAAATAAGCAGAGTGGGTTCAATTTTTCAACCCAAGACACATGAATTAGAGCTTTGCTCTTTCTCCCAAGCATTTCAGAGTCCATTTTCCCCCTGAAAGGCATGGGCAGCCTCACCGCTAATGGGAGTGCTGTGTTTACAAGCAGAGGGGAACTAAGCCCTTAGTGTTTTTGCATATTTGCAACACATTATGTGGTTGGGATGGGAGGAAGGTTTGTTGGAAGAGGAAGATGGTGAGAAATAGTGGAAGAAAAAAAATACCAGGTCCTCAGAGACTGGTATAACTGTGGAGTATACACAGTCCTCATTTTTTTCAGTCCTTTTTCGCAGAAAAGCTTTGTCAAGAAACAATCAAACTAAACTGCGGATACTTAATGTTATAAATATAATGCTCCCATTTAACAACTTTTCACGAACAACCTTTCGAAATTTAAGTGCTTGGAAATTCTTGGATGACAAAGCTGCTATTTACGACTAATCTTTTTATCTGAAGGCAAAACCGGGTCCAAATAAATAAAAAGACAATAAGAGAGTAACAATGTAGAAAGAATGCGGGTGTGCACGACGCACACCCACGCCAAAAAACAATAAACAGATTTACAATAGCAAAGCGTGTGATAGGACAGATATCATTAATATGGGGCCCACAGCCCATCACTTAGATTAAATATTATATGGAAATCGCCACAGATTGATAAAAGGCTGAGTAAACAAACGATACAAACTGTAGTGGGTATATTTGTCCAGCTATGTATTAGTGCAATACACAAAATGGGACCCAGTGAACGCTTAAAGTGAAAATTTGTGACCTGTTAGTATCCCCAAAATGCCCATAGAACATTATTCTCCGTTTTAACCTTAATTTTTATTCTCTGTCTCAATTTCTGCTCTGCTTCTCCCATCATAGCCCAAGTTACCTATGCTGACAGCCATAGCAGGCCAAGGTAGCACAGATGGGGCGGCTGCAGCTGCATCTCACCTGCCAGACTGCAAAGCCCACCGGGACACTTTCCCACTCCCTTTATGTCTGTCTTTGTGCATTTGCAACAGCGCCTTTCCCTGGGCCTTTATCGAACGTGTCACCGATGCCGCGCGACTCCGGCTCCGACGCTCCGCTAATAAGTCACAGATCCGCAACGTGTTCGTTCACCGAGGAAACCCAAGACGGGCCTCCCCAAAAAAAGTATACCTTGAGCATGTCAGCGTGGGCTCTGATTTAAAGCAATTCAATATGCCTGGCTCCCCAAGGCAGCACGCCTGTAGGGACAAAGAATACCTCAATGCAACTCAACAGCAAACCCTGCTGGATTAAATCGCAGGGCCGGTGGGCTCCACGTTTGATCTCGGGCTGCCTTTGTTGGGAGCGGCGCGGGCGCAGGTGGCGGTGCAGGAGCAGCCCGGCTTTCAAAGCGATGGGAACAATGTGCGACGAGCCGAGCGCGGCAAAACTTCCCTCGTAAAGTTGCTCGTTTCGGGCTTCATGGGAAACTTGGCAAAGTTTCCCTCGGGGCCCAAATTTTTTTTTTTTTTCTCTCAAAAGCCTTAACCTCCCTTCCTTTGTTTAACCTTCAATTTTGTGCCTAAAAAAATAAGGGAGGGTGTCAGTTTTTCCATGCCCGGCTTTGCAGCCTGTGAAAAAAGTCCTGCTGCCACCTGAGCGGGGGATCAGACGGGAGGCGAGATGCCTGCGTGCTCTCGCTTACTTCCACGAATAATCCCACCTGCAAACGGAGAAGTTGGGTTTCAAATATCAGCCCTCAGGTTCATGGATCTTTTGAAAGGAAGCTGTGTCAGATTTATGGCTTCGGTGTGCAAAGGGAGGAAACCGTGGCCATTTTGAGCGAGTTCTGCCTGGAGCTTTCCGATCTGAACCCCAGGCTCCGCTTCCAGATCGGAGCACAGAAAGTTTTTGTAGCGCGTGTGCTCGCCAAAAAATACTCGTCCCTCTGTAAAGCAAAGCAGGCAGCAAGCACATGTCCCAGAGAAGCACGGCTGCCTTCCCCAGCCCGCAAACCCAGCTCTCCCACTGTATTTATCAACAGCTATAAAGCGAGGGAAAGTCTCGACGTTATCCCATTCCCGAACTCCTTTCCATTAAAACAGAAGACGATTCCTGCAGACTACACACCCTTTACTTTGGATGCAGTTAAAGATTTTGCTGGCTGCTGCACCAAAACTTCCCATGCTGTGTTTACTGAATTGAATATAATCTTTTTTTTTTCTCCCTACCTTAATTTCAATATTTAGAATAGCTTAATTATATCTGATATCTACTAAATGTTAAATTGCTGCCATGGATACTGTACTTGTTTTAGGCTTTGCCCACAACCCAAAATGTAACTAAAGATTAATAGAATGCTGAGATATTTTTGGCTGCGAGTGAAATTTAATGAATAAACATTTAAATAAATTACCCCAATAATGAAACAATATGCCATTAACGCCTGAGTTATGCTAAATGCTTCACTTCTCTTACAATTCATGCAAATACTCGGGAAAAGAAATTATAGTGGTGAACTACATTAAACAAAATCCTGCCTAAACCCCACCCGTAAAACAGTGTCTCTACAGTATTGGGAACAAAAACTGTGGCTTGTCAGTCAAAGTGTCTAACTATGGCATATGGGTAAAGGTTTCAGTCTGCTATCTCCAGACTCATCTTATGGCCCGGGTTCAATGCTACTGAACCGCTCTCTAGACAAAAGGCGAACTCATTGAAAATGGGTGCTGCGAGCTGTCTGGTCAGGGCGGCCGCGCAGCCTGCGTCTGGATGCACACAAACTACTGGCATGGGGGAAACGCAGCGCGCTTTGGAGGGCTTTAGAGTTTCCTAAGAGCTGAAAAAGAAGCAGCCTGAAGGTTAAAGCTGGCTAGTCAGAATGGCATACTTGGCTGCATATATAGCCAGGTGGCCTGGGCATATTGGCAAACAACTGGCAAACTGCCCAATACATATGGCTTAGATTGCTTTGCTCTTCCCATGAAGCCTTCTTAGACTCTTGAGCAAGCATTCATTTTAGAGCAAAACGCATCCAAGTGTTAAATAAAATCATCCCCTAAATATACTGCATGTAACCTCTTCCTTTAAATAAGAACGAGATAACTATATTAAAATAAACTAATGATATTTTTTAATGAATCCTTGCATAAAAGTGACACCCCCCCCCGGCCTTTCTCTAAGTGGATTTGCCCTTACTTTTGTTAACTCCTGAAGTACCAAACATGCCATTTTTTCCACACATTCTCCTTTTGAAGGGTTACTACTCATGACAGTATTTAAGCTCTCAGCACACCAGAACTTGCATTTGTGGTGAGGCATCAGGCGCTTGAGCAGTGCTTTGGCTGTGTCCTGTGCTGCTGCCACCACACAGATGTTCAGGGCTTCTCCCACTTTCCCAGCTTAAGCAGATAGTTGCCTTTATTAAATGTTAAATCACATTTTGCTCTTGAAGAGTGCTTTCCCTTAAAAACTTCAAAGTCAAGTCCCAATAGAAATTTAAAAATGCAAGCGACGCACTTGACACGTACTCCAGAGCAAGTATATGTTTAAGCATCAATCCTACAGCGCAAGTCCTTGTGCTAAGGCTAGTGTAAATACTGCATTAAACATTCACAACAGCTTTGGGGAAAGGGCTAAACATATTTAAACAATTAACACATGCCGAACTCTAAGCTGGTGCTTACATGCCACTGCCTAGAAGCAGAGGTTGTGACAAAGGTAAATTCTTCTAAATTAAAAGCAATGGGACTCCCGTTGTAAGCTCAGTAAATGCTTAAGTGTTTCGCTGAACTGAAGCCTCAGTTAATGAGGAACAAGAAATAATTCTCCTCAGTTCCAGAAAAAAGTGTGCTTGCTGACCCTCATCCCACTGAAACCCCTTCCTGTTTTACAAGCTGGAAACTGAAGTTTTGAGTGCTGGGAGTGAAATTAAGACAATAGCCTCAGTTTTGTTTTAATGGACTGTTACCTACAGTTCTTCAGCAGTTAAAAAAGCCCAAAAAGAGAAAACTGCAAACTTTTCCAAAAGCTGTTATAAGAGCTAAGAGCAAGTTACCATTTCTGTGTCACCCACAAGTCATCCTACATTTATAGTGAACATAAACCTTGATACTAAATTGTTTTCATTAAAATGGAGATTTTTTTAAACATTTTTAAGTCACATGTGTCACCTGCTAGTAAATGTAAGTCCTATCAATACAGGCTTTACAAACCTCATCTCAGAAAGGACAAATACCCACAACAGAGAGGGATTCAGAGCTGCCTTCAGCCCAAGTCTCCAGGCACTACCTCCATTCAATCACTTAATCTCCTTGTCATTTTGGGGTTTTGATAGGGCTCCCTTTCCTCTATTCTTTGCTTGTTTTGTATATTTGAAGGATGAACTCATCAGGTCAAGGAGTAGTTTACTTATATAGATTCTTATTTATATAATGTCTACGTACAAGGAGGACCTGACCTTCACCAGCACCCCTATAAGCCATCATAATATAAATAGCGTACATTATTTACTTAACTTCCTTGCTTCAGTTTCTTTAAGGGGGGAATAATATTTACAGGGATGTTGTGAGGATTAGCTCATTACTTCAAGAGCCTTGAAGATGAAACATGCAATGTAAATGAGAAATATCAAGTATCAGCGACACTGATGAAATTATCATCACCATTGTTAAGAGCGGCGTTCGAGAGTAAAATCGGGAGAGAAACGTGAATTTCTGCAAAAGCACGTTACTATAGGCCAAAACACGATGACCTTGGCGCCATCTTTCCCTTCACCTTCCTCATCCCCCACCTCACTGGCAATGAGCATCATTGGGGGCTTTATTAGAACGTCTCCACGCCAAGTTGGACATGCTCCAGGCAGAGCTGTCCTCGGCCAAGGGCAACATGTGAAGTGCTCTCAGACAACTCGGATGGCCTGGATGAAGAGAGAGGGCGGAACAAACAAATCGGAGATTGTTTGTCCTGCGCCAACTTGGTCGCCTGAGCACTCGACAATTATGAATTTCTCTTGACGGCGCGAACTGGAGGCTCTGATGACGGCAGCAAAGGGGAAATTTGTGCCTTGAATTCCCTGCTGCAGGGAGTTATTAGTATGGATTATACGTGCTGCTGCAATTTGTACTGGAGCTGCAACATGGCTCCTAAACATTAAGATGGACCAACGCTAATCTGTTCTTCTTGTACCTTTATCACTTGGGTAAGGAAGATCAAAAGCAACCCAGGCACTAGGGATATTGAAATTCTGCATCCAGATCTGACTACATTTGGCAAAGGATCTGTGGGCCAGATCTTCCCTGAATTTAGCAGTGTTACTTCATTTAATGATTGAGACCTTGTTATTGGGGCAAATCAGAGCTCTGAACCCCTTACCACTGAGCTAGCTGAAATCTGACCATGATGCACTTGGATGCTGAGCCCCAAATGTGCTTCCAGGACAGAGTGGGAGATGGAGGGAGACTGCTGAGCTTTGCAAGGCAAATGAAAGAAAGCCTTTAAGGGAAGAGTAGAGTTACCGGTCCTTAGACGTAACCCAAGTACGCTGAATCAAATCAGCGCCTCAGACTGAAACTGGCTTTTTACCTGGGGAATTGGAACAAACTGACAAGTCAGAGGAAAATGGGAAAGGGGTAACATCATGCAAGTCCAAATGAAGGATTTTCTGGGGCTGCTCTGAGCAGACCCATACCTCGGTCCCTGCTCCAGAAACACCGACAGGCTCGTACGCCTCGCGCCAAGCCCGCGAGCTGCCGGCAAAGCGCTGCGAAACCAGGCCACCGAGGGCTTGTCTACCTGGCAGCGTCTGCCTACCTGGCAGGGTTTGTCTACCTGGCAAAGGGCACCAGAGGCTCAGGCAGGGTCTGCCGGAGCTTGTTTTGGTAGCGGGAGCGATCCCCCCGTGCAGCCCTTCCCTGCGAGGCAGAGGCTCACACCAGAGCTGCGGGTGATCTCATTTCCAGTAGTTAAGTGAAGTAAGTGCATAAGTATGCAGGACTGGGGCCCTGGAAACCATGAAGAAACTGGGTTTCTCTTTTTATTGCAGACAACTGCAACGCCTGTGGACTCTTGCAGCAATGCTTCTTTTCCCCAGAGAAGGACCTGGTCCTGGGATTTTAAATTTTTCTTAATAGATAAATGACTTTGTAAGAAACTTTTCTGTAAAAATAAAGAGTTGGGGGGGGGAAGGTAAAAATACTGCCTAGCTAAGTAAATACTCAGATTCAAAGCATATGGATAAAAATGAATGTTACTATAAACATGGAGCTTGTTTTTAAAAAGAATTTTGCAAAAAGATAAACTTTTTCTAACTGTATTTTGATTAAAGTTTTGAAGCTGTTTATTGTAAGTAATTGCTTCTCCTCAAGGAAAAACAGATGTATAGATGCAGGAGTTTGTTTCTTCTTCTTTGTGTGAAAGTACACATAAAAAACGTTTCTGGAAAAGAAATACTAGGGCTGGAATAGTTTATGTCATTGTAAAGATAATAATAAATTAAGGCTTACTGTGCCTGTAAAAGTGCAGGAGATGGTTTCTCCTGCCAGTCCTCATAGAGGCAAACTTTTAGAATTCTCTTGGATTTAACATGTAGAAAATTACAGAGACTAAAAGTTATCCTAAGAGCCTCCTAAGAGGATATCCTAAGAGAAGTTTTGGGCTTGGTAGACTTTCTTTTTAAAGTTTCACTTAAAAAAAAATAAATTATTTGAAAGTATTGATTCCAGGGTCCGGGGCTAAAATGCTTTTTTGTCCGTATCAGTGCTGGTTTTTACATTTTAAGAAATCTTATCTGGCTCCTACAGAAAGCAAAAGTGCTTCTGGCCCTGGGCTTCGGCAGAATCTGGCCCCAGAGCTCATCCACCTTTTTCTGTGAGACAAAAGGTTGTAAAGGAGGCCAAAAGCTCAACACTTTGATACCGTTCCCAAACATATGGGAACGTACGGCTTCATGAAACTGCGTTTAACAGATGTTTAAAGAAAGACAACTAACAGATCCAGAATGTAGTAATGAGGAAAAAAGACAATGTACATAAATTCAGCTGCATGTCTCTTTATAGCGCTACCAATGCCCCGGAGACAAAATGCAAATGAGTCGACTTATTTGTAATATGGCACTCTACATTCTATATTTAATATTTTAGGTCATTACTAAAACTGATTTTCTTCTGAAGTGATTTCTTCTGGCACCTAAATGGAAGGAGATTTACACAGCCTGCAGTGTATTGTACTTTGTCAGTTCAGAGAGTCATGCAAAAAACCCTTTGACTATCAATTTCAGATTTCCAAAGTAAGCGAAGAGGCCCCGTGCAGGCTCAACACACAACCCCTGTGCCAGGCCAGTGTCCTGCAAACATCTTTCTTTTTTCATTTTGCAACTTCTGAGCCCCAAATTTGAGTTGTAGATAGTTTTG
The DNA here is from genome assembly GCA_013400215.1 of Cisticola juncidis. Classification (NCBI taxonomy): domain Eukaryota; kingdom Metazoa; phylum Chordata; class Aves; order Passeriformes; family Cisticolidae; genus Cisticola; species Cisticola juncidis. The sequence goes on from VXBR01005239.1 coordinate 25,779, forward strand.
GAGCCCAAAGACCAACTGTTCAGTTTAGCAAACCAACAATGTCTGCTCATTTTGTCCCAATCTTTTCAGCTTAAATATTCACAATGTGCCATTATTACTGAATCATTATCTGCCTTTAGCTCTGACAACAGCATCATAAGGGCTATGAAAGGCTCCTTTCTTCTCATGATTAGTCTCTAAAACATTTCCTCATCTTACAGTGCTTTGCAGCCTCCCAGAATGCACCGCTCAATTACAGTGCTGAAATTAACTGTATGCCACTCTTATTTATTGATAAAAGAATAATCAAGTGCTCCAGCCCATAGCCTGCTTTGGCCACAGGTTTTATATCAAGTTTCAAGTAATGCGGTTTTTTTAACTCTTTGAATCCTCTTATAAATGGGTGGCATTGTCTGCGGCGCGGTGACAACATTGTGCCGCTCGCTGCGGCGCCCAAGATAAAGCCCCCTTCATTTGCGTGGGGTAATCTTGTTGAAAATAGTCGCATACGGCTGACACTTTAAAAATTAATCTTGAAAGGGAAGAGTTTGTTTGTTTTTTTTTATCACTGAGACTGATTAGGCTCCAAAGAAATCTGATGTAAATAAAAGCGAGATACAGAACTTGCTAAACTTGGGGCTGGGAGTTGCAGGCGTACATTAAAAGGCGCTGCCGTGCGCGCCACCGAGTGAGGTTATTTTATCTGGAGACGATAATTGGAAGACTCCTTACATCCACCTCCGTGGGATGTTCCTTGCATGGACCCCATTAATTGCTTAGGAACGGAATGCGGGGTTCTGGCTCTCCTACGTGTGACATTAAATTGTGATTTAGCAGATAACGTGCACAAAGCAAACTGCCCCAGAAACAATGGGCTCGCTTCTTTGGAGGCTGGCGCTGGAATTACCATTGACTTCAAAGAGAGTGAACTCGGGCGGGCTTCAAGTTCCTATCGCTTCTTCCAAAGCAAAAAGATTTCCTATCCAATAACAAAGAATAACATGTAATTGGGCTATAGCTCGGTCCGGAGCAAGAATGAAAATAAAAACACTTTCTAAACCTCAAAGATACTTGCTAAGCCATGTATACATTAATCATTTATACCACATGATTATTGTTCATTATTTGGGCAATAACAAATGGAAGGGTGTGGAGGTTAGTGTGGGTTTTAACAAACCACATTCTATTTAAGCAAAGCCAACTATTAAAGAAAGATCTAACTTGCCAAACCAAGATAAATATATGCCATTATTATGATCACATAAAAGCTACTACTCTCAACATTACAATTTCTCTTATAATTGGTACTATTATAATTAAATGAATGCATATGTTTACAGTTCTTCTTTGAATGGTAAAGTGATTTAGCAATGATGGTGTCTCTAATTTCTTTTAACTGTACTGGCAAACTTCACTTAAACAGTGGTCTAAATACCACATTGCCACAATAAATTAGTTAAAGCATCTAGTAAAGTCTATATATGTCATTATTGAGTTTAAACACTTCAGAATAAAACAGCTAGTCACCCTTTAGTATGCCCAGGTAAAAAAAAAAAATACATGTACTCCTCATATGGAATAAGATAACTGTAAAATTCTTACATAAAATATATATTTAAAATATGACTCTACCAGCAAGTGCAAGTGCCTACAGCCTTCTTTTTTGCAAGGATGATAAAATATAGAAAATTGTTCTGCAGGAATATCTGCTCCATTTTAAGGAATCCAGTTCAAGAAGACATTTGTAAGCTTACAGGGAAAGGTGGCAAGACACCTTAATCATTTTAAGCATTTGCTTGCCCTGCCACTCCAGTCATTAGTATCCACTAGTGCTGGAAAAGTTAACAACAGGCCTTTTTGGGTGATCCATTTTTATATGTATCAGCTGCATGAATTTGCATGGCATCCAGTAGCATCCAACAACTTGGGTTAGGAAGTGAGCTTGAGCCTGGAGTCCCATGAATGCTGCCCTGTTTCCCAGTGTGTGGCCTGAGGCCGTGTCTCCACACCCCAAAAGACGGCGTGGGGGCTCTTCCAACGCCGCTGCTCTGCTGGGTCTCACATCTGAGACCCAACGAGGCTCCCTCAGGGTGAGTATCACCAGCATTTCCCATAATGGTTGTGGTTGGTGTGGAATGTACCTGGAAGAACCACTTTGGAGTCTGTGTTTCTTGTGGTTTGACCCACCACACTGTAAACATTTTGGAAAATTTGGGTTAAGTTGGGACTGTCCTCGCCCCGTTTTATAGTTCCTGCCAGTTGAGCCAGCACATGAGACCCGGCAGATGTTTTAGTTTAGGTTTGAGATGTTGATTTGGACACTCCAGTTCTCAGGAAAACCAGAATTTGCTGACCCAGAATGAGGGATGGTTGAAAGACAAAAGACAAATGAGTGCCGGCTGCCGCGCGGGCTGGCCACAGAACGAGGACGGGTTATGGCAGCGATTCAGCACGCGGGCAAACACATCAGGAGAAAAATCTGTTACAGTTCCCTCCAAACCAGGTGAATGTAACTAGCAGCCCTTGTAAAATCTGCCGGGGTTTTGGGCCAGAATGCCTGGGTCATTACTCCAGAGGCTTCAGAGGAGGCTAAAAAAACAGCATGATTTTTTTTTCCAATCTTTCTCCTAAGCCTGGCCAGTAATTCTATTAAGAAAAATAAGGCAAGCTGTAATGTTTTGAGTTTAATAAGCGAAACACAGCAAATATGTGAACAGAACTTCTGACTTAATATTCTTTAACAGATGTTTTATAAAACACAGATTTAAAAGATTTGCCTGTCTTATTGTTCTGGCTGTTGCCATGCTAGATGGCTACATTTTCAGTCCCAGATTTTGCCAGCTGTAACAGTTAAATAGCGAGGGGTCTAAGCCTGGATACTGCAGGCAAAATGCCCAAAATTATTCTCTCTCATGGAAAAACACCCCAGTATAAAGGCGGTGATGAGAAGGTGGAGTTAATCCTTTCGGCAAAGGAATAATCTCCATACTCTTAAAAATGGCTATGGTCATTTTAATGCACACTATTTTATGAATGATGCTTTAACTGCACTGCCAATTAGCAGAGCCTTAAAAATACCTCAGTTATACAGGCCTGATAACTGTCTTTCTTAACCTTTATCTGACCTTTTTTGGTTTTGCCACGCTCATAAACCAGCATATGAACTATCAAAGGGAACGGCACTGAACATCGATTCGAATGTTATATATTAAAAAAAAAGAAAAAAATACCGAATAAAAAGGAGAAAGAAAAAAAAAAAGGGAGAAAGGAATGAAACCCAGCTGGTCAGCCAACTTTTACAAACCCTAAGCAGAAAACATGCTCTTCTAATCGGACAGAGAAGACAAGATCTGGAATAGGTGCAATTTTATTACTGCAACAGCGATTCACAGAGCCCACGCTCCTTTCAAAGCACGAGCCCCGTGGAGTTTTATCGGACATCTGGAGCGGGGCTCTGGCAAGATGCTGAGGGACTGGGCTCCCATTGATCTCCGTGCTGGCAACAGGAGCTCCAGCCTTGCAGAGGCAAGCTCTCTCCAAAGGGTAATGGATGAAGTATTTTGCTCAAAAGTGTACCGAGAAGGATATTTTTACTTTTTTACCCAAGAGGTATAAGACGCATTTCAGATATTTGGTCTCGAGACCCTGCGACTTCACAGAAAGTTAGAACTAAAACGGCTGACAAGAGCAGGCTGTGGCAGCCAATCTAAGGCTATTGACTTTTTCAAACACACCTAAAATAGACTCTGCTATATTTCATGTAAAACTGTGTGTATTCAAACATATGGCTAAGGGAAGATATATATGCAAAGGCTTATGCACACACAATGTTTAGCTTCTACTTTCAAAATATATCTCCCAAGAATTTCAGGAGGCCCCAAAATAGCAAATATTATTCGCTTGATTATTAACATCTTCTCCTTTTATACCAGTCAGTCGAAAAGTATGCAATCACTGGGTATTTTTGGTGGCCTCTCAATCATGTCAAAGATCATAAGACAAGCAGATGGTGTACATCTGGGCTTACCCAGCAGTAAGGAAAATATCTCCAGCACAGGTAGGATGATAAAGACAGGACTAAACACACACCGTTCCTTTTGGAGCCACGGAAATGGAACAGTCCCATGTTTCTATTTACCTGTCTGGAGCAAGATGACCCAGGAAGGGACAAGAGCAAACAGCACTGATGATATGGAGCAAAAAGAAGCCTTGCAACATCCCCAGCACAGCCCTCGGCCACGTCACCGGATTAGGCTGCCCCGGCTCATTTAACGCGGAGCCGAGAAGGAAGAAGTTAATGAAAGAGATTTGCAGGGAGGTGATGGGGGTGAGGCTCCCTGGGATTCCAGTGCAGACGTGACGAGGGGCCAAGCCCCCCATAGCATCAATCACCAGCATGGTGCTGCTGATCTCTGCAGACCTGCATTGATTGGCCCCGAGAACCTGCCCCAACCTCTGCAACATTATTCAGGTTTGTTTCAGCCACATGGTCAGAGTTCACATAAGCAACAAGTTCATGGCCAAAGTCTGCCCCGAAGCGCCGCTTTGCCCACTTGCATAAGAGCTGAAAGTCACCCTCGGCTTGGCCTGTCCTCGTGTTGCTGCACCTCTGGGTGAGTTTTTAGAAGCAGCCTCAAAAACCAAAAGACATTTAGGAAGATTATGAGCAAAGGCCTGTTGTTATTCTGCGGTGAGCAGGGCTTATCTGGATCTGAGGGATGAAGTGAGCAGCAGTTATTATTCACATCAGACGCAGATGTGTGCCACAGCTCCTACACCAAACTTCAACCTTTTTTTCCATAAAACTGTCTTGCAAAGAACCAACCACCATGCTGCTGGAGATATCCAAAGTCTGCCACTAGAAGTCTGAAAAGTTAGGGAAGTGTTACTTTCCATCACTAAAACAACACTATCATTACACTGTGGGGAAGCCTCAACTGCAAATGAGAGGACGCAACTCATTTTGTGTACAGAGAAACTCAGAGCAGCTTCCAGGGAACTCTACCCAGGATCGAGATGCCACACATACTTCGTTTGTTCTTTCTTTTCTTCATTTCTTTTCTCTCCCCCCCTCCCTGAAATACCAAAATATCAGATAGCTGATGACAGGGAAGAAATGTTAACACTGTAGTTTGAAAGTTTTTAACCCTTGCCTTTCATCATCCAACACTTATTCAATCCCATGCCCCTCGCTTCACTGCTTCAAACCCTCCCGTACATACCAAGGCGATGACCACAATGTAAGCTTGTGCACTGACTGATTAGATTTAATTAGATGGATACTTTGTTCCACTGATCTTTCAGCTATACAAAGTATTGGGTTACTTAACCATATCGGTGAAAACATTGCTTGCACGTTTGAATGCGACGGATGTGCGACACTGTTCCACATTAAAAAGTGAGATAGTTGGCTAAGTTTTAATGGCTGAACTGAGTTATATAAAGATCTGTTTTAATTGAGTTTGTGTCCCTGGAAGATTATCTCATTTTTCCCATTATGCAGTCAGTTTAGTAATGCCTCTATGCATTATCTTTGTCCTACCTACATTTTGAAAGAGTCACCACTACCCTAAACTACTCTTTTTTTTCATCTTTTATTAAAATTCCTGCTTCTTTCCAGTTTTGCCACTTTGTGTCCTTGCTGTTCTGGTCCCAGTGCCAGCCCTGGGTGCAGCACCCTGCAGGGCAGGCTGCTGTGTGGCCCTGGGAATGGTCCCAGTGGAAGAGCCCCAACCCATCATTGCTCAGGTGCCTGAGAGCGCCCTGGCACAGGGGGCAGGAGCCTTCAGCCTCCTCCACCAACCACAGCACAGGGTCACAACCCAACTCCTTGGCACCTCTCACAGTTAAAGTACAATAATCAGTGCAAGCCCTGTGCTCCCCATGAGCACAAGGAGCTCTGCTGTTAGCGAGAGCAAGGCGAAGCCGATGCACAACCCATTACTTTGAACAAGTCTCTGGGCTAGGTCAGCCTGGCAAAGAAATTCCTCGTACGGCTCTGCTGGCAAACTCCTCTACTGTAACTGTACCTTATACAAATAAAAAATGCTTTTGCCAATAAAGTTCATACTAGGTCCCCCAAAGCAACGGGTTGTTTTGACAGAAATGCCTTTAACACTAAGCCTTTTGCCAGTACACAAATGCTGTACACAAAGTGACAAATTTAGAAGTCATACAGAATGTTCTTATTTGAACTAAAGTTTCTGCTGCACTCGTGGTTCAGTTTAAATGCTGATTTGAAAGATCGCGCTTACTCTCCTTCTCTCCTTCGGATTTATCTTTTTTATCTTTGATTACTGTGGTTTATTGTTTGTTCTTCACCCAGACCTTACTGTTGGCAACCGAGATGTCTGCTAGAAAACTTCCAGTTGAATTCAATGCTCAGAGCCATGCAGGATGCTGCTTTTAAAACCCAGCTCCATATAATTATTATAATCTCTGTGATACCCAGAGCTCGGCTCCCCCCATCAATAATTAGTGCGATTGCAGCTTAATACAATTTTCTTTTTTTTTTTTCCCCGAAGCAAATACAATCTTTTTAGATCAATTTGTAGATGGTTACCCTAGAGGAGGACAACAATATAAACAAGTGCGCTTTTTTTAATCCCATATTAACTCATTTAATTTGCACAGATAAAAGCGTGAAAATATTTTGTCTCGCCAGCGGAGGGGCAGCCTCAGACCTGGGCGAGCTTCACTGCGGCGGCTGCAGATCGGCCCAGGGTGTGGAGGAGTGAGTGAAAAAACACCCCACGCCAAACCTCGGTGCCGAAAATCAAACCCACATGTGGTGTTAGTTATTTGCACACTGCAAGGCCCTGGTTCTTCCCCGTAATGCCGCTGCTTTCTGCTTCAGCAGAACTGAGCTGCTCGAACCTGGCAGCCCTGAGGAGAGGGAATCCCTGCGTGGCATACGGCCGCCACCTCCTCCCTGGCTGGGGGACAGTGGGAAGGTCCCAGGGTCCTGGCACTGCTGGGCTGCCAAACCAGCCCTTGGGAAGCGTTGGCAGCCCGCAGAGCAGCCTTGTTACAAACTCATCCTCATCTTGCTCAGAGTTCTCTGTGGCTGGGCCATTGCTGGCCCCATGTCTGGCTGTGTCACAAGTCCAAAGTTCCCCGGGACAGCGGGGCTTGCCAGGCCACGTCCCCTCGGGAGGAGGTTCCTCTCCGTGGAGCCCGGCAGAGAACACAGTAGCTGAACATTAATTAAATTTATTAGGAGGAAAGGGAAGGCAAAGGAAGAGAGCAGGAGGAGAGTGGCAGAGCCTGGTGTGGGCTCCAGCACAAGGAGAGAACGTGATTGTAACCACAGAGCAATGGCTGAGACTCACTTCTACCACCAAACCCTGCATGTCCTCCATGTATTATGCAACTGGAGTTACAAAGCCCCTTTTTAGTCAGGTTATTGCCCTCTTACACCACCAAAAGGTGTAAAGGGCAAAGGGGTAAAGGGGAGGACAACCAGGCAAAATTAACTTTGTTTCACATGAAGGCTTCTCCAGAGCCCTTGCAGAGGAGCCTGAGCATTGGCTGCAGCCCCATCCCTGCATCTGTCCCTGCTGCAACGATACCAATAAAAGCAGCAACCTCAGAAAATTCAGTGTTGCAAAAACATTGGATATAAAAGAAGATGACAAAGCAGGATTGTATGTAAAACACAAGAAATGTGTGGCACTGCCACATTTGCTCACTGCCGCTTCCTCTGCTCTGCTACACATACATTTCTAATGACAGTTCTTAGCTTAATGATTCGGGGGTGGGAGTGTTGAAAATGCTCTTTATTACTTAACATATATAAGAAAAGAATGTTGTGATGGATGGGGGAGAAGAGAGGGAACCTCCAAAAGCAGACACTGAATAAAAGGGACAGCTAAGCAAGATGTATTAGCAAGTCAGTGCTGCAAAAATTTCACTTAATTGAAGAGGGATTCATGAGAGTACCATCTGGGAACACCTAAAGAGCCCTTCTGCAGGCTGGAACAAGAGCTGGCAAATGCATCTTTGCCTAGACACCTTCCACATGACAGTGCCTTGACTTACAGCGTAGGTGTGCTATAGGAGAATGAATTTGTTTACAACAAATTTGCAGGACTGCCTGCATACACATAGTTTTCCACATCCTGTTTGAAAAGTATACTTGGTATTCAATGGCTTTTTGGGAGACAATATTCATCAGTCAACTGAAGCACATCAATTTGAATCATGAATATCTCTGTAGCCAGTGAATAATTTAAAATATTGAAGGAAGCTATAGCCATGTGCTCATTCTGCCCTACAACCTATGGATCTGTAAGTCCTGGGACACAGTTAGCTCAGAGCTCAGTAATCAGAATCCCAGAGAGCTTTAGGTGGAAAGACACCTTGAAGATCATCTTGTTCCAAACCTCTGCCATGGGCAGGGACACCCTCCAGTATTTCAGTTTGCTCCAAACCCCTTCCAACCTGGCCTTGGACACTGTCAGGGATGGGGCAGCCAGAGCTTTGTTGGCCAACTTGCACCAGTGAATCACAGTGAATCAGTGTAACTAGTATCAAACCTGGACAACTCACCTCAGAAACTACTCAGGATCCTTCTGCAGGATAATCTACTCCCAGGCTGCAGAGAGGGAAACTGAGGCATGGATTTTTGGGATCAGACTCTCAGCTCCAGTGGCTGTGAGAGGGGCTTGCCAAGCACCCGGAGCTCACTGCACACATCCGTAACACAGCTCCATCCATAACCAAGATCCTCCCTGAGCAACTTTCCCAGGATGTCTGTGGCCAAGGCATGATCTAGAGCCAACTCACCGGTGTCCCCAGCCCTGTTTCCGCTATAGATTCCACTCAGACCATTAATCTTTGGAAGAACAGAATTTGCCACTAATGCAATCGGAAACGACGGTAGGAAAGGCTCCCATTAATGAGAGGCAGCTTAATATAACAACCGACTTCTACATTTCTTATCTGAAAATACCTCCCCTGGAAGCTGTGGATACATTATGGGCTTAAAAAGAATTACTAATGCATTAATTCTTGTCAGATTTGTAGTGTCCTAACCCACAGCTGCCTCACCCACTGACCCAGGGAACATTAGTGAGAAGGATATAATTTGGTAAATGAGGGCCTGACTGTGCACTGTGAGCTTGGGCTGTTATTTGGTCCTGGTGTGAGCAAGGGATACCCAGTCATGTGCTGAGATTATCCTTAAACAAATTTCTAGGATCTTTGGGCTGCAAATTAAACACTTTTCCTCCTCGCTATTTTGTGTTTTTCCTTAATGCAACCTTATGTATCTATTTTACATAGTAAGAGCAGTGGTTCTCCTGATCCTGTGAGAATCTGTGTGGGTTGATGTTAAAATGGCAAGTGTGGAGTGGAGTAAAAGTGCAGTCAGGGTTTTGGGATTAATTGCTGACTTTGAGAGCACACTGAAAACCATCCTGTGTTGTGGGCAGAAATGATGAAGTGGGTATTTGCAAACACATCAGCTCTCGGGGAGCCAAGTGGCTGGGGATGAAATGAAGGCCCTCTTCTCTGAACCCCTGCAGAATGCACACGTGTGGATCAGCCTGGCTCCATCCGGGAACAGTCCTGAGCACGGTGCCGCTGCTGCCCATTCCCTAAAATAACCGGCCCGTGCACGGGAAGACCACAAAAGCCCAACTCCTTCCCCGCCACAAGGCAGAAACAGAGCCTCTTCCATCACAGGAAAGGAGAGAACATCCTGACAAATGCCTGCGTTTTGGACGGGTGACAAAGCTGTCATGGGAAAGAGGCGGCAGCTCCCTTCGGAGACGGGAGGTGGGGAGCAGGATCAGGAAACTTCTGAGCTCTTCTGGCAGCCCAGGTCTGGCTCCGGGCCACCAATCCCCCACTCCTCGCGCTTAAACACAAGCAGATTGACACCGAACGCTCGGTGGCTGCTCCAGGGTTCCTATGGAACAAATTTGGATATTCGGAGACCTGAGCCTGTTGGAGAGGTTGCACAACCCATATTCACCTCCATAATTAGCACAGCCCGGTACCTCGTGGGTTGTTCCTGCACAGGCTGAGTCCCAGCTCAGCCTGGAAAGCCACTTCTCCCACCAGCTCGCAGAAGGTCCCTGTAACAGCCTGGAGAAATGCCTTGGGGGCACGCTGCAACACCTACTTACGGCTGCTGGGCTGGCCCTGCGGCATCCTCCTCGGCTTCCTCGCACACATCATTCCCCATCCTTTATATAGAGATCAGATGGGAAAGGGGCTCTGTGTGTGTACGCAGGGCTGGGAGGAAATTAAACTGGAACCGGCACAAAGATCTTTGAAAGCACCGTGTTGCGTGCCCCGCTCTTGGGTTCTGTAAATCACGACCTGCCAGATGCTAACCTGATACAGTCCCCACGTGCACCTCCCTGCTCCAGGAGCCTCCTTCCATGGGGAAACCATCAACTTCCAGCATTCCCAGGTAATTTGTACATTTGAGTTTCGCTCTCCGTAAAAATTGTCAGGATTTCATCTTACTTAAATTATCCTCTCCTTGGAGCTCCACTGGGTGCCTGGCCTCGTGCCTGCTTTTAGGAGTCTCAATACCAAATGCAATCAGGGGAGAGAGGCAAGTACCTCCAGAGAGAAAACGAGAGCACCCAAATCTGTTGCCTGTAAGGAGGTACGTGCTGCTCACAGCTTGCAGAAGCAGTAATTTATATTAAATATATATATTTCACTCTGGCTTATTGATTAAAAAACCAAAGCGTTTCTCTTAATTTCCCAAGTTTTTTTAGTATATTCTTTAATGGTGCAGTTTGATTTATGACGTTAATGGCATTCCTGTGCAAACAGTCGATTTCCAGTTTTTAAATATGCATATGAAAATGTTCTAGGAAGAAATATTTTCCTAAATGTTAACACTACCAAAGTCACCATTACCAGAAAGTAATGAACTTCATATGCAGACTCTCACAGCTATTTTGTTCTTGATAATTTTTAAAACTTTGGCACATTCCCACTGCTACCAGCCTGATGTGCCACTGTTTTCTTCCACTATCTGACCATGGAAGTCAAGTTTTGGTGGTGTAAACCTGGAGTAACACAGTTACAAGTCAGGCCCTAACACAAAGAGTACACTGTATACGTTTTTATTGTATAATTTATTGTTTTTTCCACTGAGCTGGCTATATTGTTTTATCCATTTGCGTGACAGGATGTCTAGGAAACAGCTGAAAGAATTATTTGCAGTGAATTTAAAACACACTGGGTTGGAGAGACACAGACACAAAAATCTTTGTTAAGCAAATAACAGGGTGCTACTTGTGTGGCAGGTTGGGAAACTTAACTCCTTCATTTCATAACCTGCAGGTATGATAGGCACAACAGCTCTGCCTCCTCTGCTGCCTGTGCTCACATCCCTGACCAAGCTTTTCCTATGCCAAACCCAGTTACCCAAGCTTTCCCAGGACACCAGTGGAGAAAGAGCAGAACCAGCAGCCTCCCCATCCCAAAAATGTTGGAGTTGTTTTCTCCAGCTGCATCCGTCTCTCTCCACTTATAAAAAACACTCCCACGTGATTTGTTGTGACTAAACACCTAACTGACAAAACCAAAGGATTTCCCTTTCAGACCTGGAGGATAAATCTCATTAAATTAAAGAAAACAATCTGGTAAGAATGAAACCACAAATACATGATTGAGAAAACAAGAAGAAAATGAGCCCAAAGCCTGCAAGAAGGCAGGAATTTCAGAGGTGGGCTCCCAGAGCCTAATATCAGGACTGCAAATGCAACAGTCCAGTGCTAGCAGAGGATATAAATAATTTGTTTTTTCATTTGTTGCTGCACACATGCATCAAATGAGTCCCTAAGGGTTGGCTGGAGGATTGGGTGGCCATTCCTTCAAGCCAAGGTTGGAAAAGCTAAGATCATTGAGTCCAATCACTAATCCAGCACTGCCAACCCCACCACTAAACCATATCCCTAAAACATCATATCCACACATCTCTTAAATCCCTCCAGGGCTGGTGACCTCACCACTGCCCTGGCAGCCTGTTCCAATGCCCAGCAACTCTCTCTGCTAAGAAATTTTCCCTCATCTCCAATCCAAGCCTTCCCTCTGCAGCCTGGGGCTGTTTCCTCTTGTCCTGTCCCTTGTTCCATGGTAGCAGAGCCCAATCCCCGCCTGCCAGGGAGTTGTGGAGAGTGAGAAGGTCACCCCTGAGCCCCCTTTTCTGCAGGCTGAGTCTCCCTTAGCATATCCCTAAGTGTCCTGGTCTGGGACACAAAGAAGGAGATCCCACCTGAGCTCACCATGACTGCACAGCACCAACTCTGTGCACCAAACTCCAGCAGCATCTATTTGGTGGGTAGTGAACACATGCACATGTTGGAAGTGCAGGAATGGAGCCATAAATCCAGGGCTGCAGTCTCTACTTGTCTCTAAGAAAGTTTCTCCACAGTTAATGCTTAATCAAATTTGCTTTAATCACTGCAAGTTATTGGCTGGTGATTTTATTTACCATCGATGCCCATTCTGATCTTTTTAAAATTGAGATCTGTATTTGCGTCACTGAAAAAACATTCAACAATGTTGCCTAAGACTTCAATAATCCTTATGCTTGTTTCCTTTTAACCCAGAAAAGGAAGTTTTTGAAATGGTACTGCCAGCATTTGCAAAATCCAGAGTTTGCTATCCATCGAGTAATTAATCCTCACACATTATTGCCATTTCATGGAAGAGGAAACTGAAACATAGGCAAGTCCCCAAATCCCTGAGCAGGTCAGAGGCAAAACTGGGACTGGACTTCTTCAAAGCTGATTGTGCAGAGGGGGTGAGGCCCTGGCACAGGTTTGCCCCATCCCTGGAAGTGTCCAAGGCCAGGTTGGATGGGGGTTGGAACAAGCTGATCCAGTGGAAGGGGTCCCTGCCCATGTCAGGGTGGTCTTTAAAGCCCTTTCCAACCCAAACCATTCTGTGATTTCTCCACTGAATGTAGGCTCCACATCTAACTTTACCAAAGACATTCACATTTTGTATCAGCCTCGAGCAGACTTTATATAGTGTAAGAAAAGTCATCCTCACAGCTACTTCATTTCCTCCAGCTATTCATAGCAGCCCTGCAAAAAGTCAACAGTGAATTACACAACAGCGTAGGTTTAGCAGCGAGAGTTTTAACAGGCCGGGCAGTCAATATACATTGCAAGAAAAACATATGCCAGACTCTGAACTATGGAAATCACAGGAGCCAACGGAGCTGTCTTGTGTTACGCTAGCCAGGAATCCAACTCAATAGCTGGTGCAAATATATACTAAATAAAACCCAGCTTTATAAATAGCATCCCTCTCCACTGGCACGTACCCACCGGCACTCGGTCACTGAAAGAGAACCGAAAGCACACTCTTGGCATTGTCTTGTAAAAATGTGTCTGCCCAGAAAAATGAGATCCAAATACATCCCTTTCCTAGGGCAGGCAGTTGTGCACAATGTATTAGAGAAGTTCTCTCTGTTTTTGTTTTTGGTTTTTTTTTTCTTTGGGTGCCTCCTCAGTTCTGTATTTTATACCTCTATGAGTCACGATGTGAACCTGAAGGTGCCACTGGGGGTACCTGTTCTAGAAATGCAATTAAACTGGCTATACTAGTTAGGGGACTGAGGTAATTCCCTACGAGTTCTTTTCCAAAATCCTACCTCTTTTCCAAGTGCTGCCTTTAGGCTCCTCTTTGGAACAGGGATACCATTGTTGTTGTGATAAAAAGACCCAAACTTTCAAGCAAATGCTTCACATGGTCCCAGACCTTAGAGCAGGTCAATATTTCACCCTCCTTGGCTTCCAAAACATCTTTTTCCCTCCAAAGGAAATTAGAAAGTTCAGTCTTCCAAGATTCCTAATACTCCCTTTACTAACTTGCAGTGATTTAGGAGATTACTCACACAAGCCATATCTGTGTTTAGATGGGGAACATCCCAGATTCCCCTTGGGGACTGGAGCAACCCAATTTTTAAAACAACTCTTCCAGACCATAAATACAGTTCAAATACAGACAACTAATGTCTACCACCAGTTTTCCTAATTTCCAAGGAAACAAGCTCTGAACCAGATATTTTAACACTAGAGTTTATGACCTACCAGAAGAGATGTGGTTATAAGATCCACCATACTCCAAAGAGATGGGGGAAAATATACACATATAAAAGAAAATATTTAACAACCAGAAGCCATTCCAGCTTCTTTCCCCTGCTCTGTCACCCTTCTTCTCAGAAAGACAAGTTGTTCTACACAACCATCAGAGAAAACAAAGCCTTGTTTCCTGAGGATTCGCATCGCATGTCTTCATTCCTCCCAGGACAACATCCTGCACTTCTCCCCCAACTCCTTTATGATTCATCTTCCCCTTCCCTGTGATTCCTCCCTTCCCGACCTCTGGCCCTCACATCTGGAAGAGCGAGAGGCAGCTTGCGTGTGGCTGCTTCCAAGCTCTGCATCTGCTGACTGACGCGCCAGACAGACAAAGGTGAGGCTCACCCTGCCGGCATTCCTCCTGGGAGGATGTGGATGGGGGTGTCTCTTCCCTGCTCAGCCACCATTTTAATAAAAAGAAGAAAAAAAAAAAAAGTAGAAACTTGGTGTCTTTGAGAGCTTTTATCTGTCTGTCATTCTGGAATGAAATTAGCCAAAGGGATAAATGTTCTGTGAGCGTTACCTACGGGCAGAGGGGATGCTGCAGCAGAAACCGAGCTGAAACAGAAAAGAACTGAGAGGCACAGCTTGGGAAACCACTTCCACTTCACAAATTTTCCCAGTCTCCAAACGATTGACGGGAGTAACACCCTAGGTCTGAATTTAGTAGCACACCTTGTCCCTGCTGCCCACTGGTACCATTTCGTTGAAGAAATGGAAAAGCACAGGAGTTTCTCTATGTAAACCCCTTGGAGGACACTCCCCTGCCCCAGGAACTGCTGGAATTCACATTCATGGCTTAGGGAAAGGGCTGCACTGCAGAGCTTAGAAACCAAGGTAAAGGGAACTGCATTCATCCAGGTACAGAACAGCCCGGGCTGGTCTTCCACACACCGGCAACTTCAAAATGCCATTCAGTGGCAACCTGACAAGGTTGTGTTTCAACAGGAATACGTTATCTCCCTTTCCAAGGCTGGGCAGGCCACTTCCTAACAGACAACCCAACAGGCCCTGACAAGTGATTAAATAAGTTAAGGTTGGGGGGATTTTTTTTTCTCCTTTTCTGTTCCAACACTTAAAGCCCGACTCTGGAGTCAGTTGAAGCAAAGACCGTGTTCCAGCAGTGCTGATAAGGACAATGCAGCCTCACAGGTGGAGCTTGCAGGCTGGAGCTGAATGGGAAGGCAGATACCACTGCAGAGGCAATGGCTTCGCCTGCATCGATGCCAGCAGCACGTTCCTGCTGGAGGAACGGGATCAGCGTGGAAGGAGCCTTTGCCACGCAGTGGGCCGAGGATGGTTTATGGGGATGGCAGAATGGATGTGGTTAAAATTTTAATCAGGATGACATGTGTTGTTGACATATGGCAACGCACCACCATCTGGATTCAGAAACAGACCTGGGTTTTCAAGCTGTTGCTGGCCAAAGCCAAGAACATTGCTGAGGTGCTAGGTCAGACTGGCTGGGAAGGGTTCTGCCAGCAATCCCTCTTGACACAGTATTGCTTTCATTAAAGCAGCCTGCCTGCCTACCCATCTGAGGTGAAAGAGGGAGAAAGTCCGGGAAAGGTGGGGGAAACAGCAAGAGAAAAGGTCAAAAAAGGAGCTGAGTTAATGGACACACTTTCTGCCCTGCTTGGGGCTCTGCAGTGAGCTCAGGTCACTCCACTGCAGCCACTAGTTTTGTGGTCTTCTAGGGTAAGCAAAGTCCCTGCTCCCGGCGGGATCCCTGCCGTTCCTGAGGAGTTCCTGCCTGCCTCCCAGCAGCAGGCATCCAGCACAAGAACAAAGCACCTGAGGTTCAACTGCTTAACCATTTCATCTCCCCTGCAAGCCAAGTGTGGGCTGAGTTACCTTCAGCCAAGGGGGGAAGGAAAGGAAGGAAGGAAGAAAACGTGAGCCACGTTTCTGGAGACTGATCTAACAAAGTAACAAAAGAAAACCAAAAAGAGAATTCCAGGACAACTAATAAAGGCTCAAAATGTCCAAGCAGCTAACTTTTTATCCCAGCAGAATTCCTCTGGGATTAGCTTGGCTTTCCAGGCATAATAAAGTGTTTTACAGTTCCTTTATTTTACCCATCCCATTTCTCTTTTTTATTTGCATAACACTCTCATCAATTAGTGCGTCTCTGTTTGCTCTCAAACAAATCCAGTGCTCATGGCTAAAACTCCAGCACAGGAGAGACACCCAATAAACTCCTGCACGTCCCGAGCCATCGCCTTGTTCCTGTCGGATCCACCGCTCCTTTGGAAGGGCTCGACTCTCAGCTCTGCTGACCTGAATGCAGGCGGCGGGGGGAAAGGAGGGGGGGCTCAGCATCTCTGAAATTTGGCTCCAAATCGTTGTGTTGCCATGAAACGTGCCTCAGCCTAACAAAAGCCACGGACTGGGATACACCAAGCAGCGCCGAGCTCACTGTGTAATGACTTAGTCCCCGGACACACTGAGGGAGCAACTCGGAGCCAGCTTGAGATCAACAGCAGAAATTCCTCTTTCCTTCAGTGAAGCCAAGCTTTCATCCTCTGTCTTCAAAGGGATTACCTATAAAATTCTCAGCTACGAGGCTTGGGTAATTTCAGTCTAACTCCAGAGAATGAGTAAAAAATGAAATTCTAGAATTCTCCTGTGTGTCTTAGTATGACACCATTCCCGAAAAGCTGCTCCTTGAGAAGAAACTCAGATGGCACCATCACCTCCACCTTTCCTCTCTTTTTGCTTCATGTTTGAAAACTCCAAACTTCAGGGCAAAGGAGGATGAATTTATGATATGGGAGACATCTAAATGCAAGCCCCAAAGAACAGCACAGTATTTAACAGCTAACATATGTGCATATTCCTCCTTCTGCAATGCAAGAACACAGCTACATTTTAAAGTTTCGCTAAGCAGGAGTATATAGGACAGATCCCACACTGCACTTTTTTATTATAAATTTAAATATGAATGGGAATTACACTACATTTTATTCTACTTCGAGTTCATTTTTTGGAAAGCCACAAACAAGTTGGAGATTAACATCAGTCATCCCAGACTTCAGACAACACTGCTACAAGCTGGGAAGTACAGATATTAAAATTTATGTTCAACAGTTGCAAAACTATTAGCTAGTTTGGAATGCACATACATATTTTGTGCATATAACACCCTAAAAAGCCATAATGTTAGGTTCTGCATGTCAATATAAAATTTGCAATGACTCCCTTTTAGATATTAATTCCAGGGAAATAGTTAGTCCTAGAGCCTGGAGAATGCAATATTAAAAGAAGTATTTTATTTCCCAATCTATATAAAGAAGCGAACCATTCCCTTGAAAAATGTCCCCTTGATATGTTTCGTAAATAGGTTAATACAATTTGAAATTAAACTTGATTCTGCAGCATGATATTATAATATCAGAAATGCATTCCAGAGGAAAAGCCAGCATTAATCATCGATTCCAGAACACAGTTCCTATTTCACTGTGAAGCAGCGATGCCCACAGAATGCTACACAGGCCACACAGACAGGAGAGATGCCCAATAACCCAAAGAGCTGCTGTCAATGGCTTAACTAAGCCCTGCCAGCGCCCTTAACCGTGGGCTGGGAGAGCCGTGCCATCGACTCCCATCCGCGCTGGAGCCGAGCCGTGCAGGGAAGGCTCAGGAATTCTCTGGCCGTGCACACTCAGAGTATGAAAATAAACAAAGCATTTTCAAAGGCTCACAGGAAAAAAAAAATGTAGATGAGTTAAAAGGCGGCTGGTTTTTTAAAAAACCTCCATATCCTGACCTTGCACTCTCTCGGATTTTGTTGAAAGCCGGGGAGGGAGAACGCGCCTTGGGAAATTCAGATTGTGGTTCTCTTCTGGCTTTTTCATGATCACAGGTTTACCCCAAAGTTGTGTTTTCCTTCTAGTATTTTACAAACTTAAAATATCAAACCCCCACAACTGGATGCATTATTTACTCAGCCACCAGCCTTTAAATATCACTTACTGAGGCACAGCCACCTCACCTTTCTCCTCAGACATCCACACCCCCACTTATCCACTTTCCTCCATTTTAACCTTGTGTCAATGTTTTCTCTCTTCTTTTCCCTTTCTCTCTTTCTCTCTGCTTCCCTCTCATTCTTTCTACAGTTATTACTTAACCTTCAGGTACCCACTTAAGCAACCCACCAAATAGCAGTAATGAGCGCACAGAGTCAATAGTGTGGTGCGTAATCACCTTGCCTACTGTGTTAATGTCAGTTATCTTTTGCTAATGTACATGACAGGCTTTATCTTTGCAGAGTGGCAAGAGTGAATTGCTGTTTGTTTGGGATCAGCTATTGTTGCTGCACCTGGGCTCTTTTTTTCCCCCCCAATTTTTAAAGTGTTTTTTATTTGAGTGGAAAAGAACATATTAACACATTAAAAAACCACAAAACCTACGAGAGGAGTAATACAAGGTTCTTCTATCACATCCCTGCAAGCTCATCTCTGAGGATGATGGAGTTGCACTGGTCCAATGATACATCCACCCTGTTTTTAACTGGCTTTAACTGTGCCACATTATTGCCTGATACTACCCAGAGACAGGGCACACCATCCACAGCCTGGGTTTCCCTACAAACTGGGGGGATTGACCTCTTATTTACTGCATTTTTACTGGTTTCAGTGTTTGTTTGTTTGGGTTTTTAACAGCTTTCTTATTTCTTTGAGGCACCAAAAATCCAGTTCTTCCCTGGGGAAGAGCACACTGCACAGAGGGATGTGCTGCAAAGCTGGACACCGCAGAGAGGATCCATTGCAAAGCTGGATGTTCCCTGAACCCTTTGTGCCAAAATGGTAACCCAAGGCAAGTCAGGGCTCTGGGTGTAAAGCTCATGCAATTTGTATTAACTTCTAACGCGCTCCTGGCTGTGAAGCCCCAGCCCCGGAGCAGAGTCCCAGGTATTTCCCTGCCAGCTGGGAAAAGGGTTTGCTCTGAAAAGCCACCAGTGGGGCAGCAGCTGAGCCTCTGCAGCACTGCAGGTATTTGTGGGGCTGGAATGGTTCCATCCTAACTCTCATCTGCATAAACCCATTCCCAGAAATGTTCTCTTTGCACTTCAGTTCACTTCTATAATACCACAGGTACATCCAGCCAGCTCCACGGAGAGAAACAATCCAAACACACCGAGGGGAGAACAACTTCTTTTACATCTCTGAATCCTCTAATAATATTTGCTCTGAAGGTCTCCTATTCCCTTTCCCAGAGACAAAGAGGGAAAGAGAAAGAGAAAGGAACGTGTGGATACATGTACACGGAGAAACATGCATTCAACATGATGGCAAAGCCTTATCTGGCCTTAAAAAACTGGCAGAAGGGTTGACTTCTTTATAGCATCAGACCATTAAAGCTACAAAACCTCAATTAAAAAACTGCCAGAAGATTTTTTTACTTCGTTCCAGAAGGATATAAAACCAGTTATGAGGGAAAAAAATCTGCTTTTACCATGGAAAGTCCAAACCATAATTACAGCCACACTTAATGTTATTGCACATCAGGATGACTCTAACTCCCATATCATTATTTTTTATTTACTATTTATTTTGCATTTTCTATTCTGTGCTTGATAAGGCATTAAAAAACCAAATTAAATAATATAACATATCATTAAGATGGTTTGTTTTACCCAAGGCCATGAACACACCAAACCAGCTTGTTTACCTTGGTTTATTCTTGCCTGGAAGCAATTCAGAGCAGGCACAATGGAGAGGAGTGGTGCATGCACAACTGGGACTCAACCCAAACCAGCACCTTTGGTGGTTACTTGCATCCCTCATGGTAAAATCCAGCAATCATATTCCTCAAAATTCCTCATATCCTTATAGCAGGCTTTTCTAATAAAGCAACAAGGAGACACAGGCCCTTTATTTCTCTTTGGCAGATCAAATCTGAGATACAGCACAAGAAACTTGTATTTGCTCTCCTCAGACAGATTTTAAGATGCAATCCCAGCAAAGTCTCTGGTTTAGATCTTGGTGATAATCTACCACAGCAGTATCTGTCTTAGGAATGCACAGGGTTGATAAGACGGATAAATCCAACAGGAGCACTAAGAGGACAGTAATCAGCCTAAGCTCCAATGGATTTTCATCTGTTTGGGGGGAAATCTCTGTGAGATGTACAGGGTAGGAAGAAACAAGGGTAGAAAAGGTTTATGGCCATCATTTTGTGCTCTAGGATGATGAAGTCTCAGGGCAGAGAAAGGTTGTTTCCCATTCTTTGCAAGCATGTCCACCAGCTCTCAGTGGGGAATGGGAGCCAAGTCCTGGCACTGTCCCCTCAGGAGCAAGTCCTCCACAGTCCCTCCAGGAATGCTCTTCCCACCTGGTCTCCCTATCAGCAGGAACAGAAGACCTGATTGTATAGGGGACCCCTCTGCTCAACACAGGGAGATGGAACTGGATGATATTTGAGGTGCCCTCCAACCCAAACCATTCTATGATTTTACGAATCCCAAAAAGTTCTCAATCCATGTGGGCACATGGCGCTTGCCTGACACGATGGGCATCCTCGTCCTGGCCGCCTTCCAGCTCTTGTAATTACATGCTGCTGACCCAACGACCCCTCGCAGTTTCCATAGGCTGTGTTAGTTTTCACTTCCTATTGTGTTGCTTTGCACTTTCCAGGAGTTGCCATGCGCAGCTCCAGAGACACCTGCATTTTGCAGATGAAGCTATGGAACGCCGTAGCTTCTCGGGCAAGCTTAATTAATTTATTACTGCAAAGTTGGGTTGGTGCTAGGAGGTGCTACTACAGTGAGAATAAACACAGGTGATGCTGGTTATTTGAGTATTTCACACAGGTTCTCCTTCTTTCAGAGATGGACAATGAGAAAAAAAGAAAAGTTTTTTTTCTAGCAAGGCTTTTTCTGCACTGATTCCAACCCCTCTGATGGCCCCGGTTCAGCAGCACATGGTGCTGGGTGCTGCCTTTAACATGTGTGTTTGTTTATCAAGGAATTAAAGGAGAAAGAAGGATGCATGAGGCATGCTGGGGATCTGCTGCAGGGAAGACAGGGTTAAACCAGCCCTGAGCACTATGGAGCATGTTTGAAGGAAGTCTCACAAAAGTAATTTTAACTCCCTCCGTCTCGCTCACTCCCTCCCTCCCTTACTCCCTCCTCCCCTTCGTCTTCCCGGTTGTACATTATTCCTCATTCTTTACATTGTGGTTATATTTATTCCATGTTCTATTGAAGCTATATATTAAAAGTGCCAGTTCTGAGCTTCTGCTGTACAAGGGGAGAGAAAGGAAGGGAAAAAAAAAAGAAAGAAAGGGGGGGAAAAAAGTGCTGGTATTCAGTTCCTGTGAGCTCTTGCTCACTTTGAGCGCTGTTCCTATTACACAATAATGTGTTATTTTGTTGAATTTTGGCATCCATCTAGCTCATCTGGTCAGGAGCCAAAAAATTAGAGTGTGTCAGTCCACCAGTTCCTCTGCAGAGACGCGCTCCCCTCGCCCAGCGCGTGCTCCGCGCTCCTGGCCTGGGGCCAGCAAGGGAAATCCATTTTACATACAGAACGCACAGAGCTCCAGCGCTCCGAGACTTTTTACCTACTAAAATAACTTTATGGACAAATGCCAGCCTGCGAGGCACATGCGGCAGGGAGCGTTTGGCACCGAAAACACGGTGAAGCGCTCGGCGGAGGCACCGAAGTTTTCCAGAAATGAGGAAATGGCTGTCGGTGCCGTCGTGGCACCTCACGTGACTTGGCACCGCCCGCCTCATTGGCCGGCCCCGCAGCCGAGCAGCCGCCATGTAAGGAGCGGGAGCTTCGCCCCTCGCTGCATCCTTAAAATGGCGGCCCCGCCGCGCGCCCGGCGAGCCAGCCCAGCCCAGCCCAGCCCAACCCCAGCCCCAGGGCTTCTTTTTGTCCCCAACGTTTTTTCCCCCTCCTTCCCCCTCCGCTGAAGTTTTTATAAACCTTTACAGATTTGAGTAGAAACAGATTTCTCACAACTTGCTCCGCGTCTCAATTTCACAGCTCAGCATACACTCAGGCACTGTCAAAAGCTTGACAGCGTTCCAGGGAAAATATTAACTGTAAACTTTCCAACAGGAATTGAAGGCACACACGGCTCCCGTCAGGATGGCCCCTCCACCAAGAGCAGGGAAGGCAATGTTTTCACAGGTTTCCAGAGCTCACGCCGCTGCCAAACCCACCACGACCCCCAAGATGGTCCCGCTTCGCCGCATCGCGGGCGTAATTAAGAGGATCGCCCGCCATGCGCCTTGCGCTCGCAGGCCGGACCCATTGAACACTGCATGCTCTGATGTATAAATATTTGCCTCTGGCTAAAGTTCAAGCAGCCCTCTGTGGCTGCCAGACACAACAGAACACCAACATCCAAGGGAAAGTGTTTACTGCAGCACTGGCCAACGCAGCGACTGCCAGAGATCGAGCCGCTCGCCTCGGCCCGGCCCGCGGGCGCTTATCGCCGAGGATCTGGCTGCCGGCCACCCTGCTCCTGCTGCCCTGCCCAGCAAATGGTTAATTTATTAAATGTGCCAGTTTGACCTCATCTGCACTGACGGCCTGGCATGAGGGTCCCTGGCGTGAGGGAACACGGCCTCTGCTCAGCCTCAAAGCATTAACCCTTTGTTAAGTGAAGGTCCTGTTGGTTGGTTCAGACACTTTCTGCCCAGCCCGTTCCTGAAGCTGAATTGTTCTCTTGGACAGGAACGTGCACACAAAAGCTCCCAAAAGTTACTGCACAGCCAATGGTCTGTGTGTGCTGGGGACAGAAATGGATAGATTTTGAAAGGTGGAGCAGTTGTTGGTGATGCAATGCTGTTTAATGGACAGAAAAATAAATTTTTTCTCTTCTCTCCCACCCTTCAAACCAAACACAGTTTAGAGTCTTCACTAAGTAAGGGGTACAAAATCCAAATAATTCAACTCACGAATCAGCTGCTTCAATGTTCATAAAACCACTCCAGAAAGGTAAGGAAAGGAGGAGGAAAAAAATAAACCAGGAGAACCCTGTAGGAGGCCTGGCTGTGATCAGGACTGTTGTCATTGCGGTCATCCTTGAAATGGCTTCCCAGTACACCAGTACTCGCAGCATTAAAATGCAGTAAAGGAACAAGCCAAGACCCTGCACATCTGACTCGTTTGTACTGTAAATCAAGTGGACTTCCCTATGAACAAACAGGAAAAACTGTACTTCAGGAAAATGTCTCAAAGAAAGAGAGTGGAGTTACTGAGGAAGGAAGAGATAAAATGAATAAAGAGCAAGCAAGCTTTCATATTATAATTTAACTAAAATATTAGAAGTTTTACAAATCATTATTCTGGTGTTGCCTTTAATGTATGCATTAAAACAACTGAAATACTTGACTTTTGTCAGAGTTTATCTATTAAAGTAGATGTTTTATAGCAAGTTACATGCTTTGCAGCAGCTCTAGGCCAGACAAAAATCTTTACTCCTTATTACTTTCTTAGTCTAGGTTTAAAAAGTTTAAAATTCACAGTAAACATCTATGAATAATCTATCAACTAATCCCATTTCCTACTCCCCTTTCTTATTAAATACGAGGGAGCTAATAGATAAAGTCTGACGATGATTTGAAATCTTTAAACAGAAAATATCTCATGAAAGTTTCTTGTTTAATGTGAGTCTTAACACCTCTGCTGTGGCTGTCCAGCCCGGGGCAGCCCGCGAGCGGCGGGTGATGTCAGTGCTGTCGATCTCCTTTAGACCTAAGAAGCCCAGCACTAATAGTATCAGGACGGGCTTCCAGGAGGCCCAAGCGAATCATGTGAAAGAGGATCACAGAGGAATGTTCTGTTCCCACTGTGAACAAGACAGAATTAACTCTGAGATGCTTCCTTCTGCTGCCCTGTTTGGCCAAAAGGTCAGAACGATTAGCTCTCGTATACTGGGAACCCACCGTCAAAACAAAACGTGGGCTAAACCTTCATCTGTTTTAAACGGAAGGAGACACGCTTAGGAAGGATCGTTTCAGATGCTTTAAGGTTGTGATTTTTCATTCTGCTTTGCAACAGCTGCCTGTTAAGTTTTTGTTCTTTGAAGAAAACTCAAGGAAGGTTTTTTTTGAGTGGAATTACCTTTTTCTGCTAAATGTAAAGAAGGAAACAATGTGGACAGAAGAAGGCAAGCCTGATACTTAAGTCATTCTGCATTTAAACAACTTCACTACACTGGCAAGCTTAATTCATTGCAATTATTCTATCAGGCAGATTTCTGTGGAAATATATACATTGTTTACCACAGTGAGGATTCCTTTACCTGTCATGTCTTTGAAGTCCAAAGATTAAAAAGCAGATACAGGGATAACATTAAAATTGCCCAAATGCTTTGATACAGTGTTTGTCTACATTATGCTGAAGAAAAGGTACTTATCAGGTCTTAATTGACTATATATTTAAGAATGATCATAGCAACATATTCAGCCTATTACCAGTGGGTATGAAATGTTACACCCAATAAATGTTGTGTGACACGCACCTAATGGGTATTCTATCATGTTCAAAGAGTATAAAACAAACACAGGAAAAATTTCATCCAATTGTATCTTTTTCATTGAGCATCAATGTAAATATAGTCTGAAGCAATCAAAATGCTAGAAATATAAATATTCCTTTTAAAGCCACTGAATCCATCACTTTACTAGGAAAGGCTTAGCTATGTTATTTGCAATTCCCTCATTGCACAACAATGTACATTACTGTCTGTAAGCTCTAATTTGGCATGGCGCATCATTAATGACCTGAATGGTGGCTGTTTCACACATACATATTTAATTACAACAGCTGAACAAATTACATATTTATGCTTTATAAAGGGGATTGCCAGTCTAATTCATTTGCTATGCATGCAGGTACAGGGCTCCATCTGCAACAGCATCTGCACAACAAGAGCTAACAATTATCCATTGTAAGTGAGTGAGTGTATCTGGTGAAACCTGTAAGAGATGCAATCGTATTAACCACTTCACTGCCTACAAACCAGTATTTTCTCAATGGACCACAATATTTTAAATAATTTATCAACAATAATACTACTTTGCATTTTCACAACATCCCTCATCTGAACATCCTCTGAGCACTTTATACGCTATAAAAAATTAAGCCTTAAACACTCCTGTGAGGAAAGTAGTTCTTATCCCAAAAGCAATATATGGGGAAAGGAAGGCACCTAACCCTGAGGGGCTGGTTCTTCAAAAAGCACAAAAGGCTCCAGTGGACTTGTGCTGATTTACATTATTTTAACCTATGAACTCGCCCAATGTGAAAGGTGAGCAAAAAACCAGCAGCAAAGAGAGGCAGATCTCCGTAAAATTAATACAGTAGTTTAAGCCTTAAGAAGACTTGGCTTCCATGGGCTTTTGATCAAGCTTAAAATTATTATCCACAACCCACCGTCCTTAATTGTACAAAAACTCTTACTGAATTATCTAACTAGCCCTCCAGAACATGAATAATTATTTCTAAAAATTCTCAGAGAAATGGCAAGAGATCAGAATACTGGAAAAATTAGAAATGTGGTATAAATCTTCCAGAAAGAAGAGAAGAGTAATCCCGGCACTAACAGTCCAAACTAATGTTTACAGAGTAAAAAATTAACAGAACAAAATCGAAGCACATAAGGGAGACAACTGAGCTGCCTGAACCAATTGGAATTACTGTTTTAGTGGGGATATTTTTTGACAAACCATATATATCTATGGTGTATATCAAGTAGGATGACAGTATTAATAGAACAATAGAAGTTGTATATTTAGATTCTGGCAAAGTACTTAGAGCAACCTCTCATAAAATTCTGCATCCGCAGCATTATTTTGACTTGGTTCTAAAGTTATTGTATGGATTGAAAACTTACTGGAATGGATGCAAATTATGAATAATCCCCTTCTGGGCTGAACCTACATTTAGTGATGTATTTGTGGGGAAAGGAGACAGGCAGGAGGAGAACCCCATCTTATTTAAAATCTTTCTTAAAAGAAAAATAGGAAGGGAACGAAAATCGTGCATAGCCACGAACCAGATGTTTGATGTACCAGAAGAACAAAGAAAGGTGCTAGGAGTCTGAAAGCAGTCTGAGCACAGAATAAATTTAGTTTCAGAAAAATGGCCAAACACAATAAGAAAACCAAATAATGACAGGGAGAGAAAAAATGAGGAAATAACGTTTCAAAATAAGCATGACAGTGACAGCACAGAGAAGGTTATACAAGAGCTGACCATGTTGCAGAGCAGCAGCAAAAGTCAGTGAAACTTCTGGCAGTCCAATATTTTTGAGTAGTGGAAGGTTTTTCATTACTTGGGACATTCATAAGTGAAGTAGATAATCAGAGCTCTATTGGACAGGCTATGCAAGATCAAACAAGCCCTCTCCATCTCTAATTTCTCTGGCTTTACAGGAATGTTAAAAAGCTTAAGAATGTTCACATAATAAATATAGAATAAATCCAAGGCAAAGCGTAACTATAGGATTATCAAAAATTATTTCAACTTCAATACCTGAAAGAGGAAGCGTTTAGGAGCAAATGAATCAATAGTGAAGTTTCCGGTTATCATTTACAGGCTCTATTTAGAAATAAATAGGTCTAAATAGGCTACTTGGCATGGGGCAGCTGTAGGTCAACATTCTACATCAGACACTGTAATTTGCCATAAGTGCAGAGGTGCTCATTAATTACAGGGAAATCTGAAAGTATCCCTCAGGCCTATGGTGAGGCTGCCAAAGTGTGCAGTGAAGTGCAGGCTCCCTCCAGGAAGTTCTGGTGCTGCTGCTGCTTTAAAGCCATGATTGGGCTGTGCTGTACAAAAGATCAGCTGTCCCAGGATGGATATCTCAATTGGAAAAGCTATTTTATCGAATTAACAGCTATGGTGTTCTCTGAGTGCACCAAGTGCCACAGCTGCTTCCATGTCAGCATCCAGCATCATCTGGATCTGCTGGCCCCACCGACTTCCCTCAAACACACATCTCCGGCTCTCTCTCAGGCAACAGAGCAAAAAATACAGGAGAGAGCACAAAAAAAAAGAAAAAAAAGAAAAAAAAAAATTAAAACTCCCTTTTTAGGGCTGTGAATGGTGGAATAGGAATTCCAGACATCTCCTTCCCTCAGCAGGGCAGCTCTGACTTCCTCTTGGCCCAACCTGCCCGATATTTCTGGATCCTGGCACCAGAGCGGCGGAGGGAACTCCTCACGGCGCCCAAACCCCGGGCAAGCCAGGGAGTAAACTCTGAAGATCTTCCCTGGCGCGCGCAGCCGATTCCTCCCTGGTCTGTGCAGGAGCACTGGAGCTGTTCAAGGGTTTAAACTGCTCCAAAAGGAACCAAAATACAGTTATTTTGAAATGGGAGGGAGGCGCAATTGCTTAGTGGACACATGCCAGGCAACATCTCCGTAATTACATTTTGTTCTGTTGCAATGCTTGCTTTTCCTACACCCTTAATTAGGCAAGAAAAATCAGGAGAAAGATCATCCCCATTTCTCCCCAGCTTCCAGAGTTAACATTACACAGGATCAACTCCTGTACCTAAATGCCCTGTCACAGTACCTCGAGTGACCTTGTCAACTCTGAAAGCTGGTCAACAATCCTCTTAATGCCGGGGAACACAAGCCACAGGTTTAACTCTGCTGCCAGGGAAAGATGCGAGCAAGAAAATCAGATTAATTTTGTGTTTCTATTCCCCTACTCCCTTTTCAGACATCAACGGGTCCAAAGCAACCCACCATTAAAGCTACACTTTAAAACAAGGCGGAGGGGGAAAAGAGAGTCTCAAAATGAGGTTGCTGCTACTTGGATTAGCTGGGAATGTGTGCAGGGCTGGCAGAGAGATATCGGGATAAGGCAGCTCAACTGCATGGCAGCTGGGTGAGAGTACAACAGAGCAAGAACCATCCTTAGTACAGCAAGTAGTTACCCCAGAGGAGAAAACATTTTAAATAAGGATTTTGATAGCCTGATCTTTATTTTTTAAGTTTTAACTTCTCCAGAGTAATCTCAATCTCAAAAAAATTAAATATATGCATTAGGTTTCACTTACTATTTAATGCTGCACACTCAAACCCAGAAGTTGATGACTCTTTAAAATAATTCTCCCTTCAAACAATATATAACCAAAGTCCTTAGATCACTGCATCTAAGGTATTTAAAGATGCACTAGAACCACAGAGAAAGTATTCTGCTTAAAAGAGTAAATCTATTTTTATAAAATATTTTCTGAGACATTTTTTTGTTTTCTTTTGTTTGTTTTGTTTCAGCCAGTTGGAGCATTTATATGAAAAAGATGGGGTCAGTTTGCAAGTTGGTGCAAAGCTGAACACTTTAACTCAAAAGCAAAGTGATGGTTTTTTCGCCCGTTATGGGACTGAACCCTCATTATGCTTAAGTTGCTTCATTTGCATATCCGATTTTTCCATGCCTCATGCCATAATCACTTCTCTACGTAATGCTGCAATTTGCAACTGGAGAGATAATAACGATTTCATAAACAAGATTATAACTCCAGGTATTTAATAAAGCAACAGGAATGCAGGATTACAAAGGAACAACTAAGGTAGTGCACTGAAATTCCTCTGGAGGAATTAAAGCTGAACAAAAAAAA